>CM067170.1:12082345-12124464 GCA_034093135.1 Erigeron breviscapus | reverse complement strand
AACTTGTGAGATATACTCTAAGTAAACTTACGAGTATCTCCAAGTTATTTAGATCACTTGTATTTCAGGATTGTTTAGATACTTACACTTGGGTGTTTATCTTTGTTCCGCAACAATCCTTGTATTTGTTTATACATCAATAAATCAAATACATTGAAAAGAAAACAACGTGTCTCAATGCTACATACTTGATTATATTTATATATATCTTTATATAGTTTCTGCCATTTGTTCTTGCATTTTATATCTAGTCAATTGTTTCTTGTTATCCATATCTGGATCGTAAACTGAACTTGTCCATCAAGATCAGTTGTACTTGCCAGTCGGGTTTAATTAACCATCTATATTTTGGGACTCACAATAATATCATCAACTGGCAGTAGCTTGAACTGTGTTTCAGTAAATCTGTAGCTCTTGCCATTATCCCTTTTGACATGAAAACTTGGGATTGAGATAGTATTTCTTTTAACCAAAATGACTCTGATTAGCACCAAGATTTTGTGATTTCTCTGTTCTTCAAGAGTTTGGGATTATATTGCTTGGTGAGTTTAAGAAGCTCTTTGTATTCTTCTACTTGTCTTGCTTCCTTAAACTTGTACATTGACTCCAACTCAGGTCTTTTGGTTTTAGTAACTTTGGTAGCTCCACAAAAGATTGGAAAAGCTCTTTCCTCCAAAAATCTAGACTTCTTGGCTGCCTCCTTTGGCTTAACACCCAGTGCAACCATTCTTTCTTTATCCCTCAAGAAGTATCCCCGATTAATAAATCTCCTTTGTTCTTCAGTCAATTCTGTTGGAAAATAATCAGGAAGAACTTCCTCGGATATGATTGCTTCATTCAACACTTGTTTATATGTTGATTTCTTGAAGTTTTAAGATGCAGCCTCAGGAGTCTTTCTTAATTCATCAAAGCCATTGAAATCTTCAAAAGAATAGTGTTGAGGAGTAGAGAAACCCTGAGTCGAAGATTCTCCAACTTCTTTTCTGCTTGAAGAGCCTGTTTCAAAATAATCAAGGTCTGCAAATTCTTCAAACACAGGTTCTTCAACAGCTTCTTCATTTGTTGGAATCTCAACTATCTCTGGCTCATCAAATGTTACATTATCTTTTAATGCTTCAATATCTGCATCACCTTCAGCATATTCAACTAAATCCTCTTCAATCACAAAACCTTCTTCTTCATTAACAACATTTTCAACTTCTTCATCATCACTTTCTACATCAGAATCATCACCAAAAACTTCAACTAACCTTCTTCTAATCTCATCATTCAAAGAATCGTTCTCAACATTCTCAACATTTTCAACATTTTCACCCTCTGCTCTTTCTTCCATCACCACATCACCAACATTTCCTTCAACTCTTGCCGAAGAATTATCAATATTCGTCTGACCTTCTCCTTGGTTCTCCCCCTCGGGGTGATCATCAGAATCAGGATCATCCCGACGAGAAGCAACCGAGGCCGGTCGGCAAGATTCTAACGCTAACAGTCTGAGCTCAAAAGCAGCAAGCTTTGCATCATATTCAGCTTTTTGACGTTCAACTTGATCTTGTAAAGCTTTAACCCTTCTTTCAGTTGCTATTTCTCTTTCTCGCACCTCAAGAGCATTCAACACCCCTCTTTCCAGTAACAGTCAACAATTCACCCTCAGACCTTAAAATATTCAGTAAAACTTCACACGCAGAGTCTTTGGTAGGTAAATTTGTTGATGTTGATGGATTTTCATTTGGTGTTGGTGTTCTTTGTGTTTGGGTAGGAGGTGGAGTAGCCAACCCGGGGGTTGTTGGCACACTTGTGGTGTGACCTAAATTCAGCGATGCTGATTCAGGATTTCCTGCGGATCCTCGGGTTATACCCTCACCAGCAGTTTCAGATTCAGTGGCTTTGCAACCAGAATCGGGTTGTGTCCTAGACTGTGATAAATCACTGTCCGGGACTTGTTGTTGGTAACACCTCTAACAACACCGGGGTCACTGAGAATGCCCGTTAATACAGTCTCAGGTTGATCCTGAGGAACAGCAGTGTCACTACGGCGTTCATACTGCTCCCAGTCTTGGTCTGAGGACTGTTACCTGCGGCTAAAGCTGGCGTGATGTTAGCTAAGGCAGGATTTCCAAGCTGTCCTTGAGGGTCACACAAAGTGGGTCCCTCTCCGCTTGTTCCGACACCAGTACTCAACTGGGCTTGTGAATCAGTGTCCCTAGGGGATCTAGACTCTTGTGCATGAATTGAAGGCGAGAGGTGGGGCTGGTCCTCTCTAATTTCAACACTCTCATCCTCTAAATGAGGAGAGTGTGGTGAGCGTGGCTTTATCCCCGTGTATTTCTGAGACTAACTCCTGTTGTGAGGAGTCAGAATGGCTGGGAGAGTTTGGTGCAAGCGAGAATGGGCAGTTCCCGACTTCTACCCTAGGGTAAACAACCCGGCTAGACTCTGTGGTTTGAACTATCGGAGGGCCAACTTTTTCTTTATGCCCTTGTCCTAACCCTGACCGCACATCCTCTCTGGTATTTTCAACCCCTCCCTCATTCCTTCCTTGTTCCTCCAGCACAACATCATCTCCAGTGCTTACATTCTCTGTTGCTTGTTCAACATCAAACTCCGCTGAAGCTCCAGGTTGTTCATTCACATCTTCTGAAGTAGATTCAAGTCTTTGTATTTCAGATTTAGACGACTTATGTTTTCTTTTTGATTTCTTTTTCTTTGAAGTCTGCTTTAGAACACTTCTAGCAGACATTTTAAGTCGTCTACCTGGTGGTGGAGTTGGTTCATCAGGTAGAGTAGATGCAAGTGGTGTTGGATTAAGAATCGGTGATGAACGAGGTGGTGTAAAAGTTGGTGGATTCGGTGAAACAACAGATGGTAAAGGTGTTGATTGCGAAGGTGAAGATTGTGAAAGGTGAACGGTTGGTGTTGATTGGGTAGATTGTGAAACAGGTGATGAAATAGGTACAGGTGAAGCAACATCTTGCTCAAAAATAACTCTTTTTGTCTTTCTTTTCCTCTGCTCAGAGGCCCCTTCATCACTAACCCCTCTTTTTATTTTTGACGAACTAGGACCCTCACTTGGTGACCTATGCTCAGCTTGGGAAGGAGTCTGTCGGCTTTCAGACCCCATCGCTGAGACTAACCACTCAAGATACGCCCTAAGGTGAGGACTCTGAGCAGGAACCAGGTTTATCAAAAATGGTGGAATTGGAAAAGGTCTTACAGTTTCACAACTTGTGCCTCTCAAGTTGGATTTATACAAGGCAATCACACATTTAAAACTATTTTCCAACTTTGGAATGTCTTCTGAATTATCAAGAGCATCTTCGATATCCAGAGTGAAAAATCTGATGAAGGGAATATACTTTCTGTCTTGTTTATTCTTTCCCTTAACAACTTGAATCAGCTTTTTCCATATAATTGTGAGTGACTGCATAGTAGATTGCCAATGAATCTTTTGTCATCAGATCAATACCTTTCTGTGATGGCATCAGGCAAGTTGAAAGAATATTGTACATCGTATGCCAGAGAGTGACTACATTACTTCTTCTGAAGTCTCTCATCGTTGTCAAATCTCCTGCATACCCCAACGAATGAACTCCAGCCAACATTTCTTCTACAGATGGGAGTTCTTCGTATTCTTCTAGAACAGGAAATCCAATAATTGTTCTAAATTCATCCAGAGTCAATCTACAGTTGAAGATTTCAGCTTCTGATTCTAGTGAGAATTTGAAGTATTCTGCTGTGTTGTGCCTTTTACTTCCTCGCACATATTCAATTGATTCCCACAGCTCGAAGACATACTTCTCAGGTACAATAGCACCTCCAGTTAGAGCATTATTCAGTGGATGATAGCTCAGAATCTCTGGAATGATGGGAAATTTGCAAGCAAATGGAATATGTAATGCTTGATTAGCTTGCATTTTCATTGAATCTCCTTCTCTGAACATTGCCATCTTGATACTTTATTATTTTTCTGTTTAAGACAAACTGACCAAAGTTTTTGACCAGAAAATACATGTTAAACACAGAAAAATAACAAAATATACCAACTTTTAAGAAACACATTTATTACACAGACAATGTTTTGCATATATGTTAAAGATGAGAGAACAAAGTAGTACACAAAGGCGTTTGATACCTTGCATCTCACCCAAATATATATACAAAACATGACAATATATAGAATCACATAAGTATTAAAAGATAAGAAAACAAGGTAGTACACAAAGGCGTTCGATACCTTGCCTCTCACTCTAAACACTTATGAAATACTATATATTCATACACAATACACATATACAGTTAAACATTTTAAAACACATCACAAATAATAATAAAAAAATTGTTTGCCGAGCAAAAAGCTCTGCAAACAGTTGAATTAAGAATTTGATGAAAAATTTTCATATTGTACTGTTTGCCGAGCAAAAACCTCTGCAAATAGCACATTTTGGAAATTTGCCCAAAGATTGGTTTTGGAAAAATTTTGATGTGTTTTGGAGTTGAAACATGTATATGCAGAGCTCAAAGCTCTGCAAATGAGCAGTTCAGTCCAACTCCTTTGAAATGTATGAAATTTTCTTTTATTGAACAACAACAATGTTGTCAATTGATAAAGAGAAATTTCAATTTGAAATTTTCAAATTGTACTGTTTGCCGAGCTCAAAGCTCTGCAAACAGTTGAACTTAAAACTTTTTGAAATTTTTCATTTTGTACTGTTTGCCGAGCAAAAAGCTCTGCAAACAGTTGAATTAAGAATTTGATGAAAAATTTTCATATTGTACTGTTTGCCGAGCAAAAAGCTCTGCAAACAGTTGAATTAAGAACTTGATGAAAAATTTTTCATATTGTACTGTTTGCCGAGCAAAAAGCTCTGCAAACAGTTGATTTGAAGAATTGGTTGAAGTCTAGTCTTTGAAATTCCAATTTGAACTGTTTGCCGAGCAAAATGCTCTGCAAACAGTTGTTTTTAAGACTTGAAAGACTTGGAAATAAAAAAATCCTATTTGCCGAGCTCAAAACTCTGCAAACAGTTGAATTTAAGACTTGGAGTCATTTTGACAAAATGCACTGTTTGCCGAGCAAATTGCTCTGCAAACAGTTGTTTTCATACTTGGGAAAATTTTGGAATTCAAAAATGCTTGTTTGCCGAGCTCAAAGCTCTGCAAACAATTGATTTTAAAACCTTGATTCATTTGAAAACCAAAAAGGCTTGAATGCCGAGCAAAATGCTCTGCATTATGTTGTTTTCATGACTTGGTGAAAAACAAATTTGGTTTGATAAAAACAAGCATTTGCCGAGCAAGAAGCTCTGCAAATGACACTTTTTGATCCAAAAAAAAACTTGTTTGATAAAAGTTCGAACACGTTAACCAGAAATAATGATGATTTGAATATTATCAAGAACAAAGTACCCATTTGCCGAGCAAAATGCTCTGCAAATGGTACTTTTCATCAAAAACATTAATATATACCCAGCCCTTGTTCAAATCACACCCAGAAACATTGATTCTCATGCAGATTAAGCCATACAATCATATAAACAATACATACAATACCTAATCATGCATCTATCTTCATCAAAACATGAATTAAAACATCATAGCAATCAAAAGAATTCGAAAAATTCATCTTGGCATTTAATCAAACAGTTGGTGATCAAACATTATACAAGAAATCTTACCTCAAAACAGTTACTATGATCGATGAACTGATGAAATATGCCCAGAAAATTGTTCACTTGTTAATCCCACTTTGATTTTTATGACTTATATGAAGCTTTTGAATGATTGATGTGATGTTTTGATCGGTTTCTTTTAAGAGAAAATTAGAAGATATTTTAGTTTTGAATTTGGTAAATGACCAAATGGACCGCCCATTTTTCATTTAAACTCAAATTCGGGTCGCGGGTCTGGGTGTGACCCGCGTGTCAACCCGAATTTAATCAAATCTTGGGTTAACCATTCAGTTGGGCTCTTATTGGTTTTGGGCTTAACATGGTAGTTGGGCTCAAATTGGTTTTGGGCTTAAACTAACAACAACAAAAATAATAACAAATAAACATAGAAATTAAAATAATAATAAAAATAACACAGATTAATAAAAATAAAACAAACAAAAAAAAACTTTTTATTATTTTATTATTTTTTAATTTTGTATTTGATTTTTCAGATTTTAACAACAAACACACATACAAATAAAATTTAAACAAATAAAAAACAAACAAATATCAAATAAGCAAACAAATATTTACAAGCATTTGCACTCCCCCTCAAATTAAGCATTTTAGACTATACTAAATTTACAAACTCCCCCTAAAATCATGCATTCTACCCTTCTTTCTCCCCCTCAAACATTGCATGTAATAACAAGTAAAACACATCAATGTTTGAAACAGAAAAATAACATAGAATACATGGCATGAAAGCATTTAAGTTTGTAAATCTAGCATTCCCAACTTGGTTTTCAGAAAATTGAACCTGTTTTCATCCAAAGTGTAAGTCCCAACTTGTTAGATGGTACTACTGAAGACACCTCTATGTCGATGGTGGAGTTACTTTGCAATATACTTACTAAACTGAAGACGACCAGTTAGATAAGTATATACCAAGTTCTAGATAGATTACTTATATAAAAGACAATAAGTAAAGAACAATGCAATAATACAAATAACTTGTAAACAATCTTGATGAGACAATATGTAGTTTTCAAAGTGTAATTTATTTATTGATATTAAACAAATTACAAGGTTGATGCGGAACCAAGATAATACACGAATGTAAATATCCTAACAACCTATGAAATACAATTGATCTATACTTGGAATTTCTCTTCTACAATCGAAACACTTAAATTAGTGAAATGTTCCTTTTAGCGATTGAGAGAATATTGCACAAGTTCACCAAGAATATTGCAGGTTTGCAAAGTATGAAGTTATTCGTTTGTGTGTGAAATAACTTTGAGAGAACGAATACTTAATTTCTTGGTTGTGCAATGACTTGTATTTATAGGCAAAGTTAACATTGGGATGTTAACTTTAGCCGTACAAATGTGGTTGGAAGCATTTAAGGAATAGCATTTAATTCCTTAAAAAGTGTTGTAAAGTCGCATGTTACAGTGACTTAACACAACCACCTTTATGTACCTTTTAATACTTAAATAATAAGATAAGGCTTATTATCCGGGTAAAGGTCCATAAAGTATACAAGTCAATTCCTCGTAATCAGTGTAAAGCTTTGTAAGGGCTTTCCACTGAAGGTCTCCAGTTTGTAACTGACTAGAATGTCAACTGGGCTTCGCTGCCATTGTCATTCTCCTTCTTCCATTTGTTGTCTTCGACTTCAACTGGAATGTTTCTTCTTCAACTTGGTCAGTTCTCAACTGGAGGAAGTCTTCAGTTGCGTTAACTGTACGGTGCAACTGGACTTCAATATATTCCTCGACAAATCTTCTTGGTCACCAGTTTACTGGTCACCAGATGCAACTGGTGAACTGGTCAGTGTGGAACTGGTGACTGGCCAGTTCCAGGTGAACTGGTCCTAACAAATTCCCTCCCTATTTGTCTAGAAATATAGTCTAAGTCTTTTTCTAGTTTTTGTATCTATACAAGTGTGAACTATAGAGACTTGTTCGATTTAAATCTATCTAAGATATCTAAGGCATTTTTATAGATCAATAAATGCCTTAGGTTTTTCTTTTGTGTTTGTTAGATTTTAATCTTTTTATCTACCTTGTGGTTACAAACTGGTAACTTCTTTTATACAAGGAGTGAAATTTACACAAGTTACAACAGAATGTACAACAAATTACAAGAAGATAAAATTGAAGAAAGAACTTAAACAGATGGCCCTTCGCCAGTTCTTCTTCTTTTGGTCACAAGAGAAATAGGTTGAGTGTCTTCAGGTCAATATTCAGCCTTTGCTCCAGATTCTCTTTATGTTGAATCTTGCCCTTTAGGAAATTTACCCATGCCTTCTCAAACCTATTCTTTTGTGCCTTCGCATCCAGCACCTTTACCATCTCGACCCATTCACTGAACCCAAACTGCAACACACCAGGATCATCAGTTCTCACTAGTGGCCCACCAGCATACTTTACTTCAACTTGAAAGACCTTGGTGCCTGGCTTAATTGTAATATTGACATTAGTGATAGTACCACCATGTCTTCTGGTTGACATGATCTGGGAGTAGTAGTTTCTTGCTTCAGTTTCATTAGTGATTTTAATACTCCCAGCACCAGCAGCCAGTACGACGGACTTAATGTCTTCATTTGTTACCTCGCCAGTTGGTTCAACGAATGTTCTAAGATCAGCATCCCTGGCAGCTTTGGTCAGTGGTCTTCTAGGTTGTGGAACCCTTCTTGGTGGATTCATCACTTCCTTCACAACCTTCTTTACATTGGCAATTCTCTTCAGAATCCCACTGGCCCTTAACCCCTTAGCCCTCTCCAAAGAAATGTTCAAGCTTCTGGCATCAAATTCAGCCTCATCCTCATGATAGTGTCTTTCCAGTTCAACATCTAGCATTTCATTTAACTGGTCAACTATCCTAGGATTATTCTTAACACTGAGATACTCCTCCTTAGTGATACCTAGAAGATTGGCATCACTCATATCTAGCAAGTTCAATTGTGTGAGATGTGCCCTGGCTTCAGCTTGGTTCCTTTGTTTCATTTTCTTCCGTTCTTTAACACTATCACCAAGTCTGGCCAGTCTTCTACTATCACTGTCTGAAACTGGAGGCAGTACATCAACATTACCAGTCTCAAGCATTTCCATTTCAGTGGCCGGCTGGGCTTCATCAGTTACCTTGCCCTTTCCCTTATCCAACACATTCCCCCTTACACTAGCATCACCAGTTTGCTCACCAGCATCAGTACTGGTAGCTAAGCTTAATTCCCTTCTTGGTACAACTGGTGGTGCAAGGACAGTACTTCTTTCCCCCTTGGCAGCATCTAGACCTGCCCTTATTGCTTCCCATTCAGAGGGTGTGATGGGCAACCGGTCAAGAGGCTGCCACGACTGCATGTCCTTGCACTCTTTAAATATCCCACACATCATTCGGAAGGACCTCCAAAGGTGGCTGGTTTCTTTAGACTGGGCCAAGACATTGGCAACAACTTTGTCTTGACCAGTTTTTAATTCATTGAAAACCTTTGATTCTTCATCAATACCAGCACCCACCTTTTCCTTCAAAGCATCATCCCTCTTCTTCAAATTCTCCACTTCATTGGTCAGTTTATTCAATGTTTCAGTGTGAAGATACTTGGGTGCTCAAACCTTCAATGCTGCCCCTCAACTGGTTGATCTCACTGGTAAGTGGGGCCAGATCAACCTGGAGTGGCCAGCTTGGTGATCTCAGACATCACCCTTTCAACCAAACGCTCTTCTCTAGCACCCAACATATCCTCCATCTTCTGACCAACTGAAGATACCATCTGCTCACCAAGGCCAGTTAAATCTAGGCCAGGTCTCTCAATTAGTTCCTTGACCTGCCTTTCAATCTCCTTCAAATCTACTTCAGAAGTTCTGACAGTGTTGGTAAGTAGACTTGAGATAGAACTGGTGACCTTGGAGTGAGTTAGGTCAAAGGTTTCCTTCAATGTACCTGCCAGATTATTACTGCCAGTGACCAACTCATTCAATTTATTAAACACCAAGTCCTCATTTGATGAGAACTTGTTTATCCCCAGATCAACCACCTTGATATTTGTCAATGAGTCTTTGTGGTATCTGGAGAAGGACTTGGTGTTCTTCTCAAGTGTCTTCTGAATCTCCTCCACCCTGGTTAGAAGGTTTTGGAGATCGGATTATATAGAGACAACTTGAGTGTCCAGTGACAAAGAGAAGGTGTCACTGGACCACGAGCAGTTACTACTGGAGCAACTGGAGGAGGCAAACTAATGGAAGTCTCCCCAGTTGTCAGGCCAACAGTTGAATATATAGGAGGAGTGGTAGAAGAAGAAAGGATAGGAAATTCAATGTGTTGTTCATGCTGAGAAAGCTCAGGTGTGAACAACGGCGACGGTGGGGGTGGCATTTCTCGAGCAAATGAGAATTGCCCAGTTGGTAAAGGAGCGGTATATATTGGTAAGGAAATATTTGTAGGCACATTTTGCTCAGATGGTGAAAGTGAAATTGATGCATCTGGAGGGCAGACTGGAGATGAAGGGTCTTGTGCTTGTACAGAAGCACCAAGAATCTCCAAGTCTGTTTCAGCACCTTCTGAATCCGAAGATTCAATAAGGATTTCCTCGTCGTTAACACCCATGTCCAGATCCATGAATGTGACAGAGGGCTGACCAGTTACCTGGTCAGCTCCAGATGACCTTCCCCAGTTTCCTGGATGGGTACATCTGTTGATGGATCAGATACCGAAGTATCGTCACCAGGGATAGATGTGATGGGGGTTGCTTCAGTTATGGTTGCTCTATCCTCAACCACAACATTAGACACACTGGAGGGTCCCTCATTATTTTGAGGCCCGCCCAGTTTCCTTTCTGACTCACCTTCAAGAGGTGCATCAGTTGAAGCGAATGCCAGCTGCATTCGTTCAGGAATTTCAACCTCACCAGCTTCAGATGCTAGTGAGTCTAGATTCCTAAGCATATCTGGGGCATTGAAAGGAGAGTTTGTATCATTGTATGCTTCCCTGCCCAGAATTTGCTTGAAACAGAGTGAGAGGAACCTTGAAAAGGGGATACATACACCCCTGGAGCCCTTCAGTTTTTGTACCAGGCTTCGGTACAAGATTTCTGCAAAGTCCACCCTCAAACCATTCCACAAGCAGTAAGCCATCTCTGCTTGTGTGGAGTTGATCTGGTCAAGTCCACCAGAGCTCCCACCCATACTTTCCACCAGGTGGATGAAAAAATACCTCCATGAAGGAGTAAGACCCTTCATGGTCATCGCACCTTTTGTCTTGAGCACCCCATTCTCCAAGCACTCTTTGTGTCCCATTTCCAGGAGCACTTGGCGAAAATTTATATTAGGGGGCAAGACGACTGGAGATTCATTCTCTCTCCAGTAGTTAAGGCGTAAGGCATCCCTTAACACGTCAGAGGTCAAGATACACT
Source organism: Erigeron breviscapus (assembly GCA_034093135.1). NCBI lineage: Eukaryota > Viridiplantae > Streptophyta > Magnoliopsida > Asterales > Asteraceae > Erigeron > Erigeron breviscapus. Next base: position 12,113,400 of record CM067170.1, on the reverse strand, counting down.
GGATTGTTCCATCCTTTAAAGTGAAATTGATGGAGAAACAATCAGAAGAAAGAACAGCAGTGTACCAAAACTCACACAAGTAGTTGTGAAACAACTTGCGTGGGTTTAGAGAGAACGAGGGTCCTATTGGAGAATTCTTTAAAAACTTTCGAATTCTACCAATAAGGGTATCGGACCCTTGATTTCCTCGAAGGCTGGCCATTGGATTATTGGGGTTTAATTTAAGCGCAGCACAATAAGGAGCACCAGGTGCCTGTTTGGCATCTGGCGAGGGATCATATGGAACAGTCAAGAGATTTACATCTCTCGAACGGGATGATCTAGGTGCCATGAATGAAATTGAAATTTAGGAATTTAGGGTTTTGAATTTGGAAGCAAAGAGAAGAATGAAATTGAAATTTATGATTGGAAGTAAATGAAGAGAGTAAATGAAGAGAATGAAAAAGAAGTAAATGAGTTATGAAGTAAATAAGGGTATTTATAAGGGGATTCAAGATCCCAATGTAAACCCACAAATCATATTTTATTAAACCAAAACATTTTCGAAGATATTTTGAAAATAAAATATAATTTTCCATGTAAGCATTAAATGTTACCATGTCAGCATTAAATGCTACGACGGCTCACTTTACCCATTACCCCACACACTTTTTGTTTTCCCAACACAAACAGTTGTCAAGTACTTAAAATGGTTTCAACACGTCAGATCACTATCAAGTGGTTTAAAACACTCGAGTATCATGACGTGTCACATAAATTGACCAAGTATTTGTAACGTTATGAAAATTAGACAAAGACCGAACCTGGTAACTGGAGGATCAATCCAGTACCAGTTCCAACTGAAGAGTTCTCCAGTTGCATTTTCAAACAAAAATGAATTTTAGTCAGAAAATTATTTTGAGTCTTTCCCCCTAAAATGATGATCCAGATATCAATTAGTGCCAAGATAGTATCACAAAGGCGTTCGATAGCCTGGCGAGCAAAGATAATATGGACCTCCTCAACTGGAGAACTTCATCAGTGTCACTGACGCGTTCAATAACAAAGAAAGCTCCAGTTAAGGGTTTAGCATTCCCAGTTCGCTGATGAGATGTTTAAAAGTTTTCTCATCGAGAGGTTTAGTAAAAACATTAGCTAACTGTTTGTCAGTGGGGATGAAATGAATTTCAATATCACCTTTCATAACATGATCACGAATAAATGATACCTGATGTCAATATGCTTTGTTTTTGAGTGCATCACTGGATTGTGAGAGATAGCAATTGCACTGGTGTTGTCACAAAAGATTGGGGTCTTGGGGTACTTCTGACCATAATCTAGTAACTGGTTTTTGATCCAGAGAATCTGGGCACAACAACTGGCCGCAGAAATGTACTCTGCCTCAGCAGTGGACATAGAGACTGAAGTCTGCTTTTTGCTGGTCCAACTCACCAGTTTTCCTCCAAGGAAATGACAACCACCAGTTGTGGATTTTCTATCAATCTTACAACCTGCATGATCAGAATCTGAATAACCCATTAGATCTAATCCTGAGCCTTTGGGGTACCAAAGACAAGATTAGGACACCCTTTCAGGTATCTAAAGATACGCTTTACAGCGTGCAAATGTGATTCTTTAGGGTTAGCCTGAAACCTGGCACATAAACATGTTGCAAACATTAATATCTGGTCGACTGGCAGTTAAGTACATCAGTGAACCAACCATACCTCTATAGTCAGTTATGTTAACTGGTTTGCCAGTTGGGTCAGAGTCCAAATTCAATGGTGCTGCAATAGGTGTGTTTTTTGATGGGATTAGAATCATATTTGTATTTTCTTAACAAATCTCTGACATATTTTCCTTGGTTTATGAAAATTCCATTTTCAGTTTGCTTAATCTGAAGACCTAAGAAAAATGTTAATTCCCCCATTAAACTCATCTCATACTCAGATGACATGATTTTAGAAAACTTTTTACACATTGCATCATCAGTTGAACCAAAAATAATGTCATCAACATAAATTTGTACCAATAAGATATTACTCTTTCTTTCAAGATAAACAAGGTATTATCTATTGCACCTCTTTGAAAGCCATTTTTAAGAAGATGTTTAGTTAAAGTATCATACCAGCTCTTGGGGCTTGTCTTAGACCATACAATGCTTTGTTCAGTCTATAAACCCAATGAGGATGCTTCTCATCGATGAAACCTGGAGTCTGCTTAACATAAACTTCTTCTTCCAATGTTCCATTGAGGAACGCACTTTTGACATCCATCTGGAAGACCTTGAACTGCAGATGGGCTGCATAAGCCAAGAATATTCTATGGCTTCAAGTCTTGCAACTGGAGCAAAAGTCTCATCAAAGTCAACGCCCTCTGCTTGACAATAACCCTGGGCAACTAATCTGGCCTTGTTTCTTACAACATGGCCATCTTCATCCATTTTGTTTCGGTAGACCAATCTGGTACCAATAGGTTCTTTCTTTAACCCTGGTGGACAAGGAACAAGCTCCCAAACATTGTTCCTTTCAAACTGGAGGAGCTCTTCTTGCATAGCTTCCACCCAGCTTGGGTCTGCCATAGCCTCGTCAATCTTCTTTGGTTCAATTAAAGATAAGAAGGTGACGTTTAAGCATTGCTCACTGGTGGCTCTTCTAGTCTGAACCCCACTAGTTGGATTACCCACAATTTGTTCAATTGGGTGGGCTTTAGTCCATCTAGTGTATTGACTAGGCTGGTGAACTACAATATCAGTGCAAGGTACCTGGCGATCTTCTTCAGTTGCAACAGCATCTGGAGAAGGATCAGTCCAAACAGCTTCTACATCCTCATCAGAGTCAATGAGGTCTCGATTGGCATCATGAAATTCCTCAGTTGAAGGTATTTCATGAGTGACTGGAGAAGTAGGGGCTTGAACTGGTGCTGATATTGGAGTGGCACGTACATCTGATACAATCACCAATTCTTGTGGTAAGTTAAAATTGATGGAGGGATAAAATGATGTGTCACTGGTGCTTTTCTTCTTCTTGACTGGTTCCAGTTTGTTGTAACTGGAAGCATCTTCTGGTGAAACAACTGACTGATGAACTTGGTCAGTTTCACCAAAGTTGATTGGAATGACTGGAGAAATATCAAGGTTTGGTCTCTTGTTGATTGCTTCAGTTGATTCATCGAATGTGACATGAATTGTCTCATGCACCTTTTGGAGTCTATAATTATAAACTCTAAAGGCCTTTCGAATATCTGAATAGCCTAAAATACTCCTTCATCAGCTTTTGCATCAAACTTTCCAAGCTGACTGGAATCGTTCAGTATATAAACTGGACAACCAAATACATGGAATATCCAATATTTGGTTTACGATTCCTGAGTACTTCGTAGGCAGTCTTCTTATGTCTCTTGATGTAGACTGACCGTTTTGGGTGTGACAAGCAGTTGCAACTGCCTCAGCCCAAAAACTGGTGGGAAGACCAGATTCAGATAGCATGCTTCTGGCCGCTTCTATCAGTGTACGATTCTTTTTTTCCACAACTCCATTTTGCTCTGGAGAGTGAACTGATGAGAAGTTTTGAGAAATGCCAGTGTCAGTGCAAAATGTTTCAAGTCCTTGTTTTGGAATTCAGTACCATTATCACTTCGCAACTGACAAACTTTTCGAGTGTACTTGAGCTCAATTCTTTTGATAAGGGAGATGATTTCAGCAGGTGCATCACTTTTGGATCTGATGAATACCACCCAGCAATATCTGGTGAATTCATCAACCACAACTAGAGTGTATTTCTTTCCAGCTCTAGTTTGAACATTCACTGGACCAAAGAGATCCATATGAAGCATGTGAAGAGGTTCAGTGATGCTAAAATTTTGCCTAGTTTTGAAACTGGCTCTCTTCTGCTTGCCCATCTCACACCCTGGACATGGGTTTTCCTTATTGAAGGAAATCTGGGGTATCCCATCAACCAGTTGTTTGCGAGACAACTTGTTAATGTTCTTGAAATTGAGGTGGGATAACCTTTTATGCCATAGCCAGTTGGTGTCCTCATCAGCTTTGGTATAGAAACATTGCTCTTTTGGAGCTGGTTCCATATCCATGATGTACACATTCCCTTTTCTTGGTTCAATCATCACCACTTTCCAATCCTTGTTAAATATGGTGCCTTGTGCAATATCGAACAATACTCTGAAGCCGTCATCGCAAAGTTGGCTTACACTGATCAAGTTATATTTCAAACCATTCACAAATGCAACTCTTTTGAATTCGACTTGTCCATTATTGAGCACACCATATCCTTCAGTCTTTCCAGATTGATCGTTACCAAACGTCACTGCCGGTCCATCTTGGACAGTGAACTCTTCCAGTAGGGGCTTACATCCGGTCATAGTCCGGCCAGCAGCGCTGTCCAGATACCAGATATTCTTCTTTCGATCGCCCTACACACACACAAAAATCATTAGTTATTTTTGTGAACCCATCTTTTCTTGATGGGTCCCTGGACTTCTCTACAGAAGCCACAGTTGATTGTTGAGGTGTTGAACTGGAGGCTACATCTGGAGCATTTTCACCAGCTCCAGGTGCAGAAGTAAAAACGATTGGTATTTGATACTTACTCACCTTAAGTTTACCAGATTTTGTTCCAGATGGAACATTCTTTTGTTTAGGTACAAAAGGGAGTGATTTAATGTTTTGTTTTAAAACTGGAGGTGGTGAACCTCCTTCCAGATTGTTAATCCGGGCAGTGCAACTCTGAACCTGCCGAGACAAAAGTTGGAGTTACCTTTCCAGATTAACCAAAACATTGTTTTGTTCAGGCAGTTGAACCTTGGACATTGGTTCAACTGGGGATTTAGTCTTTCGGGTCTTTGGGCTCCTTAGACTTATGAGGTAAAGGCTTGTTAACAGTGGCCTTTTTGACTGGAGCTTTAGCCTGTTTGGCTCCAGTTTTAACCTCAATGGGGGTGGTCTCATTGGTTTCAGTTTCAACAGCTTCAGGTTGATCATAAGGTTTTTCAACCTGGAGAGCTGGAGGCAATGCATGAAGATCTGGTATAAGAGCTGCCATCTCCAGATCTTCAGATTTCCATGCATTTTTCTGGGCATCGATTGTTCTTGAAAATGCATCATAGTTTTTGCCAGATGTTTTTACCCAGGACTTGATAATCTTTTGAGCTTTTTCAAAATCATCAGAAAGTTTTTGATTATCGAGTTCTAATGCCTCAATCTTTAAAACTGACTCCTTGAGAGCCAACTGGACACTTTGCAAATCATTCAGTTGTGGTTTGACATTGTTAAGTTCAATTAAGATAGTGTCTAAATATCTTTCACTATCAGCTCTAACAGTTTCTACAAATGCCAAATCACCACTTAATGATTCAGCCAGGTCCAGTTTTAATTCAGGGTCAACCTGGTGATCATAATCACATACCTTTTTCAGTATGATGTCCACCCATCTTCCAGAATGACATCATCTTTCACCACATGCTGCTGTTGTTGTTGATCTTCCAAGGCCATGAAACACATGTCCCTTTCCTCTTCTTCATCCTTCAGATGAGTCATCAGAGTACTCCCATTTCCCTCAGTTTGTGCAATTAAGCACTGATCCTTTTCCTTTTGCATGGACAGGAGGGCAATCTGGGCCTTAAGCTGCTTGTATTTAGCTTTGTAGCTATCATTAGGCCGATTGTAATTAGGGACAGAGGGGCCAGTTTGGTTATTCAACTGACTAGATCTGCATTCCTTCATAAAATGACCTTTCTTGCCACACTTATAGCATGTAAGATTGGTCTTATCCAGAGAGCTGGAGCTGGAAGCATTGTTGAGGCCATTAAATCTTTTAGATTTATGCTTAAACCTATTAAAGGTTTTAGCAATCATGGCGACCAGATCATCATCGTCAGTTTCATCATAACCTCACTGTTTTCAGTGGTCAGCCCAGAGTTTAAGAAGCTGTTCAACATCTCCTTCATCGAGTGTGCCTGGACACTCTCAGCAGACATTAAAGCAGCACAAGGTCGCTCAACTGTATTAGGAACCTTGGTACTCTGAGCATGGTTCATGGCATCTTGCTCAGCCACAAGTCTTGCAGCATTATTATCTTCAGTGAATCTGAAGGCTCCATAGAGCGATGCAAGAGTGTGACTGTGCAAGGTTTTACCTTGTCTCAAGACAAGAACCATGTTTTCCCATTTAGATGGAAGAATATCACAAAACTTCTCAAGAAGAATATCCTTATCCTTCTCTACACCCAAACCTCTCAATTGATTGATGAAGCTAGAAAATCTGGTATATGTACCAGTTAAACTTTCATTGGGCAAGGCAAAGAAGGATTCATACTTCTTGTTCAAGGCAACTTTTCTGGTGACGATTGTGTCATCACCTCCTTCAAATTGAATAACTAATTCATCCCACATAGACTTGGCACTGGGAAACAACACAAGTGTTGGAATTAGGTCTTCAGGGACAGCCCCAAGGATCATGTTTTTCAGTCTGGTGTCCAAGCCCACCAGTCTGCGATCCTCATCAGACCAATGGTCTTCTGGCTTTTCCCTTGAGCCTCTTCTTCCAGTTGGATCAAGAAGAGGACTCACCCCAATGGACATAGGTATATATGGTCCATCCTTAAGGATTTTCAACATATACCTCTCAATACCACCAAAATGCAACAGCATCTAGCTTTCCATGTACCAAAAGTCTTACTGTTTCCATCAAATTTTGGAACAGGAGTGTTTGAGTAATGTACATGGACGTGGCTTGGGGTAGAAGGAGGAGGAGGGTTGGTGTTAACGTTTTGAAAAGGTGGTGCATTAGTGTTCGACGGGTTTTCACCTAAACCAGAACCATCTCCACCTTCAGTAGTGTTCATCTTTGCAGATCTAGACAAGTTTATTAGCCTTCTGCTCTGATACCACTTGTAAGTCCCAACTTGTTAGATGGTACTACTGAAGACACCTCTATGTCGATGGTGGAGTTACTTTGCAATATACTTACTAAACTGGAGACGACCAGTTAGATAGTATATACCAAGTTCTAGATAGATTACTTATATAAAAGACAATAAGTAAAGAACAATGCAATAATACAATAACTTGTAAACAATCTTGATGAGACAATATGTAGTTTTCAAAGTGTAATTTATTTATTGATATTAAACAAATTACAAGGTTGATGCGGAACCAAGATAATACACGAATGTAAATATCCTAACAACCTATGAAATACAATTGATCTATACTCGGAATTTCTCTCTACAATCGAAACACTTAAAGTAGTGAAATGTTCCTTTTAGCGATTGAGAGAATATTGCACAAGTTCACCAAGAATATTGCAGGTTTGCAAAGTATGAAGTTATTCGTTTGTGTGTGAAATAACTTTGAGAGAACGAATACTTAATTTCTTGGTTGTGCAATGACTTGTATTTATAGGCAAAGTTAACATTGGGATGTTAACTTTAGCCGTACAAATGTGGTTGGAAGCATTTAAGGAATAGCATTTAATTCCTTAAAAAGTGTTGTAAAGTCGCATGTTACAGTGACTTAACACAACCACCTTTATGTACCTTTTAATACTTAAATAATAAGATAAGGCTTATTATCCGGGTAAAGGTACATAAAGTATACAAGTCAATTCCTCGTAATCAGTGTAAAGCTTTGTAAGGGCTTTCCACTGAAGGTCTCCAGTTTGTAACTGACTAGAATGTCACTGGGCTTCGCTGCCATTGTCATTCTCTTTCTTCCATTTGTTGTCTTCGACTTCAACTGGAATGTTTCTTCAACTTGGTCAGTTCTCAACTGGAGGAAGTCTTCAGTTGCGTTAACTGTACGGTGCAACTGGACTTCAATATATTTCTCGATAAATCTTCTTGGTCACCAGTTTACTGGTCACCAGATGCAACTGGTGAACTGGTCAGTGGAAACTGGTGACTGGCCAGTTCCAGGTGAACTGGACCTAACACAAAGGTTTGGTGAAAATATCAGCAAGTTGGTAGTCTGTGGGACAAAATAGAGTTCGATGTTACCTTTCTCGACATGATCTTTAAGAAAATGGTACCGAACATCTATGTGCTTGGTCTTTGTGTGCTGTACAGGATTGCAAGAAATAGCAATAGCACTTTTTGAGTCACAGTAAATGGGAATTCTGTTGAATTGGAATCCATAATCAGTCAACTGAGTCTTCATCCAAAGAACTTGTGAACAACAGCTTGCTGCAGCAACGTATTCAGCTTCTGCAGTAGATGTGGATACACAATTCTGTTTCTTTGAAGACCAACTGACCAATCTATCCCCTAGAAACTGTACACTCCCAGAAGTACTCTTCGATCAAGCTTACAACCTGCATGGTCAGCATCTGAATATGCAATTAGCTGAAACCCGGTATCCCTTGGATACCAGAGACCAAGGTTCACTGTGCCTTTCAGGTATTGGAATATCCGTTTGACGGCCTGGAAATGACTTTCCTTTGGATTGGCCTGGTACCTGGCACACATGCATGTGGCGAACATAATATCCGGGCGACTAGCAGTCAAATACATGAGTGACCCTATCATACTGTGATATTTCTTTTGATCAAAAGATTTTCCATTTAAATCAGCATTAATCTTTGTTCGAGATTCCATGGGTGTGCCAATAGTTTGACAATCCATCATATCAAACTTTTTCAACATGTCAAGAATGTACTTAGATTGACAAATAAAAGTACCATTTGACAACTGTTTTACTTGAATACCAAGGAAAAAGTTTAATTCACCCATCATGCTTATTTCAAATTTCTTGATCATTAAAGCAGAGAAATTCTTGCAGTATTTAGGATTAGTTGACCCGAAAATTATGTCGTCAACATAATTCTGGATTAGAATGATGTCACTCCCTTGTCGTTTGATAAACAAGGTAGTGTCAATCGAACCTTTGCTAAAACCAGATTTCACAAGATAAGAGGATAGAGCATCATACCATGCACGAGGGGCTTGTTTCAGACCATATAAAGCCTTATCTAACCTGTAAACATAGTTCGGATGTTTTGAATTCACAAAACCTTTTGGTTGTTCAACATACACTTCTTCTTTGAGAATTCCATTCAAGAAGGCAGTTTTGACATCCATTTGGTAGACTGTGAAGTTCTTGTAGGCAGCATAGGCAAGAAACATCCGAATAGCCTTAATTCGTGCAACTGGTGCGAATGTCTCATCGTAGTCAATTCCATCTTGTTGGCAATATCCCTTTGCAACCAATCGTGCTTTGTTGCGTACAACAACTCCATTTTCATCCTTTTTGTTCTTGAAGATCCATTTGGTCTTAATTGGCTCCTTGTTCTTGTAAGGATTGGGAACCAATTTCCATACCTCAAGACGTTCAAATTGATTCAGTTCCTCCTGCATAGCTTTCACCCAATCTGGACAACTTAGAGCATCATTCACTGTCTTTGGTTCAACAATGCTCAGAAAATTTACAAACAGACATTCATTCGCGGAAGCAGATCTTGTCTGAATTCCAGTTGTTGGATTACCAATGACTTGAGATAATCGGATGAGCTCTAGTCCATTTGGTTGTGTGAGGAATTGTTCACCAGATTCTTCAGAATCAATAAAATCAGGAGTATGTTGTTCTGTCAATTGTTCAAGTGAAGTAGCAATTGGTTCAACAAAGTTATCTTGATCATAATCTTCTGGATTGGTTGATGGATTTGTCACTTGAGAGATAACATGAGGTTGAGTATGCAACTCTGAATAATCAGTAGGTGGAGGAGAATCAGATGGTGAACTTTCATCTGATGATTGTGTTGGTGAAGACTCATTGGGATCCATCTCTTTCGAATTTGAACTTGATGGTTCATTCGAGATGTACTTCAGATTCAGGAACTTCTTTGGAAACTTTAAAAAATTCTTCGAACAAGATATCCAAATCTTGTGGTGTTGGAGTAGAGAATGATGATTTGACATTTGAAGTAGTCTTTGTTGCGGAAGCTTGTGGACTTTGAATTTCGGGTCTTGAACTGTGTTGTTCAAGAACCATTCCCGAGAGTTCATCAAATCTAACATTCATACTCTCTTCGATTCTCTTGGTTCTTCGGTTATATACACGATAAGCAATGGATTCTCTTGAATAACCGATGAAATATGCCTCATCGCCTTTTGGTTCAAATTTGCCCAGATTGTCTCGATCATTGAGAACATAACATACACATCCAAAGATGTGTAAAAAGTTCACATTGGGCTTTCTTTTTTTGATCACCTCATACGGAGTTTTATCAAACCTCTTGTTTATGATGGATCTGTTTTGTGTAAAACAAGCAGTAGCAACACTTCAGCCCATAGATTTGGTGGCAACTTCGAATATGCAAGCATTGTTCTAGCTGCTTCAACAAGAGTTCGATTTCGACGTTCAACTACTCCATTCTGTTGAGGTGTTCTGGCAGCGGAAAATTGGTGTGAAATACCCATGGACTTGAAGAAAGAATCAATTGTTGAATTCTTGAATTCAGTGCCATTGTCTGAGCGAACAATTCTAACAGATGATTTGAGATTGACTTGGGTCTTCTTGATAAATCAATAATCACTTGCGAAGTTTCACTCTTTGCATGAAGAAAGAATACCCAAGTGTAACGAGAATAATCATCTACAATCACTAGAATGTATCGCTTTCCATGGATACTTTGAACTTTCATTGGGCCATACAAATCCATATGAATAAGGTGCAAAGGACCTTCTGTACTTAAGTGCTTCTTTGGTTTGTGTGAAGCTTTCTTCATCTTTCCAATTGCACAAGCTGGACAAACATGTTCACTTTCATACTTGTAGTCCGGAAAACCTTCAACAAGTTGTTTATCCACGAGTGTATTAATCGTTTGAAAGTTAAGATGAGAAAGACGGCGATGCCATAACCAAGAGTTTTGTGCAGTTGCTTTCGAAAGAAGACAAATCTCTGAAGAGTTGGATGGGATGTTGTTGAGATCAATTGTGAACAAATTATTGTCTCTTGTTCAGTCAGAATATCCACACCATCTTCAGTCTGCACTTTGCATTCATATCTCCTAAATAATACTTGAAGATCATTGTCACAAAATTGACCAACACTAAAGAGATTGTGTCCAAGTCCTTCAACGTAGGAAACTCTCTTGATAGTGACTCCATTTTTGACAATGTCTCCATAACCAAGAATAGGAGCGATATGATCGTTTCCGAATCTTACAGTTCCCATAAACTTTTCAACAAAGTTCGAAAGAATTGATTTAGTTCCAGTCATATGGCGAGAACATCCCGAGTCGACATACCATACACAAATGAGATATTCCTGCAAGGACAGGGAATATGGTTTAGGTACCCATGTAGATTGGGTCCTTGCAGGTTAGGTGATAACATGCAAGTACACATAAAAAAAATCAAGCAAAATAACACGCAAACACACAATTTATTCAAATAACAAACAAGCACTCAAATTGTTCAAAATACAAATACGAATTACAAACAAATAAAATGTAAAAGTTAAACTCATGTTTTGATACAAGCAGGACTAGTCCTAGATGTATAAACATTATCTAATGAAGTTGATCTACGGACAATCCACACTTGTTTGACATGGGTAGTGTGTCCATCAAGTTTAACTTTTCTAGTAGCATGCAAGAATTTATCTTTTGGAATCCATTTACTGCTACTTTTCATGCACAAGTCACCTGAAATACGAACATTCTTAGTGTTAGATACTAATTTAGCATTTATGTTTGAACAGGTTTCTTCTTGATGGGTTCTGTGGTCTTATTCACTTTCTTAATGTTATTAGGTGACAACCATCCATACTGGTCTTTGTATTTTGTCATGCCTGTAACAGTATCTCTAACCCTATGTAAAGTGCACTTAGGATTCTTCTGAGAGTACCTAGGAAAACTAGAATACCTAACCTGTTGAGGTTGTTTGTCACCTAATGAGAAAGATTCAATTTTACCAATCTTCTGACCACTGCTTGGTTTGACTTCTTTTTGATTCTCAGATTTAGATTTGACTTTGTACATCTGTTGTTGCCTAGAAGTCTTTGATTTTATTGGGACATTTTTGTGGTTTCGAACTTGAACCCGTCTTAGGTGATTGGGTGGTCTTGGGTTTTGAAACACACTTTGGTAATGGTTTGGTCTTTGATTGTGGAATGGTCTTTGGTATTTGGTTGGTCTTTAGTTTTGAAACAGTATTGTTTAACGGGTTGGTCTTTGATTCTTGGGTTGTCTTTGGTCTTTGGGTGGTTTTTGGTCTTTGGAACTTATCGGATGAAGATTGTGGAGAGTGTGACTTTGGAATCTTCTTTAGATTTAAATCAAGTTTTTCCTTCTTTTGAACAAAAAGTTTTTCAAATTCAGGTTCAAAAACATGATTTTCTTCCAAAAATGTTGACATTTCATCAGTTTCCAACTTCACACTGACGTCACTTTTCTTCATTGGACATGGACTTCTCTTGAGTGGAATTGATGCTTTTCCTTCTTCTTTATGAAATTGAAGTGCTATTTTCTGAAGTTGGAATTCAACTTTTAAATCATTAAGTTTCTTTAGCACATTTAACCTCTGTTCTCTTTCTTTTTCAAACTTTTGTTTGAAAGCATCAATTTCATTCAAGTATGATTGAGTTTCCTCAGAAAACTTGGTAAAAGTCTCAATTTTAGAAGTAATCGGAAAGAAATAATCATCAACATCATGAACATCATCTAAATCACCGTCAGTTTGAACAGAAACATGCACAACTTGACTCTCAGTTTGCACAGATGCATTCATGATTTCATAAATTGAGCATGCATTTTGTGAAGTTGTCTCATTTTGACACACAGATTTGGTTTGTGGAGATGGAGTGGCCATAACTTCACAAACAGGACAATTGGGGTGATCACAATCATTTTCATGATTCTTGGGTGGGTCAATGATAAAGTGATTTTGAGTCTGCAGATTGTCTATTAAAGATTGCTTTTCATCAAGAGACTTTTGCAGATCCTCTATTACCTTTTCCAAAACTTTTTGTGGTACATAAGATCTCAAATTTTCAGGTTTTGGAATAGGAATAGGATTTTCCAAAGGTTTTTCAGTAAAACACTCAAGAATTTCAGGTATGACAGCCTCATGATTGTCTTTGATTGTTTATGTGTAGAGTTAGCGAAGAAATCATATGACTCATCCATTAACTCATAGTTAAAATAGACTTTTGCACCCTTTTCTAGAAAATCATCAGCCTCATAATCACTATCAGTCGGTCTCACGAATTGGTCGGTCATCCCACATCTCAAATACGATTCGATGTATAATGGTGGGACTTCTTCTTGTGCTTCGAGAAAACATTTTGGATTGTTATAACCCAACCCTGATGTGAATATTGTTTCTGAATTTCTTGGCCTATTTAAAAAGATTTGTTGATATGAACGATTGATCTTATACAACTTTTCTTGATAAGACTTGATTTCAGCTTTCAGTTCATCATTTTCTTTATCAAGTTTTTGTTTAAGAGAATCTTTTATACAACATTCATATTTTAGGTCAGAAATTTTGTTTTCAAATTCTGTCACATCAGGGATAGATTCTTTCATCTTAACATTCAAAGACTCAATGTCTTCAGCCAAAGCATTTGCTCGAAACATCTCATTGGTCTTTTCCACTTGAAGTTGTCGGACAGTCTTGCTCAGTTCAAGAACTTTGGTCTCAAGTTCTTGTTTCTCAAGATGCAGTTTGGAGTTAGGAGTAAAAGAGACTGCTGCTTTTTCAGATTTCAAATTCTCAATTCCTTTTTGAAGTGAAGTAATTTTAATTTGAAAATCTTTTTCTTTGTCCTCCAATTCTTTCTTTAATGTTAAATTCTTTTTACTCAACTCCCTGCAGTCTTTTCTTGCAGTATCAGACATGTCCATGTAATGTTTTAGAACAGATTTGGGAAAAGAAATTACCTCATCCTCGACTTCAGAAGAGCTTTCATCATCTTCCTCCAACTCCTTTGACTTCTTGATCTTTGTCATGAAGCACACATTTGCTGCAAGCTCATCTGTCTCCTCGTCAGAAAGATGTAACCACTTGTCATCCTCCGCGAGAAGAGCAATTCTGCTTTCCTCTTGTCTTGCCAGCAACAGTTTGTACTTGTAATATTCGGAGTTCTTCTGTCGAGGTTTGGTGCAGTTGATTGCAAAATGTCCAGTCAAGCCACAGTTATAGCATTTTCTGTCTTCAGATCTCTTATCCATGACCTTCTTCTCAAACTTTTTCTGATTCTCATACTTCTTCTCACCACCAGCAAAAACTTTCTTCTGATCATACTTAGGAGCTTCCGCATTTTTAGCATAAGAAGAAACTGACGAAGTCCTAAGCTGATTGTTTGTTGGTTTCTTTTTGAAGAATTTCTTCTTGAAAGCCTTGGTGAAATAAGCGAGTTCTTTGTACATTTGTTTTTGGTTCTCATCCAGATCAGAATCACTCATATCACTCGAATCAGAATCAGTTTGAACTTCAACAAAACTGTGTCTTGACAATCTTGAAGTCTTCTTTTCAGCAACCAAAGCAATGGATCTGAATGTACACTCTCTTCTTTCTTCTTCTGAATTCTCTTAACATCTTCCACATTCAGTTGTAGCTTTTCAAACAGAGTGTGAATGGTGAGCTTTGCAAAATCTGATTGTTGGTTGAGTTGGGTTCCATACACTTGCCATTCTTCTTCCAGATTTTTGATGAATTTGATGTTTAGTTCCATATTGGTTCTCTTCACATCATTCTTTCTCAGCTCATTGATGACATTGCAGAATCTGATGTATACCTCATTCAGTGGTTCACCTTTTTGTTGTTTGAATGTTTCATACATATTCAGAACAGTCGACAACCTGATGGTGTTTGATACATCAGATCCTTCCATCTGCTTTTCCACCTCATCCCAAATGTCTTTTCCTGTTTCGTAGGAATCCACATTGCAGTATATGTCATCTGGAAGTGCTTGGTAAAGAAAGGCAATTGCACTTTGATCAGCCTCAACTCTGTTTCTTTGATCTGTGTTCCAACTTTCTTCAGGTAAAACTTCTTCATTCACTGGGTTCTTTGGAATTTCAGGACCTTCTTTGTATGATTTCCTTAGCAGTTTTCCATTCTTTTGCCTGTCTATCCAGTTCAAAAATCTCTTTTCTTCCATTGAGGATAAGATCCTCTAAATAAGACAGGTGGTCTTCCTTCAGAACCAAGAGCTAGAGCTTCCCTTGACGCCATATCAATCAATTAAAAGTCTTTGAAAAACTTGAGAATTTTCAAATTCAACTAAATGCAGAGCTTAAACCTCTGCAAATAGAACAAGTAAGAATTTTGAAAATTTTGAAAATTTTGATTTTCCTTCCCAGACGAAGAATATCGATGAAAAATGGTTTTGAGAAATTTTCTTGGAAAATTTTGATTTGAGATTCTTAAAAACAACTAAGTGCCGAGCTAAATGCTCTGCAAATGGTGTAAGTGACCAAGTCGCAACTCAAGAACACAAAAACAACTGAATGCCGAGCAAATATCTCTGCAAACAGCACAATTTTGCAAGTCGCTTGGTCGAAGAATCAATTCCAACTATTTGCCGAGCAACTATCTCTGCAAATAGTTCAAATAGAACTTGTCCTTAGTTACACCAATCAAAAACACTTGTTTGCCGAGCTTAGACTTCTGCAAACAATGCAATTAGCACCAGTCTCAAATCAAGAATTCTCAAAACAACTAATTGCCGAGCAAAAAGCTCTGCAAATAGCACAAGTAACCTCAACACTTGTTCACAAATCCTTGAACCACTTATTTGCCGAGCAATGAACTCTGCAAATAGAACAAGTGAACTTCTCACTTAACCAACTTTCTTGAAATAGCTATTTGCCGAACAAAAAGTTCTGCAAATAGAACAAGTAAGATCCAGTACTTAGCCAAATTCTGAAACACGTATTTGCCGAGCAAACTGCTCTGCAAATAGTACAAGTAAGAACCACACTTTAGCCAAATACTTCTGCAAATGCGAGTAACCACAACACGACAAAATAGTCGGTTAGGTTATCTTCTTCGTTCAGCCAACCCCTTATTTGCAGAGAAGAATGTAAATCTTCGATAACTTTTTCATTTTTGAGAATTAGAACTCGAATTTTATATCAAAATGTTCAGAAAATCAATGCGCACAAATCCTCAAACAAATTAGATGCTAATTTCACCTGGAACTCAAACCCTCACAAACATGCGATTTGTAGAGCTCGATCAAAAACAACTCAAATGTTGAAATTAGCTTCTGAAATTGATAGCGAAGGAAGATATACTGATTGTAAAATCGAACGGTGAACAAAATTCAAACAAAAACACACTTAATTTGCAGGAATCACTGAAACAGTGAGCTCTGCAAATGAACCTTTCAGAAAAACAACTCAAATTCTGAAATTAAGCACAATCAATGGGGGGGGGAAGGAGCGGAACGAGCAGGGAGAAAAAACCAGTTAAATCGAATCGGTGAACAAAATTAGAACAGAAACACACTTAATTTGCAAGAATCACTGAAACAGTGAGCTCTGCAAATGAACCTTTCAGAAAAATTACTCAAATTCTGAAATTAAGCACAAATTAAGCTTGTAATAAGCTTGTGGATCGTTCAGCAACTCTGATTGTGCTCTGATACCAATTGTTATATGAAGAATTCAAGCTTTAGTGTGTGTTTTAGTGTATATCAATGGCGGTTTATAGAGAGAGAGTAGAGAGAGAGTCAGGTGAAAGTTTGGATAGTATTATGGGTAGAAAGGTTACAAATTACATTATGGAGGGGGTTTATATACATAAGAGCAATTTACACTATGCCCCCTTCCATATTAACATGTTTACATTCTAAGTACAAAACAACATAAAGTACACAAATCAACTACTACATATTATATTTCTAACAAAGAGGTTCAAGAGAAAAGCTCGAAGACCACTGGTCTGATGAGGATTGTAGACTTGTAGATCTGGACACCAGACTCAAGAACATGATCCTTGGAGCTGTTCCTGAAGACTTAATTCCAACACTTGTGTTGTTCCCAGTGCCAAGTCAATGTGGGATGAATTAGTCATTCAGTTTGAAGGAGGTGATGACACCATTGTCACCAGAAAGGTTTCCCTGAACAAGAAGTATGAATCCTTCTTTGCTCTACCCAATGAAAGTCTAACTGGTACATACACCAGATTTTCTAGCCTCATTAATCAGTTGAGAGGATTGGGTGTAGAGAAGGATAAGGATATTCTTCTTGAGAAGTTTTGTGATATTCTTCCTTCCAAATGGGAAAATATGGTTCTTGTCTTAAGACAAGGTAAAACCCTGCACAGCCATACTCTTGCATCGCTCTATGGAGCCTTCAGATTCACTGAAGATAATAATGCAGCAAGACTGGTGGCTGAGCAGGATGCCATGAACCATGCCCAGAGTCCCACGGTTGCTAGTGTAACTGAGCGACCTTGTACTGCTTTAATGTCTGCAGAGAGTGTCCAGGCACACTCAATGAAGGAGATGTTAAACAGTTTCTTGAACTCTGGCCTGACCACTAAAATCAGTGATGGTTGTGATGAAACTGACGATGATGATCTGGTAGCCATGATAGCTAAAACCTTTAATAGGTTTAAGCATAAATCTAAAAGATTTAATGGCCCAAACAATGCTTCCAGCTCCAGCTCTCTGGATAAAACCAATCTTACCTGCTATAAATGCGGTAAGAAAGGTCATTTTATGAAGTAATGCAGATCTAGTCAGATGAACAACCAAACTGGTCCCTCTGCCCCAAATTTCAATCGGCCTGATGATAGCTATAAAGCTAAATATAAAAAGCTTAAGGCCCAGATTGCCCTCCTGTCCATGGAAAAAGAAAGGATCAGTGCTTGATGGCACAAACTGAGGGAAAATGGGAGTACTCTGATGACTCATCAGTTGATGATGAAGAGGAAAGGGACATGTGTTTCATGGCCTTGGAAGATCAACAACAGCATGTGGTGAAAGAAGATGTCATCACTGGAAGATGGGTGGACATCATTTTGAAAAAGGTATGTGATTATGACAATCAGGTGGATCCAGAACTGAAACTGGACCTTGCTGAATCATTGAGTGGTGATTTGGCTTTTGTGGAAACTGTTAGAGCAGATAGTGAAAGATATCTGGATACTATCTTAATTGAACTAAACAATGTTAAACCACAACTTAATGATTTACAAAGTGTCTAGTTGGCTCTCAAGGAGCCAGTTTTGAAAATTGAGGCTTTAGAATTTGATAATCAAAAATTAATTTCTGATCTTGAAAAAGAACAAATGATTATCAAATCTTGGGTAAAAGCATCTGGAAAGAATTATGATGCATTTTCTAGAACAATTGATGCCCAGAAAAATGCATGGAAATCTGGAGATCTGGAAATGGCAGCTCTCATACCAGATCTTCATGCATTGCCTCCAGCTCTCAGGGTTGAAACTCCTTATGATCAACCTGAAGCTGTCGAAACTGAACCCATTGAGACCACCCCCACCGAGGTTAAACCTGGAGCCAAACAGGCTAAAGCTCCAGTTAAAAAGGCCACTGGTAACAAGCCTTTACCTCAGAAGTCTAAGGAGCCCAAGACCCAAAAGACTAAAACTCCAGCTGAACCAAGGTCCAAGGTTCAGCAGCCTGATGAAAATAATATTTTGTCAAAACTGGAAAGTCAACTCCAACTTTTGTCTCGACAGGTTCAGAGTTGTACTGCCCGGATTAAAAATCTGGAAGGAGGTTCATCACCTCCAGTTGAAAAACAAAATATTAAACCCCCTTCAAAACCTAAACAAAAGAATGTTCCATCTGGAACAAAATCTGATAAGAAAAAGGGGAGCAGGTATCAAATACCAATCGTTTTTACTCCTGCACCTGGATCCGGTGAAAAAGATCCAGATGTAGTCTTCAATTTACCACCACAACAATCAACTGAGACTTCTGTAGTGAAGTCCAGTGAACCCATCAAGAAAAGATGGGTTCACAAAAATAACTGATGATTTTTGTGTGTGTGCAGGGCGATCGAAAGAATATCATCTGGACAGCGCTGCTGGCCGGACTATGACCGGATGTAAGCCCCTGCTTGAAGAGTTCATTGTCCAAGATGGACCGACAGTGACGTTTGGTAATGATCAAAGTGGAAAGACTGAAGGATATGGTGTGCTCAATAACGGACAGGTCGAATTCAAAAGAGTTGCATTTGTGAATGGTTTGAAATACAACCTGATTAGTGTCAGCCAACTTTGTGATGATGGCTACAGAGTTTTGTTCGATATTGCTCAAGGCACCATATTTAACAAGGATTGGAAAGTGGTGATGGTTGCACCAAGAAAAGGTAATGTGTACATCATGGATATGGAACCAGCTCCAAAAGAGCAGTGCTTCTATACCAAGGCTGATGAGGACACCAACTGGCTGTGGCATAAAAGATTATCCCATCTTAATTTCAAAAATATTAACAAGTTGTCTCGCAAACAACTGGTTGATGGGATACCACAGATTTCTTTCAATAAAGAAAAGCCATGTCCAGGGTGTGAGATGAGCAAGCAGAAAAGGGCCAGTTTCAAGACAAGGCAAAACTTTAGCATCACTAAACCTCTTCACATGCTTCATATGGATCTCTTGGTCCAGTGAATGTTCAAACTAGAGCTGGAAAGAAGTACACTCTAGTTGTGGTCGATGAATTCACCAGATACTGTTGGGTGGTATTCCTCAGATCCAAAAGTGATGCACCTGCTGAAATCATCTCTCTCATCAAAAGAATTGAACTCAAGTATACTCGAAAAGTCTGTCAGTTAAGTGATAATGGTACTGAATTTCAAAATAAGGTACTTGAAACATTTTGCAATGACACTGGCATCTCTCAAAACTTCTCATCAGCACACTCTCCAGAGCAATGGAGTTGTGGAAAGAAAGAATCGCACACTGATAGAAGCATCCAGAAGTATGCTATCTGAATCAGGTCTTCCCACCAGTTTCTGGGCTGAAGCAGTTGCAACTGCTTGTCACACCCAAAACCGGCCAGTCTACATCAAGAGACATAAGAAGACTGCCTATGAAGTACTCAGGAATCATAACCAAATATTGGATATTTTCATGTATTTGGTTGTCCAGTTTATATTTTAAACGATTCGAGTCAGCTTGGAAAGTTTGATGCAAAAGCTGATGAAGGTATATTTTTAGGTTATTCAGATATTCGAAAGGCCTTTAGAGTTTATAATTATAGACTTCAAAAGGTTCATGAGACAATTCATGTCACATTCAACGAATCAACTGAAGCAATCAACAAGAGACCAAGCCTTGATATCTTTCCAGTCGTTCCAATAAATTTTGGTGAAACTGACCAAGTTCATCAGTCAGATGTCTCACCAAAAGATGCTTCTAGTTACACTCAACTAGAACCAGTTAAGAAGAAAAGCACCACCAGTGACACTTCATTCTATCCCTCCATCAATTTTAATTTACCACATGAATTGGTGATTGGATCTGATGTACGTGCCACTCCATTATCAGCACCAGTTCAAACTCCAACTTCTCCAGTTCTTCAAGAAATACCTTTTAATGAAGAATTTCATGATGCAAATCGTGACCTCATTGACTCTGATGAGGATATAGAAGTAGTTTGGACTGATCCTCCTCCAGAAGCTGCTGCAACTGAAGAAGATCGTCAGGTGACTTGCACTGATATTGTATTGCACCAGCCTAGTCAATATACTAGATGGACTCGAGCACATCCAATTGAACAGATTGTGGGAGATCCAAATAGTGGGGTTTAGACTAGAAGAGCCACCAGTGAGCAATGCGTAAATGTCACCTTCTTATCACTAATTGAACCTGTGAGTCCCTTAAGTTCGATGGTTAACCAGGAAAGTGCAAAATACAACAAGTCTAATAAGCACTAGAATGGACTAGTATTACTTTAATATAAATGCAAGTATATAAATAAAGTAATACAAGACTTAAAGCAATAAACAAATAAAGTGGAACATTATGTATTTTTCATGGGTATTTTATTTATGATGTTAAATAAAACAAGGTTGTTGCGGAATCAAGATAATACAATTAAGTATGTATCCTAACAACCTATGAGTTACAAATGATCTATATTTGTCAAATAGCTCTTTTGGATCGAGATACTTAAAGTTGTGAAGTATCCCTATTTAAGATTGAGAGTATTTAGACAAATTCACTTTCATGCAAAGTGTATGCTTAAAAGTATTTTTGTCAAGGAAATGACTTTGTATTTATAGGCAACAAAATTCACCAGTGAATTTGTGTCGTACAAATATGGTTGCATACATTTAATGATCCGACAAGAACATTAAATGTATTGGATAAGGAATAAGGATAAAGTCACATCAAGTGATTTTGTATCCTTTTATCCAACCACCTTTACACACGTATACTTTGTTAAAGAACAAGTGGATTGTTCTTAGGAAAGTGTGTAAAGGGAAAAGTCAATCCTTGATATCAGTGTTCAGACTTGTAGGGTCTAGAACACTGACAATCCTCCAGTGTACAGATCTGGTAAGACTTTCCAGTGGACTCCGCCATTTGTTAAGTCTTCTTTCTTCAGACTTCAGTCTTTGACTTCAGTCAGAATGTCTTCAATAGAGTTGATCTGGACTGGGGTGAAGTCCAGTGAGCTCATCTGGAGAATACTCCAGATTTCCTATACAAGTATTTGCTCAATGGTCTTCCATTATTTCTGGACAAATCTTCAGAGGGACTCCAGATTCCAAGTCTGGAGTAGGTCCAGTAGAACACGTTTCTGGACAGATCTTCAGTGAGGCTCCAGTAGTCGAGTCTGGAGCGAGTCCAGTAGAACACGTTTTTGGACTTATCTCAGTAAGGCTCCAGTAGTCCAGTCTGGAGCGAGTCCAGTAAGTCTGGACTAAATCTGGACCTAACAAATTCCCCCTATTTGTTTAGAAATAATGCAAGTGTTTTCAAGCTTGAATCTATACATTTTGTAAGCTTGAAAACACAAGTTTCGATTTGTCTAAAAAATCTAAGTTACTGGAAAACACTTTATAGATCATGAGTGTTTTCAGTTTTATCAATTAAGTTCTAACTTAGACTAAATCTGATCATTTACTTATAGAAATAAAAAATTGCAACTATTATTACATTCATCAACTGATAAATAGTATACAATTTTCATAAGACAATAATTTACAATAAGTAAACAATAAGAGTCAGGCCCTTCTTTCGATGTCCTTTCTGGAGCATCTTCAGTAGCCTTTCTCTTTGGTGATGGAGAAGATGGTATTGATTCTGACGTTCTTATGCCCATTGCAACTTCCATTTGTTGCTTTCTTCTCCATACCTTCTCAATCCTTTTAAGAAATGCTTTAACATCAGTCTGACACATTTGTCTTCCCCCTGAACGTTAAAGCGATTTCCTTCAGTTCACTCCATCCAAATGCTTGGACTGAAGTACTTCTCCTTTCGTCAGTAAAGTTACCCTCCCTGGTCAACTTTACTTCAAACTTTGACATGCCTTCATGATCTTCAGCCAATTTGATTTCAGCACCAGTGATCCTTCTTGCATCAGCCCTGAAATTCAACATCTCATTGTATTTTTCTTTCAGCTTGGCTTGCTGGATCAAAGCTTCAGTATCCTTGGACACTCTCCTTTGCTCTACAGCAGATTGGAGTTCTTGACGATTTCTTTTTCGAGAAGTATCCAGGGGAATGAAAGTACTTACATCATCATCTTTGATTGCTTTGATCTGTCTGGCAGTCAACTTTGGTAAACCAGTAAGTCTCTTTCTGTACTCTATCTCCAGAGCACCAGCATTCTTTCTTATCTTTTTCTGGAGACTTACCAGTTCATCCTTTCTTTGTCTGATGAGTTCTGGTACACTCACGCCATAAATAATTGAATCATATACCTGTTCTTCTTCAGCGTAGAATGAGCGTACATGAACATCATCTAATGCATTTAGGCATTGATGAACTCTGGGGTCATCTTTCATCTTTTTATAAACTTCAATGTTAATGCCTAACCTTCCAGCATTGTAAGAGTCCAGAGTCCCCATTGTTGCCATCTCCCTTTGATGGGCCAGCAGTTCATCCTTTTGATTTCTTTTAAAAATCTCTATCATGATGCATTCTTGTTCTAACTTCCTTGAAGTTTCATCATCAGCATCTTCAGTATGCTCTTCCTCTTCACCAGATACTACTTTTCTTTTCCTTTAACAGCCTTCAGTGTAGTAGGAATATCTGGGAAGGTCTCAAACTGGGGCTCACTGGCTTCAGTACCAGTAGCTTCTTCAGTTAGCCCGGCTTCAGTGCCATATGCTCTTTGTCTTTCAGTTAGCCCGGCTTCAGTGCCATATACTCTTTGTCTTTCAGTTTGGTCACCAGACGACCTTTCCCCCTTGGAACGATCTCCAGACTTGAGATCATTCCACAATTGTTCAAGCATAAGTCTGTCTAGTCGACCAAAACTTGTACCTTCTACTGGAGTTGTTTCAGACACAACTTTCTTGAGTGCCTGCACTTCCTTCTGAACATTTTCAACTGCTTTAGGCAAGTGTTTTGGCAACTTCTCATCCAGTAACTTTTCTACTTTGGTAACACCCCATCATGAATGCTACGAAGAACAGTCCCAGAAACTTCTTCACATAATTCTTTCAACATATTGTTTCTGAACTTCCTTGTACATTCATCACTTATAACACTCACAACTGTATCCTGGTCTAGTGTGGGTCTTGTCTCCAGAGAACTGACCCTAAAAACCAAATTCTGAACATCTTCTTTCAGACCTGCCAGTTCGCCAGTGACTGCAGTCTGAACAGAATTAACCAATCTTGTCTCTAGACCCTGGACTGCCACTTTGATCTTTTCAGTGTTATTGTTTGTGGCCAGTACCAGTTCATCAAGCTTCTCATAAACCAGTTTCTCATTCCCAGCAAAGACATTCATCTCAGAAGCCAGGTTATTTGATAATAAAGATTTGAAGTCAGAAATAACCTGGGATGAAGTCTGGAGTGATCTCTCCAGGTCCGCCACCTTACTTAAAAGGCCTTGGACCTCGGCAGAAGAAGAAGTGGAGAGACCAGTGGGAGGTTCAAGAGTTGAGGGTAATCTGGTCATTAGAGGAACTTGTGCCCAGTCCTCTTCAGTTGCAGCTTCAGACATTGCAACTGGTGACTCCGGCGCACGAGGTGGAGGTTGAGATTGTGAAGGTTGAGTGGTTGCTGGAGTGAAGTATTGAGTGTGTTCTGGAATTGAAGGTGGTGGTGGTGGTGGTGGCATGTTTGATTGTGGTGGTGGCATTTCTGGTGGAGTTGCGTGAAGGAGTGGTTTCTGGGTGTTGGCCATTTTTATTGCTACGTTATTTTCTCTTTGTTGAGAGGTGTTTCACTGGTAGATTTTCTTCTTCTTGTACATCTTCACCCAGAAAATTCAAGTTTGCATCAAAACCTTCAGACATTGGGGAGTCAACATCATCCCATTCTGGAGCAATCCCAACTGTCTGTTCACCAGACTGTTCACCAGTCTCTACATACATTTGTTCACCAGCCCCTACATTCAAGTCAATTTGAGCCTCTTGCTCACCAGAACCATGTTCAACAGTCTGAACATCTTCTTCAACTTCCTCAACAACCTGCTCTACAATCTGGGCAACATTTTCAGCTTGTTCATCAGTTTCCTGCCCAACAACCTCTGCAGATTCAAAGATTGGTGACCCATCCAGATTCATAACATCACTTGGATGTCTTGCTGGATTCACCTGGAGTCCTGCTCTCATCAGACGCCTATTAGTTCTAGGTCGTCTGGAAGGTTCAATAACTTCTTGACCTTGACCTTCTGGAGCAACTTGTCTTATGGGCTGTACAGCCTCTATTATCTGTACATCATCACCAGATGGTCCTTCAACTGGAGCCATTTCAACTTCTTCCCTTTGGAAGGAAAGCATGGACTGAGGAATATCTACCTCATCCACTGGAGATCTGAGATTGACCAGATCTCTCATATACTCACTCACAGAAAAGTGAGTAGTATCCATATCATACTGGTCGCCAAGAGCATTCTTAAACATAAGAGAAAGGAAGCGAATATAAGGAACGAATGGTTTTCTTCCTTTCACTCTTAGGCGCTCGACCAGGTCATCAAAAAGGATCTGGGCAAAGTCCACTCTAAGCCCAAACCATAAACAGTAGGCAATCTGGAGGTGTGTTTGATTAATCTGGTCTAATCCTCCAGAGCTGCCTCCCAGACACTCAACAATATGTGTAAAGAAATATCTCCATGAGTCTGACAGCTTGCTCATGTAGATAGTCTCCTTTCTGGATAGCTGCCCATGCTCATCCAATATATCTGTATGCCCCATCAGCCTGCATACTTCCCTTGTATTTATACCAGTGGGAAGCTCAATAGGCAACTCATTCTGTTCAAAATAGTTCAACTGGAGAACAGACCTGAGAAGACTAGCTGTGAAACCAAGGGATCTGGTACCTCCCTTGAGAGTATAATTGATCGATGAAGTTTCATCGTCATATGTTGCAGTGTACCAGAATTCACACAAGTACTCGTGGTACATCCTTTCTGGATTCAATGTTAACGCACCATATAATGGGCAAGAAAGGAAGAATGAGTTTAATCTCCCAATAATCGATTGGGCATCATGAACACTGGACAGAGAGAGTCTTGCCATCCAGTTATTCATGTTGATTCTTATGGCACTTGCCTCAAGAGAGATATGAGGTGCCCTTGCAACATTTTCCGAAGGAGCATATTCATTGGCAAGCAAATTTTTAGGAGATCTTGACTGTCTAGGTGCCATTTATAAAAGAATAGATGAAAATGAAATTGAATATATAGGTTATGATGAAGATTTGATGAAAGAATGAATGAAAATGGAGTAAATAAGAGAGATAAATATGATTGAAAATTGAATGAAGAAGTAAATGAAGGAATTTGAAAGATTTGGGAGTAAATATGTTCGAAGTAAATGCAATTGAAATTGAAAGTGGGTATATATAGGAGAAGGAATGTGGAACTCAAACGGTTTATTTGAAATTATCAAATAACATTTTTGATCGGGTTCTGAGATCCGCATTAATTACATCACATCACACATAAATGCATGACGGTTTACAGCCCACAAACAGTAACAACTTGTACTTTTTGTTTTTCCAAAGTAAAAATACCATCATTACGTTGAAAAATTTACATGCCACGTAGGATTAAGATATTTTCAAAAAGGTTTGCTTACGTGGCACACACAATGACTAAGTATTTAGAAAATATTATGACATATTTCAGTGCATCTGGAGGTTGACTGGACACTCCAGTATCACTGGTGGATTAGTCCAGTGAACATGTACTGATGGTACACTAGAGGGACACTCCAGTAAAGTACCAGTGAAAACCATTTTTGAAAGACTGGTAACCTCAAACATGCACGTCAACTAATTTAGACAAATGAGAGGGACACATTTACAAGGAGACATAAGTCACCTCAAACACGCACTTCAACTTGTCCAGTTACCAGTGAGAGGGACACATTTACAAGGAGACATAAGTCACCTTAAACACGCACTTCAACTTGTCCAGTTACCAGTGAGAGGGACACATTTACAAAGCACCAGTAATATTTTCTGAAGAGTTTGTCCAGTGAGAAAATAAATTAATAAATTCCCCTGAACTTAAAACATTTTTAAGAACAAAAATATCTTTCAAGTCTTTCCCTGGAATGTTGTTCCAGAAATCTAATAATGCAAAGATAGTACACAAAGGGGTTCAATATCTGAGCAGTCACCAGATTTAAGGATTTAACATTCCCAACTCACCAACAAGATATTCAAAAGTTTTGACATCCAGAGGTTTGGTAAAGATGTCAGCGAGTTGTTTGTCAGTGGGAATAAAATGGAGTTCAATGTTGTTTTTCATAATATGATCACGAATGAAGTGATACCTTAGATCAATGTGCTTCGTTCTGGAGTGCATGACTGGATTGTTTGAGATAGCGATGGCAATGGTATTATCACAAAAGATTGGAGTCTTTGAATATTTAATACCATAATCAAGCAACTGGTTCTTCATTATGTTTCGGGTTTTACGCCCTTTTTTTTTTAGTTTGGAGCTTCATCCAGAGCCCCCCCCCTGGGCCGTTATATTTTCCCTCATGTTACCCCGACCTGGTTTTTGTTCTGTGGACCGCCAACAACAGCAACCTTACCCCCCCCCATGACGAGGGTTTTTCACTGGTTCTTCATCCAGGTATCTGAGCACAACAACTGGCTGCAAGACACGTATTCAGCTTCAGCAGTGGACAATAATGAAACTGAAGTTTGCTTCTTACTGGTCCAGCTGACCAGTTTGCCCCCTAGGAAATGACATCCACCAGTTGTGGATTTCCTATCTATCTTACAACCTGCATGATCTGAATCTGAATAACCCATTAGATCCATTCCTGAGCCTTTGGGGTACCAAAGACCTAGACTGGGGACACCTTTAAGGTAATTCAGTATGCGCTTTACAGCAAGCATATGAGATTCCTTTGGATTAGACTGATATCTGGCACATAAACATGTGGAAAACATAATATCTGGTCTACTGGCAGTTAAATACATCAGTGAACCAACCATGCCTCTATAGACAGTGGTGTTCACTGGTTTGCCATCTGGATCGGAGTCCAGTGTCAGTGGTGCAGAAATTGGAGTTGGTTTAGATGGTGAAGAGTTCATATCATATTTCTTTAAAAGATCTCTAACATATTTTTCCTGCTTAATAAAGATGCCATCTTTGTTTTGTTTAATCTGGAGTCCAAGAAAATATGTTAATTCACCCATCAAACTCATTTCATATTCAGTGGACATGATTTTAGAAAATTTCTGGCACATGTTTTCACAGTAGACCCAAAAATTATATCATCAACATAAATTTGTACCATTAACAGATTACCTTTCTCATGAAGAATGAACAAGGTATTGTCAACCTACCATTAACAGATTACCTTTCTCATGAAGAATGAATAAGGTTTTGTCAATTGCACCTCGTTTAAAAACATTTTTCAACAAATGTTTAGTCAGAGTGTCATACCAGGCACGTGGGGCTTGTCTGAGGCCATATAGCGCTTTGTCCAGACGATATACCCAATGTGGATGCTTTTCATCAACGAAACCTGAAGGTTGTCTGACGTAAACTTCTTCTTCAAGCTTTCCATTCAAGAAAGCACTCTTTACATCCATCTGGTAGACCTTGAACTGATGATTAAGCAGCGAATGCTAAGAAAATTCTGATCGCTTCAAGTTTAGCCACTAGAGCAAATGATTCATCAAAGTCGACATCTGACTGGCAGTAGCCTTGTGCTACCAGTCTGGCCTTGTTTCTGATTACGTGGCCATCTTTATCTACTTTGTTTCTGAAGACCCATCTTGTTCCAATTGGTTCTTTCTTTCCAACTGGGAAAGGAACCAGATACCAGACCTTGTTCCTTTCAAACTGGTGAAGCTCTTCTTGCATAGCAGTCACCCAGCTTGGATCTTCCATAGCCTCGTCAATCTTCTTTAGTTCCATCAAAGATAGAAAACTAACATATAAGCATTGATTACTGGAGGCTCTTCTGGTCTGAACTCCTTTACTGGAGTCACCTATGATCTGATCAATAGGGTGAGCTTTTGTCCATCTGGAGTACTGACCAGGATTGTTACTGACAACAATATCAGTGCAAGAATTCAGTTGAGTCTCCTCTGGAGTTGCTTCTGGAGGAGGATCTTGCCAGACTACTTTAGTATCTTCATCTGAGTCATTTAAATCACAATTTGCATCATGAAATTCTTCATTTGAAGGCATTTCTGGTCTATTCTCAACTGACACTGATACTGGGGGAGTAGTACGTACATCTGATCCAATATTAATTTCAGAGGGTAGTTTGAAAATAATAGAAGGATAGAATGGAGTACTACTGGAGAGTTTCTTTTTCTGAACAGGTTCCAGATCAGGATGACTGGAAGCTGTGTCTGGTGAATCTTTATTTTTGTCGTTTATTGGATCAGATTCACAAAAGACAATTGGAATTACTGGGGGAGTGTCAAGGGCTGGCTTCTTGTTGATTGCAGCATTTGATTCATCAAATGTGACATGAATTGACTCATGGACCTTCTCCAGTCTCTTGTTGTAGACTCTGAAGGCCTTGCGAATGGCTGAATAGCCTAAGAAATACCCTTCCTCAGCTTTGGCATCAAATTTGCCTAGCTGACTGGAGTCGTTCAGGATGTAAACTGGACATCCAAAAACGTGAAAATAACCAATGTTTGGTTTTCTATTTCTCAAGACTTCATAGGCTGTCTTTTTGTGTCTTTTGATGTACACTGATCGATTTTGGGTGTGGCAAGCAGTTGCAATTGCTTCCGCCCAGAAACTGGTAGACAGACCAGATTCAGCAAGCATACTCCTGGCAGCTCTATCAGCGTTCGATTCTTCCTTTCCACCACTCCATTTTGTTCTGGAGAGCGGGCTGATGAGAAATTCTGGGAGATGCCAGTGTCAGTACAGAATGACTCCAGAGTTGTATTCTGGAATTCTGTTCCATTGTCACTTCTTAACTGACACACATTTTGACTGTACTTGAGCTCAATTTGCTTGATAAGACTGATGATTTCAGCAGCAGCTCACTTTTAGACCTTAGAAAGATCACCCAACAATATCTGGAGAATTCATCTACGATCACCAGGGTGTATCTTTTACCAGCACGAGTCTGAATGTTCACTGGACCAAAGAGGTCCATATGAAGCATATGAAGAGGTTCAGATATGCTGAAATTCTGTCTGGTCTTGAAACTGGTACGTTTTTGCTTACCCATCTCACATCCTGGACATGGCCTTTCCTTTTTGAAGGAAACTGAAGGTATCCCATCTGCAAGTTGTTTTCTGGACAACTTATTAATGTTCTTGAAATTTAAATGGGATAACCTTTTGTGCCATAACCAGTTTGTGTCTTCATCAGCTTGAGTATAGAAACACTGCTCTGAAGGAGAGCTTTCCATATCTATCACGTACACATTCCCTTTTCTGGGAGCAATCAACACTACCTTCCAGTCCTTGTTGAATACGATACCCTGAGAAACATTGAATAAGACTTGATAGCCATCATCACACAGTTGGCTTACACTGATCAAGTTATATTTCAAACCATTCACAAATGCAACACGTGAACTTGACTTGTCCATTGTTCAGAACACCATATCCCAGTCTTTCCACAACCATCATTTCCAAAAGTAATGGAGGGTCCATCAGAAATGGTGAACTCCTCCAGTAGGGTCTTACATCCGGTCATCGTCCTGCCAGCTGCACTGTCAAGATACCAGATATATTCTTTCGATCGCCCTACACATACACCAGATATTGATCAGTTAGATTTGGGAACCCATCGACTGATGGGTTCACTGGACCCTCCCTTATAGGTCCCTGGGGAAATCTGGTTCAGTTCACTTTCTTCAACAGTGGTCTTAGTTGAAAAGACCACTGGGGTTGATAGTTTTAAAACCTTTTTCTTTTTCTCAACTGGAGAAATAGATTTGTCTTTCTTAGCAAAAGGTTTTGTGTTTTGTCTAGGGCCAGATGAAGTACCCTCAATAAAGTTTAATCTTGCATTAAAACTTTGTAATTAACGAGTCAGAATTTGAATCTGGCTCTCTAACCTGGACAAAACATTTTCTTCAGATGATACCTTAGCCTTTCCAGTTCTAGGCTTTGGTAAGGGATTGGTCTGAGACAAAGGTTTATTCCGATAGACCTCTTTAACTGGAGCAGTCATCTGGAGCTCTCCAGTCTTAACCTCTGGGGATTGAACTGGGTAAAAATTGGTCTTGGGAGTTACAGGCTCATCATAAATAGTGGTGGGCCTGAACTCCTCTGGTAATCGATCGATTACTGATATTAATGATGCTATATGAGTATTTCCATCTAAATATGCACGTTTTTGAGCAGGAAATTGTTTTACTACAACATCATATGGCTTTTTGGTTTCTAGCCATGATTTATTACCAGTTTTTCTTTCTCTAAAATGATCTCAAGATCTTGCTTTTTTCTTGAATCAATTGTTCAGTTACCAGAACCTGGGCTTGAAATGCCAGTTCAATGTCTTGAAGT
>CM067170.1:12053353-12081345 GCA_034093135.1 Erigeron breviscapus | reverse complement strand
AGGACCTTGTCAATGACCTCGATTTTGAGGAAAGACAAGAGATGTCGGATTTCATGCAATTTGCTCTTATCGCTGGAAAAAGTTGCAAATTGTAACCAATAAGTAGATGGTAAGTTTAAGTTAGAAAAACCACAAGTAAAATTCTGAGACATCAATGATCTATAAGATGTACTTAGAAAATTTTTACAACTTAAACAAAACTTGCATTTCAGACTTACAAGCATGTATAGATAGAAGTCTGAGATGCATGCACTATTTCAGAACAAATAGGGGGAATTTGTTAGGTCGGAAATCGACCAAGTATAATTTGTTCAGAAATAGCTTGAAGTTCAGTGAAAACGTTTGTACAGAATTCTGAGCCGTATCAGAATTACTTCACTGAAGCTTCACTTCAGTTCAGATCAAGATAAATCTGAAGCATTCATTCTGAAGTCAAAGACTGAAGTATGAAGAAGAGAATCATCTCAGAAGCGAGCAAAGAGTGATTCTACCAGATCGAAGACTGAAGCATCTCAGTGTAAAGTATTTACAACACTTTACACTGATTACGAGGAAGACTTTTTACTTTACATACCTTTACCCAGTTAATAGATTTATCTATTAATAAAAGGTACAAGGTAAAAGTATAGGTTTGGAACATAGTACTATAAGTCACATCAACTGACTTATATACTCTTCCGAGTACAAGCATGTAAGGAATTAGGTTTAATTCCTTAAATGCTCACAACCACTTTTATACGATCTTGTCCATGTCATCATGAACTTGGTCTATAAATGTGAAGTCTTCTCACAACTTGCAAAGTGCTTGAAACTTCAGCATTGCAACTTGTGAGATATAATCTAAGTAAACTTACGAGTATTTCCAAGTTATTTAGATCACTTGTTTTTCAGGATTGTTTAGATACTTACACTTGGGTGTTTATCTTTGTTCCGCAACAATCCTTGTATTTGTTTATATATCAATAAATCAAATACATTAGAAAGAAAACAATGTGTCTCAATGCTACATACTTGATTATACTTATATATATCTTTATATAGTTTCTGCCATTTAGTTCTTGCATTTTAATTAAGTCAATTGTTTTCTTGTTATCCATATCTGGATCATAAACTGAACTTGTCCATCAAGATCAGTTGTACTTGCCAGTCGGGTTTAAGTTAATCATCTATATTTGGGACTCACATTTTTCATATTTTTCTGTTTATAGATCGGAAGCTACAAAAGGGGGTTCATAGACCAACCTTATCTCTTTTCTTTTTGGATCGGCTCAAGCAACAAGAAGGAGAAAAATAAGGTACATAATTTTTGATTAAAGGAAAGAAGCAAGAATAATTTTTTCTTGAGTTTCTTGCCTAATTGATGCATTTTTATTTTCTTGAATCTATTCTTGGATCTGATAAAGAAATATATATATATATATATATCCATAGAGAGAGCGGCTGGTGGTGCGGTGGTTTTTTGTTGGTGGGGAGGCTTCATCCGCCTCTTTTTCCTTTTGTTGAAGCTACGCCATTCTTGACTTATCTGATGCTTTTTGTTACAAGATTTGTTGTGGTATGTTTATATGACTAGTAGCATAAAGAGAAAAATGAGTATGTTTCTTTCTCTTTCAGCTTATCTTGAAGTGAGGTTGATATTTGTAGCTTCAGACTGGATGTCCGGGGGTGAGGTTGTGAAAGCTGTTTGTGAATCCGGTGTTGGTGGGAATTTTCTTTTTACTAACCGATAATTCTTCAAAAGGTAATATCTTCTGCCCATATGATGTAACATTATTGTAGAAACATGTATGCTGGTCATTAATATTGGCAATTGTCAACTTGTATATATGAATAATTGTTGACTTGTGATGTTTTTTGCATTATTTATCTCATGGATATATCTGTATGATATATGTGTGTCTACATTTTCTTCATAGTTGTTTGGATACTTGTGTATATAATTGAGTTCTTCTTGAATGTCTTGGCATGTGCATATACTTGGTTTTTACGAATGTATTTTCTAGCAGGAATATATTCCTTAAAGTGTAGGATAAATTTTTGATGTTGAATGCTCATTTAGGCTTTCTGTTTGCCCACAGGTGTTTTGTACTCCCTTTTGAAATTTGAAATTGAAAATGTCAGAAGCCAATATTGATCCTGAGGTTGAGGTTGAGGAAAGTAGTGAGGTTGAGGGAACTAGTAACTCTCGTAGAGTTTGTAAGATTAGGGAGGTTCCTGATCTTGTTAAAGATTGTGTCTTCATGCTTGACTAGTAAAGACCTTAGGAAATTGGTCAAGAAGTATCCATGCCTTGCTAAATTTAATCCTTCCCTTCCGGATGTAGATGAGAGAGCCTATCCCCCACCTCCTGGGAAGGTTACACTTTATAAGTCTTTCCTTACCCTGTCTAACCTTAGGGTTCCTTTTACTTCTTTCTTCATTAAGATCTTGAATCACTATAAGATAGGAGTTGGTCAGTTACACCCGTTTGCTGCCGGG
The DNA here is from genome assembly GCA_034093135.1 of Erigeron breviscapus. Lineage (NCBI taxonomy): Eukaryota > Viridiplantae > Streptophyta > Magnoliopsida > Asterales > Asteraceae > Erigeron > Erigeron breviscapus. Next base: position 12,078,867 of record CM067170.1, on the reverse strand, counting down.
AAGATTGTAGTGTTTGAGATGTTACTCAGAGCCTTGGGACAACCTTTGTTCATTATATATGTTTAGGGAAATGTTCCTTTTGTTGAAAAGGGGTGATTGGTTTACTTTTGGTCTTAGGGACAAGAACATAAAGATTATAGAGACCCCTAATAAGGTTCCCATGTGGCGGTTTGACTATTTCTTTGTGGATGATACCTTTATTCCCGAAAACTCGAGGGTTGCATTTCGTCTGGGTAGGGAAGTAGATGACAAGGCCATGAATAAAGCGGTCAATGCTAAAGTTCCAAAGAAAATGCTCAACAAGGAATGTTATGCCAGACTTTGCTCCCTTTCTACTATTCCACATCGTTCCTCTTACCCCGAGGGTATGTTGGCCATGGCTGGGATTAGCCCGGATTGGGATTGGACTAGGATCCCATTCTTAGGAAGAAATCATCTGGAGAATGTAAAAATCTCTATCCTTACTTTTTATTATATGCATATTTGCTATATTTTGTCTTTCTTTCTAACTTTTTGTTTTTATTTTTCAGACTTGACTTTAATGGAGGCACTTGACTTTGACTTGGCTAATCTGGATGTTCCTCCTGTTCGAGCAAACAAGGCATTGGCTCTTCGTGAGCAAGTTCGAGAAGTTGTTCCTCTAAGACCAAATGCATGGCAGGATGGTTATGATTGTGGGACTATCTTTGATGATACCCAGGCTACCCAGGCTTCTCTTCTTGATGACACACACATTAATGATGTCATCCAGCCCGAGGATACTTCTGGACCTGACTTTGTAGCAGCCACTTCTGCTAATCAGGATGATGATGTTCCTTCTCCCTCTCCTAATGAAGGTAAGCATTATCCTTAAGCTTTTCATACTTTTTATAATGTATATGAACTAATTCATATTTGTTTGTTTTATGCAGATGGTTTTCGTGGAGACACTCCCGTTGAGGGAGATGATCTCTTAAATGTTGAGGAAGAAGATGATCATCATGTCTCTACCATAGGTGAGAAGAGACAAGGAGAGATGCTTATTAGTTCCTCTTCCAAGAATCAAAGGATTTCTACTATCTCCCCTTCACTTGGAGTCACATGTTTGCTTGACTTGAGTCCTTCTTCTTTGCCCTCTTCTGCTAGTGCCCTTCCTCCTAGTGGCCCACACATTCCTTTTCTTGTCAGGAGTGTTATTACTCCTGATGGTCACCGTTTGGTTCCTCTTGCTGATGATGATTTGACTGTTATTAGGAAAGTTGTACATGAGAAAGTTGAAGAAGAGGTTCCTTGCCCATCAGCTCCATTCATGCCCCCAAGGCATGGTTCTACCCAGGTCTCCAGCCTTTCTTCAGAATTTAACCGAGGCCTGGGTACTCATAGGCTCGTTTTTCCCACGCCCCTTTGCCTTAAGGATGACGTTAGCAATCCTATCCATGCTAAAATGGTTATTGAGGCTATGACTCCTCCACTTTTGGCCTTAGAGCATGGGCATAGGACATTAGAGGAGCTTGGTAGTAGGCTTCATTACCATGCTTATCATGCTGCTGCCCTAGGTGCTTCATATAGGACACTTGCAGATGCAAGAATTAGTAATCTTGAAGAGGAGAAGAAAGTTTTCCTTGAGAAACACTTTGCCTATGTTCAGCAGACGGAAGCTCTTATGAAGGAGAGGAATGAGATGATCGATAAGCTTTCATGTGACTTGAAGTCTAGAGATGTTATATTGGAGGAGAGGGAGAGGGAGCTCACTGAGGTGAGGCTTGATGTTGAGAGGCTTGGAGGGGAGCTCACTGAGTCTAAGTCTGAGGTGGAGAGGCTTAGGGAGGAGCTTGCTAGGGAGAGGAATATGAGAGAGGAGTTAGTTGATTCTTCCAGAGAGGAGAGGCTTTTCCTTAGTGCTTTTCCTGACTTATTTAGGAGAGTCCTTAGCCACCCAGATTTTCTTTTTCCCCTTACAGCATTTAATAATGCTACTTTACTAGCAGGGGAGCGCTCGGGTAGTATCAAGGTTATTAATTGGGTGGCGGAAAATCATAGTGACTCTCCTATTCTTCAGCATCTTCCTGTCCTTCATGATAAAGCTAAAGAGGAGTTGCAAGCAGCAAGTAAGGTATATAGAGATAGGAAGTTTCCCATTGTAGACGAGATCCCTTTTCTAGCTCGTTCCATGGGGTACTCCTCAGCTTCTGGAGCATATTTCTTCGTTTATTTCATCATCTTCAGCCACTACATCTGGATCCGCCCCAGCATTGATTTCTACTCCGGGATCTGCCCCAGCATTGACTTCCACTTCGGGATCTGCCTCAGCACCTTTGTCACCTCATAGTGCATCTCACTAGTTTTCACTAGTTTTCTTTATGTATTTTGCCATTTGTTTATTGTAAGGCTTTGCCTTTATGACTTTACATTTTATCCTTTGGTGTAGTTCTTGGACTTATATTTTTGTAGTTTGTAAGTTGACAAGTGATGATGTATTTGGTTGCTTATTTATGCATATTTTCATGACTTGCTTTTCATAACTTGGTATGAATGGAAGTTCTTTAGGTTAACCTTATTTATTTATTACTCGAGTATCACTTCCCAATAGGAAATGCTTGCCTTTTCTCCAATAGATAAAAAGACGAAAAAATTATCTAAGTATTTAGCCTATTATTTGTTGTTGGCTTTTTATATCTTACAAGATAATTCATCCAAGGATATACCTTGGGATTATGGGAACTTTTAGCTAGCATTTTTCTTTTCCCATGCTCGACCCCATGTTCGAGACTTTGTTCTCAACTTGTGAGTGCAAATTGCAAAAAATTTAAATAATTTTAAGCTCCTTTGAGGAAGATCACTTGTTATAAGTAATTGTGACTAATAAAAGATATGAAATACTTTTACTTGTAGTAAAAAGTAAAATATATGGGATACATAGATCAGACCATAAAGAGGAATTTTTCATTGATAATCTCATGGATACAAATGAAATATTCTTTTCATTGAAAGATAAGTACAAGCATGATTCATTGATCAGATAAAGATAATTGGGATACATAGATCGACCATAATATTGTTGTTAAGTTGCTTTGATTAAACATAACACTTTTTCAAATTCATCCCATTCCATGTTCTGGGCACGGGGTAACCATCAAGTTCAGCCAAAACATACGAGCCATCTCCATTGGCTTCCTTAACCAAGTATGGTCCTTCCCAGTTGGGTCCAAGTTTTCCCAAGTCTTCCACCCTACTTGCTTCATTTTTCCTCCAAACATAGTCCCCCGGCTTGAAAGACATAGGGTGGACTCTTTTGTTATAATACTTAGCCATTTTTTGCTTATTTTTAGCCAATTTGCTGTGAGAGACTTCTCTCCTATCTTCAATGAGATTAAAGTTTTCTCTCAAGGCTTCCTCATTTTGGGTTGGGTTGAAGTTTATGATGCGATGGCTTGGAATACTTAGCTCAGGTGGTATAACTGCTTCAGTTCCATACACCAGGCTAAAGGGTAGTCCGGTGGGCCCAAAGTACTCCAGAAAGTTCATCCACCCATCCGGACCTACATCTCCCAAGTCTTGCCTTGATTCCTCCCACTATCGCCTTATTCATTACTTCTACTTGGCCATTTGCTTGAGGATGAGCCACAGAGGTGAACACTTGTCGGATGTCCATGTCTTCACACCAAGTTTTGAAAGGGTTTTCAGCAAACTGCTTTCCATTATCACTTACCAAGACATGAGGAACTCTGAAATGACAAACTATGTATTCCCAAACAAAGTTGATTACTCTTTGGCCAGTGATGGTTGCGAGTGGCTTGGCTTCAACCCACTTTGAGAAGTAATCTACTGCAACTATCACAAATTTTACATTGCCAACTCCGGTTGGGAATGGGCCCACAATATCAATTCCCCATTTATAAAATGGCCAAGCAGTGTTAACTGGGATGAGTTCTTGTTTTGGCATCCTTGAGATTGGAGCATGTATCTGGCATGATTCACATTTTTCTATCTCTTCCTTGGCATCTTTATTCATTGAAGGCCAGTAATAACCAAGTCTCATTATCTTGGTGGCAACAGACCTTGGTCCGGCATGAATTCCACATGTGCCCCCATGAACCTCTTGAATGAGTTTTTGTGCTTGAGAGGGACCTACACATCGGAGATGTGGACCTAGGAAAGACTTCCTGAATAATCTATCTTCAATGAGGAGATACATTGGTGCCTTCATCCTCACCTTTTGAGCTTCATGGTTGTCTTCTGGAAGTATCTCGTTTTTAATGAAGTTATAGATGGGACTCATCCAACAATCTTCCTCTTCCTCTTCAACTTGGGATACTTCACTCCCTTTCATAATTGACTTCTCTTGTAAAACTTCAACCAAGACTTCTTTGGTGAGATGAGCAAAAGTAAAAGAAGCTAACTTGCTCAAGGCATCTGCTTTCTTATTCTGGCTTCTTGGAACTTGCTCAATATCAAAGGATTCAAATTCTCCAATAAGCTTCCTTGTTTCTTCTAAGTAAAGTTGCATTGAAGCTTGGTTTGCCTCAAATGTTCCATTGATCTGGTTTGCCACCAACTGGGAATCCACAAACACTTGAATCTTCTTTACTCCCATCTTTTTTGCCATCCTTAGTCCCGCAAGGAGAGCTTCATACTCTGCTTCATTATTTGATGCCGGGAAGTTGAATCGTAGAGCATAAGTGTATTCCCTTTCTTCAGGATCAATTAAGATGAGACCTGCTCCCGATCCTTCTTGATTTGATGCCCCATCAGTGAAGAGGGTCCACTTTGGGCTTTTCTCTTGTTGAGATGCTTCCACTTCCCTTCCTGAAATATCTGAGGAGTCAGTTTCTGCCAAGAAGTCAGCCAAGATTTGACCTTTTATAGACGTCCTTGGGTGAAAGCTTATTTCATGCTCCCCAAGTTCAATAGCCCATTTGGCTAATCTACCAGATACTTCGGGCTTGGCCAATACTTGCCTTATTGGTTTGTCAGTCAGAACCCGGATCGGGTGACCTTGAAAGTATCGCCTTAGGCGTCTGGCCGCGTGGACCAAGGCAAGAGCCAATTTTTCCAAACATGGATAATTTATTTCGGGGCCTTTTAAGGCTCTGCTCACAAAGTATATTGGCATTTGGCCATTGCTTCTTTCTGCAAGTAACACTGCAGAGACACATTCTTTAGAAGCAGCAAGGTAAAGAGTAAGTGTTTGTTAGGTCCATTACTTACAAAATGGACTCGCTCCAGACTCGACTACTGGAGCCTCACTGAAGATCTGTCCAGAAATGTGTTCTACTGGACCTACTCCAGATTTGTCCAGAAATAATGGAAGACCAGTGAGCAAATACTTGTATAGGAAATCTGGAGTATTCTCCAGATGAGCTCACTGGACTTCACCCCAGTCCAGATCAACTCTACTGAAGACATTCTGACTGAAGTCAAACACTGAAGTCTGAAGAAAGAAGACTTAACAAATGGCGGAGTCCACTGGAAAGTCTTACCAGATCTGTACACTGGAGGATTTTCAGTGTTCTAGACCCTACAAGTCTGAACACTGATATCAAGGATTGACTTTTCCCTTTACACACTTTCCTAAGAACAATCCACTTGTTCTTTACCAAAGTATACGTGTGTAAAGGTGGTTGGATAAAAGGATACAAAATCACTTGATGTGACTTTATCCTTATTCCTTATCCAATACATTTAATGTTCTTGTCGGATCATTAAATGTATGCAACCATATTTGTCGGCACAAAATTCACTGGTGAATTTTGTTGCCTATAAATACAAAGTCATTTCCTTGACAAAAATACTTTTAAGCATTAATTTTGCATTGAAGTGAATTTGTCCAAATACTCTCGATCTTAAACTGGGATACTTCACAACTTTAAGTATCTCGATCCTAAAAGAGTTATTTGACAAATATAGATCATTTGTAACTCATAGGTTGTTAGGATACATACTTAATTGTATTATCTTGATTCCGCAACAACCTTGTGTTTTATTTAACATCATAAATAAAATACCCATGAAACATACATAATGTTCCACTTTATTTGTTTATTGCTTTAAGTCTTGTATTACTTTATTTATATACTTGCATTTATATTAAAGTAATACTAGTCTATTCTAGTGCTTATTAGACTTGTTGTATTTTGCACTTTCCTGGTTAACCATCGAACTTAAGGGACTCACATTTGGTATCAGAGCAGAAGGCTAAACATTGCCTAGATCTGTTTCTTGATGGCTAACCAAGAAAATACACAAGGTTTTAGTCTTGGTCCCGATCCTAATGCAAATTTTAATGATCAAAATGAACCACCAATTGTTAATAACACTAATCCACCTCCTCCTCCTACTCCTGCTTCTCCACACGTGCATGTGCACTACTCAAATAATTCTGTTCCTAAATTCAGTGGGAACAGTGATGAATTTGGTACGTGGAAGGCTAGGATGGTTTTGCATGTCACTGGTATTGAGAGGAACATGATGAAAATTTTAAACGAAGGTCCTTATGTACCAACATCACCTCTCAATCCCCTTCTTGATCCTTCTGGATCTAGAAGAGGAAGGGAAAAGAGGGAGGAACATTAGTCAGAAGAGGAGAGGAGATTGGTGAATCTAGACACCCTTCTCAAAAACATGATCCTCGGGCCGTTCCAGAAACCCTAATTCCCACACTAGTTCTTTTTCTAGTGCTAAAACCATGTGGGATGAACTTTTAAACCAACATGAAGGAGGAGATGACACCATTGTCACCAGAAAGGTCTCCTTAAACAAGAGGTATGAGTCATTTTTTGCTCAACCTAACGAGTCTCTCACTGGTACTTACACCAGATTTATGAGTATCATAAACCAATTGAGAGGTCTTGGGGTTGAGAAGGACAAGGATATACTTCTGGAGAAATTTTGTGATATTCTACCCACCAAATGGTCTCACATGATCCTAGTCTTACGACAAGGAAAAACTCTGCACACACACACTCTCTTAACTCTTTATGGAGCTTTCAGGTACACTGAAGAAAATCAAGCTCAGAGAGTGGTGGCAGAATAAGATGCCTTTAACCATGCCTCCAGTAGTCCTAATGTGATCAGTCATACTGAACCACAAGGTACAGCACTAATATCTTCTGAGAATGTATTTTCTATGAAGAAGATGGTGTCTGAACTCATGGATTCTGGAGAATCCAGTCAAGTCTCTCCAGACTGTTGTGATGAAACTGAAGATGATGACCTTATTGCAATGATTGCTAAAACGTTTAACCGTTTCAAAGCAAGAGCAAATAGGCCATCTGGACAATTTGCCTCCAGTTCTTCCACTGATAAGACCAATTTGACATGCTTTAAGTGTGGCAAAAAGGGTCATTTCATAAAAGAGTGCAGGTCCAACCAGTTTGTATCCAAGCCTGGTCCATTCTCTTCAAATAATAAGCCTGATGATAGCTATAAAATGAAATATAAAAAGCTTAAGGCCCAAATTGCTCTCATGGCACAACAAATTGAAACCAATAATAAGTGCATGATCGCAACAACTGAAGAGAAGTGGGTTCCTTCTGATGAATCATCTGCTGATGAAGAAGAGGAAAGAGATTGCTGTTACATGGCTCTGGCAGACGAAGAGCTCCTGGTGAAGGAAGATGTCACATCTGGACGATGGGTGGACATTGTTATCAAAAAGGTTAGTGATTATGATAATGCAACTGACCAAGAGTTAAAATTGGACATTGCTGAAGCTTTAAATTCTGATTTGATTTTTGTAAAAACTGTTAGATCTGATTGTGTAAATGGTCTAGAAACAGATTCTTCTGAAATAAATGCTTTAAAATCAAAATTAAAAGAACTTCAAGACATTGAACTGGCATTTCAAGCCCAGGTTCTGGTAACTGAACAATTGATTCAAGAAAAGCAAGATCTTGAGATCATTTTAGAGAAAGAAAAACTGGTAATAAAATCATGGCTAGAAACCAAAAAGCCATATGATGCTGTAGTAAAACAATTTCCTGCTCAAAAACGTGCATATTTAGATGGAAATACTCATATAGCATCATTAATACCAGTAATCGATCGATTACCAGAGGAGTTCAGGCCCACCACTATTTATGATGAGCCTGTAACTCCCAAGACCAATTTTTACCCAGTTCAATCCCCAGAGATTAAGACTGGAGAGCTCCAGATGACTGCTCCAGTTAAAGAGGTCTATCGGAATAAACCTTTGTCTCAGACCAATCCCTTACCAAAGCCTAGGACTGGAAAGGCTAAGGTATCATCTGAAGAAAATGTTTTGTCCAGGTTAGAGAGCCAGATTCAAATTCTGACTCGTTAATTACAAAGTTTTAATGCAAGATTAAACTTTATTGAGGGTACTTCATCTGGCCCTAGACAAAACACAAAACCTTTTGCTAAGAAAGATAAATCTATTTCTCCAGTTGAGAAAAAGAAAAAGGTTTTAAAACTATCAACCCCAGTGGTCTTTTCAACTAAGACCACTGTTGAAGAAAGTGAACTGAACCAGATTGCTCCAGGGACCTATAAGGGAGGGTCCAGTGAACCCATCAGTCGATGGGTTCCCAAATCTAACTGATCAATATCTGGTGTATGTGTAGGGCGATTGAAAGAAATATATCTGGTATCTTGACAGTGCAGCTGGTAGGACGATGACCGGATGTAAGACCCTACTGGAGGAGTTCACCATTTCTGATGGACCCTCAATTACTTTTGGAAATGATGGTTGTGGAAAGACTGAGGGATATGGTGTTCTGAACAATGGACAAGTCAAGTTCACACGTGTTGCATTTGTGAATGGTTTGAAATATAACTTGATCAGTGTAAGCCAACTGTGTGATGATGGCTATCAAGTCTTATTCAATGTTGCTCAGGGTATCGTATTCAACAAGGACTGGAAGGTAGTGTTGATTGCTCCAGAAAAGGGAATGTGTATGTGATGGATATGGAAAGCTCTCCTTCAGAGCAGTGTTTCTATACTCAAGCTGATGAAGACACAAACTGGTTATGTCACAAAAGGTTATCCCATTTAAATTTCAAGAACATTAATAAGTTGTCCAGAAAATAACTTGCAGATGGGATACCTTCAGTTTCCTTCAAAAAGGAAAGGCCATGTCCAGGATGTGAGACGGGTAAGCAAAAACGAGACTGGAGAAGGTCCATGAGTCAATTCATGTCACATTTGATGAATCAAATGCTGCAATCAACAACAAGCTAGCCCTTGACACTCCCCCAGTAACTCCAATTGTCTTTTGTGAATCTGATCCTATAAATGACAAAAAGGAAGATTCACCAGACACAGCTTCCAGTCATCCTGATCTGGAACCTGTTCAGAAAAAGAAACTCTCCAGTAGTACTCCATTTTATCCTTCTATTATTTTCAAACTACCCTCTGAAATTAATATTGGATCAGATGTTCGTACTACTCCCCCAGTATCAGTGTCAGTTGAGCATATACCAGAAATGTCTTCTTATGAAGAAATCCAAACTGAACCAGTACTTCAGGAAATGCCTTCAAATGAAGAATTTCATGATGCAAATCGTGATTTAAATGACTCAGATGAAGATACTGAAGTAGTCTGGCAAGATCCTCCTCCAGAAGCAACTCCAGAGGAGACTCAACTGAATTCTTGCACTGATATTATTGTCAGTAACAATCCTGGTCAGTACTCCAGATGGACAAAAGCTCATCCTATTGATCAGATCATAGGTGACTCAAGTAGAGGAGTTCAGACCAGAAGAGCCTCCAGTAATCAATGCTTATACGTTAGTTTTCTATCTTTGATGGAACCAAAGAAGATTGACGAGGCTATGGAAGATCCAAGCTGGGTGACTGCTATGCAAGAAGAGCTTCACCAGTTTGAAAGGAACAAGGTCTGGTATCTGGTTCCTTTCCCAGTTGGAAAGAAATAACTAATTGGAACAAGATGGGTCTTCAGGAACAAGTAGATGAAGATGGCCACGTAATCAGAAACAAGGCCAGACTGGTAGCACAAGGCTACTGCCAGTCAGATGTCGACTTTGATGAATCATTTGCTCTAGTGGCTAGACTTGAAGTGATCAGAATTTTCTTAGCATTCGCTGCTAATCATCAGTTCAAGGTCTACAAGATGGATGTAAAGAGTGCTTTCTTGAATGGAAAGCTTGAAGAAGAAGTTTATGTCAGACAACCTCCAGGTTTCGTTGATGAAAAGCATCCACATTGGGTATATCGTCTGGACAAAGCGCTATATGGCCTCAGACAAGCCCCACGTGCCTGGTATGACACTCTGACTAAACATTTGTTGAAAAATGGTTTTAAACTAGGTGCAATTGACAATACCTTATTCATTCTTCATGAGAAAGGTAATCTGTTAATGGTACAAATTTATGTTGATGATATTATTTTTGGGTCTACTGATGAAAATATGTGCAAAAAATTTTCAAAAATCATGTCCACTGAATATGAAATGAGTTTGATGGGTGAATTAACATATTTTCTTGGACTCCAGATTAAACAAAACAAAGATGGCATCTTTATTAATCAGGAAAAATATGTTAGAGATCTTTTAAAGAAATATGACATGAACTCTTCACCATCTAAACCAACTCCAATTTCTGCACCACTAACACTGGACTCCGATCCAGATGGTAAACCAGTGAACACCACTGTCTATAGAGGCATGGTTGGTTCACTGATGTATTTAACTGCCAGTAGACCAGATATTATATTTTCAACATGTTTATGTGCCAGATATCAGTCTAATCCAAAGGAATCTCATATGCTTGCTGTAAAGCGCATACTGAAGTACCTTAAAGGTGTCCCCAGTCTAGGTCTTTGGTACCCCAAAGGCTCAGGCATGGATCTAATGGGTTATTCAGATTCAGATCATGCAGGTTGTAAGATAGATAGGAAATCCACAACTGGTGGATGTCATTTCCTAGGTGGCAAACTGGTCAGCTGGACCAGTAAGAAGCAAACTTCAGTTTCATTGTCCACTGCTGAAGCTGAATACGTGTCTGCAGCCAGTTGTTGTGCTCAGATACTCTGGATGAAGAACCAGTTGCTTGATTATGGTATTAAATATTCAAAGACGCCAATCTTTTGTGATAATACCAGTGCCATCGCTATCTCAAACAATCCAGTCATGCACTCCAGAACGAAGTACATTGATCTAAGGTATCACTTCATTCATGATCATATTATGAAAAACAACATTGAACTCCATTTTATTCCCACTGACAAACAACTCGCTGACATTTTTACCAAACCTCTGGATGTCAAAACTTTTGAATATCTTGTTGGTGAGTTGGGAATGTTAAATCCTTAAATCTGGTGACTGCTCAGATATTGAACGCCTTTGTGTACTATCTATGCATTATTAGATTTCTGGAACAACATTCCAGGGAAAGACTTGAAAGATATTTTTGTTCTTAAAAATGTTAAGTTCAGGGGGAATTTATTAATTTATTTTCTCACTGGACAAACTCTTAAGAAAATATTAATGGTGCTTTGTAAATGTGTCCCTCTCACTGGTAACTGGATAAGTTGAAGTGCGTGTTTGAGGTGACTTATGTCTCCTTGTAAATGTGTCCCTCTCATTTGTCTGTATTAGTTGACGTGCATGTTTGAGGTTATCAGTCTAATCCAAAGGAATCTCATATGCTTGCTGTAAAGCGCATACTGAAGTACCTTAAAGGTGTCCCCAGTCTAGGTCTTTGGTACCCCAAAGGCTCAGGCATGGATCTAATGGGTTATTCAGATTCAGATCATGCAGGTTGTAAGATAGATAGGAAATCCACAACTGGTGGATGTCATTTCCTAGGTGGCAAACTGGTCAGCTGGACCAGTAAGAAGCAAACTTCAGTTTCATTGTCCACTGCTGAAGCTGAATACGTGTCTGCAGCCAGTTGTTGTGCTCAGATACTCTGGATGAAGAACCAGTTGCTTGATTATGGTATTAAATATTCAAAGACGCCAATCTTTTGTGATAATACCAGTGCCATCGCTATCTCAAACAATCCAGTCATGCACTCCAGAACGAAGTACATTGATCTAAGGTATCACTTCATTCATGATCATATTATGAAAAACAACATTGAACTCCATTTTATTCCCACTGACAAACAACTCGCTGACATTTTTACCAAACCTCTGGATGTCAAAACTTTTGAATATCTTGTTGGTGAGTTGGGAATGTTAAATCCTTAAATCTGGTGACTGCTCAGATATTGAACGCCTTTGTGTACTATCTATGCATTATTAGATTTCTGGAACAACATTCCAGGGAAAGACTTGAAAGATATTTTTGTTCTTAAAAATGTTAAGTTCAGGGGGAATTTATTAATTTATTTTCTCACTGGACAAACTCTTAAGAAAATATTAATGGTGCTTTGTAAATGTGTCCCTCTCACTGGTAACTGGATAAGTTGAAGTGCGTGTTTGAGGTGACTTATGTCTCCTTGTAAATGTGTCCCTCTCATTTGTCTGTATTAGTTGACGTGCATGTTTGAGGTTACCAGTCTTTCAAAAATGGTTTTCACTGGTACTTTACTGGAGTGTCCCTCTAGTGTACCATCAGTACATGTTCACTGGACTAATCCACCAGTGATACTGGAGTGTCCAGTCAACCTCCAGATGCACTGAAATATGTCATAATATTTTCTAAATACTTGGTCATTGTGAGTGCCACGTAAGCAAACCTTTTAAAGATCTTTTTGGAGATATTTTTATCCTACGTGGCATGTAAATTTTTCAACGTAATGATGGTCTTTTTACTTTGGGAACTCAAAAAGTGCAAGTTGTTACTAATTGTGGGCTGTAAACCGTCATGCATTTATGTATGATGTGATGTAATTAATGCGGATCTCAGAACCCGATCAAAAATTGTATTTGATAATTTCAAATTAATCGTTTGAGTTCCACATTATCTCTCCTATATATACCCACTTTCACTTTCACTTTACATTTACTTCGAACATTTACTCCCAAATCTTAAATTCCTTCATTCAATTCTTCATTCCTTCATTCAATTCTTCATTCTTCTCCTATCATAAATCTCTCATATTAACTGCAAATTCATTAAATTCTTCATCATAAACCCTAAATTTATTCAATTTCATCTTCATCTATCAATCATAAATGGCACCCAAAAATCTTTTATCTGCCGAATATGCTCCGGTTGATAATGTTGCTAAACCGAGACATATTACTCTTGAGGCAAAAGCCATTCGAATCAATATGAATAACTGGATGGCCAAACTTTCCAGTGTTCATCCTGCTCGTTCTATTATTGGGAGATTGAATACTTTCTTTCTCTCATGCCCTCTGTATGGTGCATTAACCCTAAATCCAGAGAGAATGTACCATGACTATTTGTGTGAATTCTGGTACTCGGCATTTTATAATGAAGAAACCTCATCAATTTCTTATACTCTTAGGGGAGGTACCAGATCTTTAAGTTTCTCAGTGAGTTTACTCAGGTCTGTTTTACAGTTGAACTATCTTGACCAGAATGAGATGCCCATCGAACTTCCCTCTGGCATTAATTACAGGGAAGTGTGCAGGTTGATGGGGCACACATAAATTCTTGATGACCATGGCCAGTTGTTGAGAAAAGGCACAATATATATGAGTAGGCTGACAGACTCGTGGAGATTTTTCTTCACACATTTGGTTGAATGTCTGGGAGGTAGTTCTGGGGGTCTTGATCAGATAAATCAAACCCAGCTCCAGATTGCCTATTGTTTGTGGTTCAGAATAAGAGTAGATTTTGCTCAGATCTTGTTTAATGATTTGGTGGATCGATTGAAAGCAAAAGGGAGAAAACCCCATATTCCATATATCCGTTTTCTTTCCCTTATGTTCAGAAATGCTCTAGGAGATCAGTATGATTATATACTACTCACTTTTCTGTGAGTGAGTTTTTGAGGGATCTAATCAACCTTCAATCAAGGGCTGGTGAGGTAGATATTCCTCCAGCCATGTTAACTTTTCAACGGGAACAAGCAGAGGCACCAGGTAGAGTACAAGTTGTTGAAAGACCTGGTGATGACCAAGATGTTCAGGTTGTAGAGATGGTACAACCAATAAGGCAAGTTGCTCCAGAAGAAGGTGTGCAACCAGAAAATGTTGATCTTCCAGACGACCTAGATCTAGTAGGCGTCTGATGAGAGGTGAAGTCCAGGTAAACCCAGCAAGACAGGCTGGTGATGTAATAGATTTAGATGGGTCTCCAATTTTTGAAGAGGAGAATGTTGAGCATATTGAAAATGTTGAACAGGATGAGAATGATCAAGTTGTTGGGCAGATTGATGAACAGATGGAAAATATGGCTCAGTTTGATGAACAGGTTGTTGAGCAGGTTGAGCAGGTAGAACAGGTTGTCCAGTCTGATGAGCAAGAGGCTCAGATTGATTTGAATGTTCAGGCTGGTGATCAGGCTGGTACATCGGCTGGTGATGCTAATATTGGTGATATGTTTTGGGATGGGGCTGATTCTCTCATTTCTGAAGGTCAAAATTTTGATGTTGACATGAACTTTCTGGGTGAAGATGTTGAGCAAGTTGAAAGTGAACCAGAAATGCCACCACCTCCACCAGAAACAAATATTACTCCTCCAGAAACAGAAATGCCTCCACCCCCTCCAGAAACAGAAACACCACCACCCCCTCCAGAAACAGAAACCACCACCACCACCACCTTCTATTCCACAATCAACTCCATACTTCACCCCATTCATTCAAACTTCACAAACTCAACCACCACCTATTGAAACTCCAGTCAACCTTTCTGAACAAGGTGTGCCAGACTCTACAGTTATAAATGCTGAAACTGTTGAAACTGAAGAGGTCTGGGCACAAGTACCAGTAATGGAAAGAATGACCTCTCATCTGGAACCGCCCAGTGGTCTCTCCACTTCATCTTCTGCCGAGGTCCAAGGCCTTCTTAGTAAGGTGGCGGACCTGGAGAGATCACTCCAGAGCTCTTCCCAGGTTATTTCTGATTTCAAATCCTTATTGTCAAATAATTTAGCATCAGAAATGAACCTATTTGCTGGGAATGAGAAGTTGGTGTTTGAAAAGTTAGATGAGCTGGTACTGGCCACAAATCGAAATTCTGAAAACATCAAAGTGGCAGTCCAGGGCTTAGAAACAAGGGTTGTTAGTTCTGTTCAGACTGCAGTGGATAGTAAGATTGTTCAACCACTGGCAGGTCTGAAAGAAGAGGTTGAGAAGCTGGTTACAAGGGTCAGTTCACTGGAAGGCAGACCCACTTTTGATCAGACTGCTGTTACAAGTACAATTTCTGATGAATGTACAAGGAAGTTCAGATCCAGTATGCTTAAAGAAATCACTGAAGAGATTTCTGGATCTGTTCTTCGATCAATTCAAGAAGGATTATTGCCAGAAGTGGTGAAAATGATAGAAGTTGAGTTGCCAAAGGACTTGCCAAAAGAAGTTGAAAATATGAAAAAGGAAGTCCAGACACTCAAGAAAATTATGACTGATGCAAATCCAGTAACTGGAAGAACCTTTGGTTCACTGGACAGGCATATGATGGAAGAATTATGGAATGATCTCAAGTCCAGGACTGGTGATCATTCCAAGGGGGAAAAATCATCTGTTCCATCATCTGGTGACCAAGAAGGGTTGATAAGAAAGAAGGTAAGTGCAGTTGAAAAAGCCTTTGCTACTGAAAGCATTGTGCAACAAAAGCAAGTGACTGGTACTGATGCCAGTGCACGATTAGCACAGAGAACTTTTGAAGAGGCTGCTGGTACTGATGCCAGTGAGCCCAGGTTTGAATCTTTTCCAGATATCCCAACAACTTTGAAATCTGTTAAGAGAAAAGGAAAAGAACAGGTATCTGAAGAAGAAGAACAAAATGTTGAAGGGTCATCAGATTTTCCAAGTGTTGATGATGACACCTCGAAGAAACTGCAACAACAATGCATCATGATTGAAATTTTCAAGACAAACCAAAAAGATGAACTGCTGGCCCATCAAAGGGAGATGGCAACCATGGGAACTCTGGACTCTTACAATGCTGGAAGGTTAGGCATTAACATTGAAGTGTTCAAGAAGATGAAGGATGATCCCAGAGTTCATCAATGTCTAGATGCATTGAATGATGTTCATATACGCTCGTTCTACGCTGAAGAAGAACAGGTATATGATTCATTAATTTATGGTGTTACCATTCCAGAATTGATAAGACAAAGAAGGGAGGAACTGGTGAACCTCCAGAGAAAGATTAGAAAGAACGCTGGTGCTCTGGAGTTAGAGTACAGAAAAAGATTGACTAGTCTGCCGAAGCTTACTGCCAAACAAATCAAGGCAATAAAGGATGCTGATGTGAGCACTTTCATTCCCCTGGATACTTCTCTGAGAATTAATCACCAACAACTCCAGTCCACTGAGGGACAACAGAGTGGTGTATCCAAGGAAACTGAATATATGGTCCAGATGGCGAAGCAGAAGGCATCTTATGATCAAATGATGAATTTCAGGGCTAATGCTAGAAAAATTGTTGATGCTGAAATCAAGTTGGCTGAAAATCATCAAGGAATGACCAGATTTAATATAAAGTTGACCAGGAGGGTAACTTTACAGATGAAAGGAAAGATACAACAGTCCAAGCTTTTGGATGGACTGAACTGAAGGAGATAGGATTGACATTTAAAGGTAAAACTGATTTATCTCCAGATGTTAAGGCGTTTATGAAGAGAATTGAGAAGGTCTGGAGAAGAATACAACAAATGGAAGCTGTGTTGGGTTTGAGACCACCAGTGTCTGTTCCATCATCTCCATCACCAAAGAGGAAGGCTACTAAAGATGCACCAGGGCAGTCATCAAAAAGAAGGGCCTGAATCTTTTATCATGTACTTATTGTAATTAATCGTTTGATGAAAGTTGTAACTATTTTCCAGTTGATGAAAGTAATATTAGTTGCAATTTTTAATTTCATATAAGTAAATGATCAGATTTAGTCTAAGTTAGAACTTAAAAGATGAAACTGAAAACACTCATGATCTATAAAGTGTTTTCCAGTAACTTAGATTTTTTAGACAAATCGAAACTTGTGTTTTTCAAGCTTACAAAATGTATAGATTCAAGCTTGAAAACACTTGCATTATTTCTAAACAAATAGGGGGAATTTGTTAGGTCCAGATTTACTGGACTCGCTCCAGACTCGACTACTGGAGCCTCACTGAAGATCTGTCCAGAAACGTGTTCTACTGGACCTACTCCAGATTTGTCCAGAAATAATGGAAGACCAGTGAGCAAATACTTGTATAGAAAATCTGGAGTATTCTCCAGATGAGCTCACTGGACTTCACCCCAGTCCAGATCAACTCTACTGAAGACATTCTCACTGAAGTCAAGTTGGCTGAAAATCATCAAGGAATGACCAGATTTAATATAAAGTTGACCAGGAGGGTAACTTTACAGATGAAAGGAAAGATACAACAGTCCAAGCTTTTGGATGGACTGAACTGAAGGAGATAGGATTGACATTTAAAGGTAAAACTGATTTATCTCCAGATGTTAAGGCGTTTATGAAGAGAATTGAGAAGGTCTGGAGAAGAATACAACAAATGGAAGCTGTGTTGGGTTTGAGACCACCAGTGTCTGTTCCATCATCTCCATCACCAAAGAGGAAGGCTACTAAAGATGCACCAGGGCAGTCATCAAAAAGAAGGGCCTGAATCTTTTATCATGTACTTATTGTAATTAATCGTTTGATGAAAGTTGTAACTATTTTCCAGTTGATGAAAGTAATATTAGTTGCAATTTTTAATTTCATATAAGTAAATGATCAGATTTAGTCTAAGTTAGAACTTAAAAGATGAAACTGAAAACACTCATGATCTATAAAGTGTTTTCCAGTAACTTAGATTTTTTAGACAAATCGAAACTTGTGTTTTTCAAGCTTACAAAATGTATAGATTCAAGCTTGAAAACACTTGCATTATTTCTAAACAAATAGGGGGAATTTGTTAGGTCCATATTTACTGGACTCGCTCCAGACTCGACTACTGGAGCCTCACTGAAGATCTGTCCAGAAATGTGTTCTACTGGACCTACTCCAGATTTGTCCAGAAATAATGGAAGACCAGTGAGCAAATACTTGTATAGAAAATCTGGAGTATTCTCCAGATGAGCTCACTGGACTTCACCCCAGTCCAGATCAACTCTACTGAAGACATTCTCACTGAAGTCAAAGACTGAAGTCTGAAGAAAGAAGACTTAACAAATGGCAGAGTCCACTGGAAAGTCTTACCAGATCTGTACACTGGAGGATTGTCAGTGTTCTAGATCCTACAAGTCTGAACACTGATATCGAGGATTGACTTATGCCTTTACACACTTTCCAAAGAACAATCCACTTGTTCTTTACCAAAGTATACGTGTGTAAAGGTGGTTGGATAAAAGGATACACTTGCACTTGATGTGACTTTATCCTTATTCCTTATCCAATACATTTAATGTTCTTGTCGGATCATTAAATGTATGCAACCATATTTGTACGGCACAAAATTCACTGGTGAATTTTGTTGCCTATAAATACAAAGTCATTTCCTTGACATAAATACTTTTAAACATTCATTTTGCATTGAAGTGAATTTGTCCAAATACTCTCGATCTTAAACTGGGATACTTCACAACTTTAAGTATCTCAATCCTAAAGAGTTATTTGACAAATATAGATCATTTGTAACTCATAGGTTGTTAGGATACATACTTAATTGTATTATCTTAATTCCGCGACAACCTTGTGTTTTATTTAACATCATAAATAAAATACCCATGAACATACATAATGTTCCACTTTATTTGTTTATTGCTTTAAGTCTTGTATTACTTATTTATATACTTGCATTTATATTAAAGTAATACTAGTCCATTCTAGTGCTTATTAGACTTGTTGTATTTTGCACTTTCCTGGTTAACCATCGAACTTAAGGGACTTACAGTGTTTCACCTGCTATTGGATCCGTGAGAGTTGGGAGATCGGCAAGGAATTTCTTCATGTCTTGGAATGCTCCTTCTGCTTCTTCTGACCATGAGAAGTCTTGTTTTCTTAAGCATCCCTCAAGGTTCTGAAGAAAGGTAAAGATCTTTCCGCAGACTTGGAAAGAAATCTTGTTAAGGCAGCCAACTTCCCATTGAGACTTTGTACTTGTTTCTTGGTTCTGGGGGATGGCATGTCTATCACTGCTTGAATTTTCTTTGGGTTTGCCTTGATTCCTTTTGGAGTGACTATGTGCCCAAGGAACTTTCCTTCCTCCATCCCGAAGCTGCACTTTGATGGGTTTAACTTCATGTTGATGCTTCTTAAAGTGTCAAAGGTTTCTTGTATATCTGCCAACATCATTTCCTCTGCATGACTTTTTATGACAATATCATCCACATATGCTTCTACATTTCTCCCTACCTGATCCTTGAAAGCTTTGTCTATCAAACGCTGGTAAGTAGCTCCAGCATTTTTTAAACCAAAAGGCATTTTCTTGAAGCAATAGATTCCTTGATCGGTGTGGAAAGCTGTTTTGTCTTCATCCATCTTCTTCATTGAGATTTGATGATATCCTTTGTAAGCATCCAAGAAACACTTTAGTCTGAATCCATCAAGAGATTCTACCTTCCAATCAATCTCTGGGAGAGGATAGTTATCCTTTGGACAAGCCTTTGTTAGGACCAGTTTCAGTAAAACTGGCCAGTCTCCAGTTGCACCTGGAGACCAAGAAGATTTGTCCAGAAATATATTGAAGTCCAGTTGCATCGTACAGTTAATGCAACTGAAGACTTCCTCCAGTTGAGAACTGACCAGTTGAAGAATCATTCCAGTTGAAGTCGAAGACAACAAGTGGAAGATAGAGAATGACAATGGCAACGAAGCCTAGTTGACATTCTAGTCAGTTACAAACTGGAGACCATCAGTGGAAAGCTCTTACAAAGCTTTACACTGATTACGAGGAATTGACTTTATGCTTTATGTGCTATTACACGGATAAAAGGATTTATCTATGTATAAAGTACAAAAAGGTACATAAAGCTGGTTGAGTAAGTTGCTTTATACTGCAACTTTACACAGCATTTTAAGGAATTAAATGCTATTCCTTAAATGTTCTCAACCATATTTGTACGACCAAAGTTGACATCCCAATGTCAACTTTGCCTATAAATACAAGTCATTGCACAACAAGAATAAACACACAACACATACTTTGCAAACCTGCAATATTCTTGGTGAACTTGTGCAATATTCTCTCAATCGTAAAAAGGAGCATTTCACAACTTTAAGTGTTTCGATTGTTTAGAAAAATTCCAAGTGTAGATCAATTGTAGTTCATAGGTTGTTAGGATATTTACATAATTGTATTATCTTGGTTCCGCAACAACCTTGTAATTTATTTAAAGTTAATAAATAAATTACACTTGAAAATTACATATTGTCTCACCAATTTACTTTACAAGTATTTTTATATTATTGCATTGTTCTTTACTTATTGTCACTTAAATAAGTAATCTATCTAGAACTTGGTATATACTCACTGTAACTGGTCGTCTCCAGTTCAGCGCTTATATTGCAAAGTAACTCCACCATCGACATAGAGGTGTCTTCAGGTAGTACCATCTATTGAGTTGGGACTTACAAGTGGTATCAGAGCAGAAGGCTAATAAACTTGCCTAGATCTGCTTAGATGACTACTACTGAAGGTGGAGATGGTTCTGGTCAAGGTGAAAACCCTTTGAATACTAATACACCACCTGTTCAAAATGTTAATACAAACCCTCCTCCTCCTGCTGCCCCAAACCATGTCCATGTACATTATAACACTCCTGTTCCAAAATTTGATGGAAACAGTGAGACCTTTGGTACATGGAAGGCCAGAATGCTTTTGCATTTTGGTGGGATAGAGAGATATATGCTGAAAATCCTTAAGGATGGACCGTATATACCCATGTCTCTTGGGTAAGTCCTCTTCTAGATCCAACTGGAAGAAGAGTGTTATATGAAGAATTCAAGCTTTAGTGTGTGTTTTAGTGTGTATCAATGGCGGTTTATAGAGAGAGAGTAGAGAGAGAGTAGAGAGAGAGTCAGGTGAAAGATTGGATAGTATTATGGGTAGAAAGGTTACAAATTACATTATGGAGGGGGTTTATACACATAAGAGCAATTTACACTATGCCCCCTTCCATATTAACATGTTTACATTATAAGTACAAAACAACATAAAGTACACAAATCAACTACTACATATTATATTTCTAACAATCTCCCCCTTAGTAGTGATTTGTAAAAAATATCCAGTCTCTGTCTTTCTTTAAGCTCTTGTATTTGGTCTACCTTTGTTTGGATGCCAGAACCAGTTTTCTCCTTCGGGTCTGTCAGCTGGAACAATCATATTTGCTTCAAAATTTCTTGGAGGAATGTTATGTGGCCCTGGAAGATGACTAGGCTCGTATTTGATCCAACAACCTCCTCTTTGACGTATGACGTACTTAGACTTCTGAGCATTCTTTGCTTCTCTCATCATTCTAATGCTGTCTCTGTACTCGAGTCTTTGATTAATCTTGGAGATTGCTTTATAAAACACTTCCTTTTTCTTTTCATCTTGCTCGTCTTCTTGCAGGCACAACAATACATTCTTACAAAACTCCAAAGTTCCATCAGAATAAGAAGCAAGTTCATCCATACGAATGAAAATCTTCTTCTTTCTGCTATTCAAAAACACAACTCCGAAGGATGGTTCTTCTATGATATGACCAATACTTAGCTGTTCAATATCTGCAGTGTATAGACTTTGATCTGGATACGGCACATTAATCTTTCTCTTCACCACTTCAAATCCTATCTGAAAATCTTCCAATGAAGCATATTGAATGCAGCTCGACATATATCGTTTAACAGCTTCAAAGGCAATAACATCTTCACGATATCTCTGCATAGCATTCACAAAGTGATTGTAGAGAAAGATAATGTTAGGTCGGAAATCGACCAAGTATAATTTGTTCAGAAATAACTTGAAGTTTAGTGAAGACATTTGTACAGAATTCTGAGATGTCTCAGAATTCCTTCACTGAAGCTTCACTTCAGTTCAGATCAAGACAAATCTGAAGCGTTCATTCTGAAGTCAAAGACTGAAGTATGAAGAAGAGAATCATCTCAAAAGCGAGCAAAGAGTGATTCTACCAGATCGAAGACTGAAGCATCTCAGTGTAAAGTATTTACAACACTTTACACTGATTATGAGGAAGACTTTTTGCTTTACACACCTTTACCCAGTTAATAGATTTATCTATTAATAAAAGGTACAAGGTAAAAGTAAAGGCTTGGAACATAGTACTATAAGTCACATCAACTGACTTATATACTCTTCCAAGTACAAGCATGTAAGGAATTAACTTTAATTCCTTAAATGCTCACAACTACTTTTATACGATCTTGTCCATGTCATCATGGACTTGGTCTATAAATACAAAGTCTTCTCACAACTTGCAAAAAGCTTGAAACTTTAGCATTGCAACTTGTGAGATATACTCTAAGTAAACTTACGAGTATTTCCAAGTTATTTAGATAACTTGTATTTCAGGATTGTTTAGATACTTACACTTGGGTGTTTATCTTTGTTCCGCAACAATCCTTGTATTTGTTTATACATCAATAAATCAAATACATTGAAAGAAAACAACGTGTCTCAATGCTACATACTTGATTATATTTATATATATCTTTATATAGTTCTGCCATTTGTTCTTGCATTTTATATCTAGTCAATTGTTTCTTGTTATCCATATCTGGATCGTAAACTGAACTTGTCCATCAAGATTAGTTATACTTGCCAGTCGGGTTTAATTAACCATCTATATTTGGGACTCACAATTGGTATCAGAGCCAGGTTGAATTTTATCAATTCTTTAACCTTTGATCTGCATAGATGGCTGACTTTGAACAAGAACGACCTGACCCTAATAATGCTACTCCACCCCCTATCATCAACAACAATATACCATCACACAATGTACACGTACACTTTCCAAATAATCCTGTTCCCAAGTTTGATGGGAACAGTGAAAACTTTCAAACATGGAAAGCATGCATGCTGAAGTATATTGCTGGTGTTGAGAGACATTTACCAGATATCTTAAAAGAAGGACCCTTTGTCCCTATGAATGCCTCTACTGTTGTCAGAAATGCCGATGGGACTCCTAGGCAGTCACCTAAGGAGAAGGATCATTGGTCTGAGGAAGATCATAGACTTGTAGACCTTGACACTAAGTTACAAAATATGATTTTATACGCAGTTCCTAAAACCCTAATGCCCACTCTTGTTTTACTTGAAAATTCCAAATTAATGTGGGAGGAACTAATGACACAGTTTGAAGGCACAAATGAGACAATTGTCACAAGAAAAGTTGCTTTAAACAAAAGATATGAGTCTTTCTTTGCTATCCCTGGGGAGTCTTTAACTCAAACTTACATCAGATTTACAAATCTGGTAAACCAACTGAAAGCCCTGGGTGTAACCAAAGACAAAGAAATTTTGTTGGAAAAATTTTGTGACATTTACCTTCTAAATGGGAAAATTTAATCTTGGTCTTGAGACAAGGCAAAACTTTGCACAGTCATACTCTTGCTTCCCTTTATGGAGCCTTCAGATATACTGAAGAGAACAAAGCTGAGAGAGCTCTGGCTGAGCAAGATGCCAAGAATCATGTTTCTACCAGTTCTGGTACGGTTCAGTATTCTGAACCACATAGTACTGCTTTACTATCTTCTGAGAGTGATGTATTTGACTCAATGAAGAAGATGGTCTCTGAAATGTTAAAAACTGGTGTCTCTGCTAATGTCACTCATGATTGTGATGAGAATGACAATGATGATCTGGTTGCCATGCTGGCTAAAACGTTCAATCATTTTAAGGCCAAATCAAATCGATCTGGAAAACCTTTTGCTTCCAGCGCTTCTATTGACAAGTCTAATCTTGAATGCTTTAAATGTGGCAAGAAAGGACATTTCATGAAGGAATGCAGATCTAGTCAACCATCATCATCACAATCTGCTCCTAACCATTCTATTTTTCAGAAGTCTGATGACAGCTATAAGACCAAATACAAGAAGTTAAAGGCACATATGGCTCTTATGGCACAAGACAACTCAAGCAACAGTTGTATGATTGCCAAAACTGAAAAATGGGAAGACTCTGATGAATCATCTGACGATGAAGAAGAAGTTAGGGACATGTGTTTCATGGCACAAGAAGATCAAGGTCATTTGGTCAAAACCGATGTTGAATCTGGTCGCTGGGTGGATATTGTGATGAAAAAGGTCAGTAATTTTGGCTTTGAAGAAAATGAGGAACACAAACTGGACCTTTTGGTTCTTTTAGAGGCTGACATCTCATTTGTTGAGACAGTGCATTCAGAAAGCTTAAAAATGTTTGAAAACAATACTTCTGAACTGAACGCCAGTCAGGCCAGACTAAAAGAACTGAAAGATGTTCATTTGGCCCTAAAAAGTTATCAATCTATGGTTGCCACTTTAGAGTTGGAAAAAGAAGAGTTAAAAACCATCCTTGAAAAAGAACAGAAAATAATTAAATCTTGGATGAGTGCACCAAAACCAGATGCTGCAATTAAAATACATTTGCAAATCAAAAAACAGCATATGAATTTGGTGATCTTCACATGGCATCTATAATCACTGATTTAGATGCACTTCCAAAGGAAATGAAACCTGAAATTATTTTTCCTAAAGTTGGCAAACAGAAAACTGTAACTGATAAGGCCAAGGAACAATCTGAGGGTAAATCTGAAACAGCTCAGACAACTGGTTCAGAAAGAAAGGCTAAAACCAAAAAGCCATCCCCTCAGACTTCATCTAAGATCTCTAAAGGCCAAAAGAAGAAGAAAAATATCTCCCCCACTGAGCCTTCTACCTTAGATTCTGGTAAGGCTCAGGTGTCTAATGAAGAATCTATTTTGTTAAGGTTAGAAAGTCAATTTCAACTATTGGCTAGACAAGTGCAGAGTTGTAATGCACGTTTAAAAAATGTTGAAACCACTCCTCTTCAACCTAAACAAAATGCAAAACCTTTTTCTAAGCAAACCAAGCAGAAATCTGAGAAGAAAAAGGTTGAAAACTCCATCAAACCAACTACTTTTGTGTCATCTGGAATAATGACTGAGATCCCATTTGACCCTTCTATTCCTCATAAACCAAAGAAATCTGAGACTGCTAAGGGAGAGTCTAGTGAACCCATCCATAGATGGGTTCCCAAAAAGAACTAATCTTTGTTTATGTGCAGGGAGATCGAAAGAAGAACATATGGTTTCTGGACAGTGCTGCTGGCCGAACCATGACTGGTTATCAGACCCTGCTAGAGGAATATAGGGTGCAAGAAGGGCCCTCAATAGTCTTTGGAAATGATGGTAATGGAAAAACTGAGGGATATGGTGTGGTGAATAATGGTCAAGTCAAATTCACACGTGTTGCATATGTGAACGGTTTGAAATATAACCTGATCAGTGTCAGTCAACTGTGTGATGATGGCTTCAAGGTGTAT
>CM067170.1:12012626-12052353 GCA_034093135.1 Erigeron breviscapus | reverse complement strand
CGATCAACCTGGACCTGAATTCCTTAACAAAACAAAATCAAATCTAACTAAATGAAAAGAAGAACAAAATGCAATAAAAACAAATGAAACACACGGGTTGCCTCCCGAGAAGCGCTAAGATTATTTACGAGTCTTTAGCTAGACTCGAACCTCTCATAATCACCAACATTGGGACCCCGACGCCCCCACACTTGAAGTGTTGGGCGGTCTTCTTAAATGGTGAAAAACACTTACCTTTCACCCCGGTCAGAATCCAATTGTTTACATAATCAACACAAATGGTGGTTCGTGGGATAAACACCTACCTCTTATTGAGTTTGCGTATAACAATAGTTATCATGCGAGCATTGGAATGCCACCTTATGAGATGTTATATGGTAGAAAGTGTCGGACTCCTAGTTGTTGGTTGGAGCCCGGGGAAAAGCAATTTGCTGGACCCGAAGTAGTACAAATTATGGCCGATAAAGTTAATGTTGCAAAGGAAGCCTTGCGTGTTGCTCGCGAAAGGCAAAAGTCATATGCTGATAAGAAAAGGAGGCCGTTCGATTTTAAAGAAGGTGAAATGGTTTTACTCAAGGTGTCGCCTTGGAAAGGTGTATTACGATTTGGCAAGCGAGGAAAGCTAAGTCCTAGATTCATTGGACCTTTTAAGATCATTAAGAAGGTTAATGAACAGGCATTTCAACTGGAACTACCTCTAGAACTTGATGGAATTCACAACACATTTCATGTGTGTTACCTACGTAAGTGCTATGCGAATGAAACGGATGTCATTCCACTCAAGGACGTAAGTATTAATCCCAACAAGCGGATTGTCGATGAACCTGTTGCTATAATGGGAAGGAAACAAAAGAAGTTACGACGAAAGACTATCGATCTAGTTCTCATAAAGTGGAAACACAATCACGGCGAAAGTATGACTTGGGAAACCGAGTCCGTAATGCGGGAGACCTATCCCCACCTTTTTGATGCTGAAGTGATTCCGGGGACGGAATCCTCTTAAGGGGGAGGTAATTGTAACATCCCAAAACTTAAACGTATATGTGGACTAACGTCGTTAGGTCAAATTCTAAGTCCGTGATATGTTTATGTGGAGATATGTGTTTATGTGCCCTATATGTGAGATTTAATTATCTTTAATGAGTGACAATAAAGTAGACTTAATGATATGTAAAAGGCCGTTGTAGTGTGCGAAAGTGCTTCCATGTGTTATGTATATCCCCATTAGGTGTTTAAAGGTGTAATAAAGCTAATATGAAGTCCAGGGACTAAATTTGACAAAAGTGAAAGTTGAAAAACGGGATTAGGGCTAGGATTAGCCTAATCTCCTTCCTTTAGCAGCCATAATCACTCCAAAGAACAAACCTAAACAACCTTTCAACCCTTCTTGAAATTCTAAAGCATCTCTTCAAGTTTTACGTAGATTGTTGGTGTCTTTTGGGCTTGATTTCGATCGGCCATTGTTAATTACAGGTAATGATCGGTTTGTTGATCATATTTCAGATTTAGGGTTGTTTTATTGTGAGTCAAAACTGATTTCAAAAGGTTTTGTCAAAGGATTAAGGTTAAAGAAGCGTTTTGGTGAGTTAACGTACAAAATGGTGTCAAACGAGTTTGTAATCGATCTTGATGATCAAAATATGTTTATATATGTCAAAAACATGTTTTGGGTGAAGCCCAAGTCGTTCGTTTCTGGAAAAAATCGAAGAACAAGTCGTTTTATGATTTCTGGACGAAGTTAGGGTTTTCTGAGCTTAAGTTCGTTCCTGATGATTCCAAACGAACTTCAAATTCGTTTTTTAAGGTTCTAAGTTCGTTTGAACATTGCTAAGTTCGTTTGGCATGAAATGGAAGTCTAAGTTCGTTTATGTGTTAAATTCGTTTTCTGGAATCTATGTTCGTATGATCAACTTCGTTTGAGGTCTAAATTCGTTTTTGGAAACTTAAATTCGTAAGGTGTAGCTAAATTCGTAAGGTGTAATGCTGGTTCGAATTTGGTCAGCCTTTAAGTAGTGCTAAGATTTATTTTAATGTCCCAAATGACTTATACTTCATATGTTAATGAACGATAGGTGTCGGGGGATTACTATTAAGCACTTTTAGCCTTTCATTACGCGCGCACACTCCCAACAGGTAAGATACACTACTTTTGTCACGCTGAGGGTGCAACGAAAATGGTTCGTAAACTATAACCTTCATAACAGTAATGTATAACTCACAGGTGGTTGGGTTGATATGGGAGGTACTCGGGGATTAATGATGACGATGTTTATGCCTAAAATGTTTCCCCGTACATGTGGTTACGATATGAAATGTTATGATGAACGGTGGTTAATGATATGTTTACGATATGATATGTTATGATGAACGGTGGTTAATGATATGTTGTAATGTTGTTATGTGCATGTATATGTGGCTTGTTCATCTAGAACACTAGACCTTTTTAGGTTGCCATGACACGTGCACGTTTTAAGGGCCCTAACGTGAAAAGATGATAGTATGGATTAGTTTAGGTTAAAGGTGGAAATCTAAACTAAATATGATAAATGCTCGAGCTAATTAGATGTTAAGTGTTATGCATAACCTGTGCCTTACGGTGGTAATAGGTACATCGTGCCTTACGGTGGTAATAGGTACATCGTGCCTTACGGTGGTAATAGGTACATCGTGCCTTACGGTGGTAATAGGTACGTATAAATGGTGCCTGACGGTGGTAATAGGTACATCGTGCCTTACGGTGGTAATAGGTACGTATAAATGGTGCCTGACGGTGGTAATAGGTACATCATGCCTTACGGTGGTTATAGGTACGTTAAAATGGTTGCTCGGGTAGCTCCTTGCAACAAGTCATATGTGGCGAGTAGTTTCGGGTGGCCTGATGACCCACCTAATGTCATGAACATAGCGTGCTACTCATGGATCGACATTGTCTTTCCTTAAAAACGGTAACTTCGG
This sequence comes from Erigeron breviscapus, assembly GCA_034093135.1. Taxonomy (NCBI): domain Eukaryota; kingdom Viridiplantae; phylum Streptophyta; class Magnoliopsida; order Asterales; family Asteraceae; genus Erigeron; species Erigeron breviscapus. The sequence continues at coordinate 12,049,398 of CM067170.1, read as the reverse complement.
TTACAACTTAACGAGGTGAATCAAAGTGATCAAATTGATTAGGCACGCTTAGGGTCATGAACTCTATGCTTATATGTGATGTGGATATGTTTATACGGTGGTATGAATGCCTAATTAAAATGACGTAATGCTTTAAAGTGACGATTTAAATGGATGAAATGTTTTGCTTAAACCTGGTGTTATCTTACTTAGCTTTATAGCTAACACTTGTTTCTTTTAATGTGTTGACACCCCTCAGGTTAGGCAGTGAGATGACGTGTGAAGCTTTGGCGAGAGATGGGTAGATGATCAAGCTGGCTTTAGTTTACCCAATAGCTTCGCATAGACCTTATGTTATTGATTTCCTTTATGGAACTTATGTAATGACTATGTTATGATTGCTTTATGTTGGGCAATCTTATGGATTTCTTTTATTACAGATTTGATGCTATTAGTAACACCACCAATGTTTTCTCCACTGTTTTCCTTAGTTGAGTATTTTCCTAAATCGTTTCCGCATGATTTAACGCCGTTAGGCGAAATTTTTGGAAATCCATATTTTTACGAAACGGGTGTTACATCAAGCTTCCTAAACTGAGCCAATTCTTCTTGCATCGCCTCAACCCATGACGGATCTTTAAGAGCCATTCCAACATTTTTAGGCTCAACCTGAGAGATGAAGCAAAAGTACAAGTACCAAGTAATTGCCCCAGTATCCTTAATTTCAGCAAACATACTTGACATATTTTTCCTATTCTGATTTCTCGTGCGAACAGAGGCAGAAGCATCACCAATGATTTGCTCTACTAGATGATCCTTGTTGACTCTTGTTTGAGAAACCGTATCAACTGTAAGATCATTTCCCAAGTTAGTCTACACATGTTGCTCTGGAGTTTTAGGCTCCTCCTGATTTTCACCTTCCGTGTCGTCAGTATCATAGAAGGGAGTATCAGGTAGAGGTATATGTAAAGGATCATTAGGATCTTTAGGAGCAGTCTCTAAAGTAGAATCTGCTTCTTTGGTCCCACTTGATTCTCCAGATTTAGTAGCAGGCTTAATGAATGGTGAGGAAACAGGAGAGAAACAGGAACCGGCCCACCTTCAAGTGGATCATGAAGAGTAACTACATCCTCCACAATCGGAACACCTGTAAAAGAAACAGGACCACGAAAAGAGGTGAAGACACCATCATAATCGAAGTCATTAGCAGGACCAATGTGTACAGCAGGTTTATGACTGACAATTACCACATTTGTACCAAAATTAACTTTGCCAGTTTTCTGATTGTACACACGCCGAATTGGTGTACTAGGTATATAACCTAAAAAGAAACCCTCCTCAGATTTAGGATCAAATTTGCCCTGAGGAAGAACTTTAAGAAAAGTACAAGGAACACCAAACGGCTCAACATTTTGCAAATTGGGCTTTGTGTTGTGTAAAAGTTCATAACAAGTTTTCTTAAACCGTTTAACTGTTAAAACCCAATTTAAAATGTGACAAGCTGTATTCACTGCCTCCCCCCAAAAAGTAACAGGAAGCCCTGAATCAGCAAGCATCGTCCTAGCTGTTTCTATCAATGTCCTGTTTTTTCCTTTCAGCTACTCCATTCTGTTGTGGCTCATGCGGTGCACTGAATTGATGTTGAATACCCTTGGTCAAGCAGAAAACAGTAATAGTATTATTCTTGAACTTAGTGCCATTGTCACTCCTGATTCTCTTAACTTTAACTTCATGGACATTCTCAACTTGTCTAACAAAATCCATAAACCGATTTGCGGTCTCGTCCTTTGTCTTCAAGAAAAATACCCATGAGTACCTTGAGTAATCATCAGTGATCACCAAACAGTAGGACATCCCCCCAATACTTCTTACGTTCACAGGACCAAAGAGATCCATATGAAGTAATTCGAATGGTTTGAATATAGTATTGTGCACCTTTGGTTTATGAGGATTCTTATGTTGCTTTCCTTTCAAACACGGTACACATTTATCTTCCATCCCAAACTTCTTAACTGGAACACCTTCAACTAACCCAAGACTAACAAGTTCATTCATCTTTCGAAAGTTGATATGTCTCATTCTACGATGCCAGAGGAGAGATTCAGACTCATTTGCTTTGCTCAACAAACAAAGGGGCTCCGTTGGATTATCAACACCTAAAACTAAGCCATAGATGTCTCTCTTCCTAGGAGCTCTGAGCATTATCCATTCCGGTGGAATAACGAAACCCGGCTTCAAGATGAATGCCTCCTTTTCTGTGAAATGAACATTGTTGCCCTTGTCACAGATCTGTGAGACACTCATTAGATTATGAGTAAGTTGTTCCACATAGTTTACTCTTTCTAAAGTAAGTTGTCCATTGACGACATCTCCTTGACCGGTGATGTTGCCGCCCTTGGATCCAGCAAAACTAACGTACGACCTATTTATACCAGTATAATTGGACAAGAGCTTCCTGTCCCCTGTCATGTGCCTGGAGCATCCACTGTCAAGGTACCACAAATGAATTGGTTTCCTAGGAACTCCCTGCACATAAAATGAGAAAAATTAGTTTTCATTGGGAACCCAAACCTTCTTAGGTTTGGGTCGACCCTTCTCATCCCTGAGAATCAGTTCAGTCCAATATCCATTGCTCGAAGCCGTGGGTAGGACATGATTCTCGTCTCGTCTTCTCACTGGAGGAGACTTCTGACCTCTCGTCGGAGAAGGTCTAGGAGAATGAGGGCCATAAGAAGGTCGAACAGTTGAATGAATTTGGTCATAATAATGAATTTTGATTTCTAGGAGCAGAACGAGCAGTCGTGGAGGTGTTTGAAAACGATTTGAATTCTCATGAACATTTCCTGATGAACCTTTCAGTGGAGATTCACGTCGTTGAGGTATAGTAAACGGTTTTGGAGAAGATTGAACTTTAGCCTTATTAACCTGTTTATCATTACCCAACCCCCTTTTTCCTTCCGAGGTGGAAACCTTTGAAGGAGAACCTGATCTTAGAGGTCTATTTGGACATACACTATAAACATGACCCTTTTCATGACAAGCAAAGCAGGAGAGGACCTTGAACTTTTTGTTTGTATCTACCTTTTTATCGGTACCTACAGATTCATTGTTAGCACTAGTGTCCACTGACTTACTTGTTTTTCTTTGATCTTCTTTTCAGGGTCTCGTTTAGCACCATCTTTCTCATGTTTACCTTTACTTGGGAACTTCTTAAGTGCAGGCATTAAGATGTGCTTTAAAGCCTTAGTTGCTTCTTCATTAACGGCTAAATTATCTTCAGATTTTCTAATCCTAGACTGCTTAGGTAACGGAGTGAGACGCAACTGACTTAATTTCTTCATATCCTCAATAGCTACATCCCAGACTTTATCAATCCTCTTAGGGTCAATAGATTCTAATGGGAATTCTAACTTAGTATAGACCCTATTACTCTTATGAAGTGTAAAGTGTACAATACTGTCTTTCTGACCATTAGGAGTAGACTGATTTAAGACAACACCTTTCAATTTCTCTTCCTTGTTAGGTTGAGAAGAAACTCCTTTAGACTCTTTTGTTCCCTCAGACATCTTTGCCTCAGGAATTGAGTCTTTTGGATTACTATCTTTAACACTAGGTTGAAGAAGGATTTCAGGAATATTAGGTTCAACAGAAGTATAGTTATTATTGAAAGGAGGATGCACGTCTTTATAAGAGATCTTAGCAGTGTCAAGACTCTTAGAGGAAGAATTCTCAAACTTTGTCATATGCATTAAAAGCTCAGTATGTCTAGCAGAATCAGATTTAGCATTTAATTCCAAGATTTCTATCCTAGCATCAGCAAGTTCCTTTTCAATGGTAGCACACTTTCTAGCTAACAAGGAATAAGCTTCACTACCTACTCTTTCTACGGCCACAGACTGATTGACTTTATCTTTCATAGCTCTAATGTCAGACTCTAAAGATCTAATCTTTTCCTTGAAGAATTTTTCTTTATCATTTACAGTTAGACCCTTTTTAATTAACTTATCTCTTTCATCATGAGCAGCATTGACAGCAGATTCTAATTTCTTAATTTGTTCATTCTTTTGTTCAATTTCATCAAACATTCGATTAACAATTTTGCAAACATGAACAATAGTATGTAGAGAATAAGATACCTGTTGGTCTGCCTCTTTGCAATCTGCCATGTAAGCAACAAAGTCATCCACTGTCATGCCAGCCGGAATCTCAAACTCTTGCATCTGCTCTTCAATTGTCTTTTCAACCTTTTCTGTAGCAGAATCTTCTTTAACCTCAGCAGCTTTCACCTCTTCAGTAGCTTTCACTTCATCAAGGTTCTTGACATTTTCTAACTCATCGTCAGATTCGGAATCAGAATCATGTACACCAGTAACAACAGATTCCAGTTTCGAACTTTTAGTATTTTCATACAATTGCTCTTCACTGTGGTAAACTGTGGTGTCCAAGAAGTCATCAGGAGAATCAACTATTTGAGCCATATCATCAACGATTTCAGCCAAATAGTCTTATCATGTGGAAGATTCCAAACATAAGAACCATCGGGTTGAACAGCTACTATAGCCTTGTCATTGCCGTTGACATTTGCAGTAAGATCATCAGTCAACAAAAGAGCTCTAGTTGAATTTTGATTGAACGGACGATTACCACCTCTATCTTGACGTGTAGGGGTAACATTGGCCTCTTTCTTAGGTCGTTGACACTCTCTGGCAAAATGTCCAAAACCTTCGCAGTTATAGCACTTCACCTTTGACTTGTCAAAGCCTTGAGTACCTCCAGCAAGCTGTCTGCCTGTTCTTTGCATAAACTTTTGCACTCTTCTGGTGATCATGGCCAGTTGCCATTTCAGATCCATTTCTTCAACATCATCTGGATCTATCTGGTCGTAATCTTCATCAATGAGTGCTGGATCTGTGATTCTACCCGCAACAAAAGCTTCATGTGCAGCACACATGGCAGCAAATACATTCATCCTACCCTCAGCTGATTTCATATTCATTGGCATGGACTTGTAACCAGCAGAAGAGGATGTAATCTTACCGAACTTCATATTCCCCGTTGTAGCGGAAATACAGGGTTAACAAATGCGTACTAATCAGAAGGTAAATAGAGATTACATCCATTAATCCAAATACGAGTTTATTACAAGTATAATCGTTCAGATGTGGACCCCAATACACGGATACAAACTATCCTCAATTGGAAATGGGCCCACTTAATACAATAATAACATTTGGACAGTCTAGTACAATTAGGACTAATAATACGATAGTCCTCAGAAGTCTGACACTAATTGTACGTCCAAAGTTCAAAAGATGGCTTCTAAAATGCCATATACGCTTCCAATACTTACTGTTGGTTCCCTGAAAAGCATGAAATTTGAGAGGATCAACTATCGAAATAGTTGGTGAGTTTACAGTATGTTTGACCAAATTTTAATCGTCATTGAGAGAACACAATGACGTGTAGTTATTTTCAACAAGACAATCAGGATCAAAAACCTGATAATATTTCATAACAAGACAGCCGGGGTCTAAGTCCGACTAAAGCATATGACAGCCGGGAGCCAAGTCCGACAGTATCAGTCACTATGCTACATTGCTTCGCACAGGATTTCCCTCTAAAATGGGGTGCGCACCACAACAATGTTTATGACTAGCATATGACAGCCGGGAAACAACCGACAGTATCAGCCAACATGCCTCGCACAGGATTTCCTTCTACTAGTGGGTGCGGACCATAACCATCAAGAACTAAGTCTGACAATACAACCACTAGGGTTTCATAACAGTGATAACTACACAGGGGCAACATTTTAGTTTGTCAAACACAAAGAAACAATTTTATCAGCCATCACACGGCAATTCAAAGTCATTTCATTCAACATTTAATAAATGACACGTATACACATTTTCGACAGCCGTCAACATGGCAAATTTAAGTCAAATGATCTAAGTATCCAAATCACATGGCATACTCACAAAACAATCATTTATTTAACAAATCGTGTATACTATAACACATGCTTTTCAGGCCCAAAGTAAAAGGAAAAGGGCGCCATAAACTCACCTTAGCGATCTAAGTGCTAAAAGGTGCAAATGTAGCTCGAGAAGATCAACCGTCAATTCTCCACGTTATCCAAAACCTATGATATGATTACCAATAGTGAGGATCCAAGCTCACAACGACAAGTATCCTATGTAGAACTACTTAGCTATAGACCCTAGAATGCCATAACCGAGAATGTGATTTAAACTTTCATTTTATTTAACTTTAGTTGGTAAAATCAATGACATAGTCATTATAAAGTAGTATAAAATACCATAATGTCAACCCTACAACCTCAAACAAGTTGATTTAGCACGATTAAGTCAAGTCATAAGTCTCTAAACACGTTTACAACTTAAATGAGTGTGAACAAGACGCATTCGACTCGACCCTTTTAGAAATGAGAGAAGTTTCATACAAGAAGAGTGTTATTACTAGAAACTAGACTCCCTTACGATTCCAACGATAGGTCATACGACTTATTTGGACTTACGGATTAAAAGTTATTAACGTTTGAAAACTGACGCGCATAAATTACAGAAAATATCCACTGCGCCGCAGTGAGCCACAGCCCTGCTCACTGCGCCGCAGTGGGCTAAAAACGAACAAGACCAGAGCTTTGGCACTGCGCCGCAGTGAAGGGTAGGCTAAGCCACTGCGCCGCAGTGGCCCTGTTCTGCTGTCTGCACCAGCAGTTCAATATGCAGGAAAACCAAACCCAAAACCCTTCAAACTCGACCCAAATCAATCCAAAATGATTTGTAGGAGCTTGTAATCCATTTTGAAGCATAACTAAACATCATAAACCATAAATACACATAACCCAACCCATAATTTCATCCATAACATCATCGAATCTTCCGAAACGATCAAATCAAACCAAAACCCTATTTAAACCCTAATTCCATTTTAAGTCGTTTTAGTCCATGTAAAAACTCGAAATGACTAGAAAAGAGTAAGTAAACATAAATAGACGCAAAAGGGATGATTTAGACTTACCAAAAATTGATGTTCTGGAAGATAAGTGAAGATGGTGAAGATGATGATGCTAATGATAATAAACCCCTTTAAAATCTCCAAATGATTACTACCTTTGCAAGACCAATTTTGAAGAAAAAGGATAGAAGAGATTGAGAGATTTTGAGTAATGTATGTGTGTTTTGTGTGGTGTGTGTGTGTTGTGTGTGGATCAAAAGGAAGGAGGGAAGGGGAAATTTTTGGTGTCAAAGCCCCTGCCTCACAATACATAAATCGGCCCATGTGGCTTATTTAGGTATATTCTGTACCCTAAATTTGGTAAAATGCTTACGATTAAATACCGTTTGACTAAAAGGTTATAATTTAAAGTAAAGGTATTTTTCCCCGTGTTATTTAAATTAAGGCAAGCCAATAAAGTTTCGTCAAAGTCAACTTTGAAGTATTAAGTCTAGACAGTCTATTTATTTTGTACAAGACATAACCTTTAAATATAAATTTAAAGTTATTTTTAAGACTCGGCATTCGTCTAGATAGCTAATAGTCTACGTCATCAAGATACGTCTAATTTGACTAAGTCAAAAGTTCCAAAAGTCTAACAATTTCCACGTCAAATGACTGTCTAATAGAGATTAGGACTAACCCGATGTTAATTAATTACGAGTTGTCACACAAGCTGTGCATATGTTTTAATTCACCAAAATATGGTGAAAGAATATTATTATGTTATGGTCAAGCAAATATTATTATTTATATGCGAAAGCTCTCTAGCACAGACCCAATTAATACAACGTATGCTAGATTTTCCGTTGTTTGTGAGTAATTCACATCTCTCATAAAAATAAATAATATATATTGCAATCAGGTGGCTCAAGAAGTGCAGGTTCTAAGTTTCTTGTGGATTAAATCAGGGACCAAGTTCGATGTCCTTGAGTAGGAAAGCTATAAGAAGTTTTCTCACAATCAAGTTTGCCTCCTTAATCACTTATGCTATTAACAAGGTACTAGCTAGTGCCTTGCTAGCTAGTTTGCCTCCTTAATCAACTAGATAGGTGCCCGCGCGATGCAGCGGCAACAAAACACAACGTGCTAGGGGCCGTGATGATGTTGATTTCATTTTTGTCCAAATATAGTTTCAGAGTTATGTCTAGAATATAAAATGCCTTAAAACTTACTTCACATGAGAATGGTAAGATACGTAGCATGTCATGTTTTTTATAAGCTTTGCTAAAATGCCAATGATATGCCCTTTCAAAATTTAAGTTCCATATGAAGGCTAAGTTCGTATTTCTCAACTGAATACAGTAAAACAAAGACAGGATAAAGGTCCTATTGAACAATAGACTCGCTATCTTCATCACCAACATGGTAATTACGGAACCATATGTTATCGTCAACAATTAAGAACAAAAAAAACATGGTCATGATAGGGCTTTAATTTCCTGTGCTCATGGGGAGTTTCAAACATCTGCTCCAATGTGATGAAGAATTACACACATGTGTGATCATTTCTTTCAACAGTTTTTGTGGATCTGTACCAAAATTGGACGATAAGGTGAGAAGACGATGGGAACCTTTAAGATGATTTTCAGTGAGTTTTAACTCTTCCATGGATTCTAGCTCGAGCAGGCGGGCCTACCTTCAACTCATGATAGTACAATCTGAAAAACAAAATTTAACCTTTCAGTCCACCATTCAAAGTCAGAAACACAGACAAAGTAAAACACAAATTGACTAATTTCATGTCTAACATCGTTGATGTGACCAGCAGACCAAGTTAAATATGTGAAAAAAGATTAACACTTATTTTTCATGCTAAAATATGTAGCTTTTGTACTTGCCTTCAATAGCGGAGTTTTGCATGCCATTTTCTATATACATTTGACAATTCTCTTTGGATATGTGACCACAATTCTCTTTGCAACCTGAAGAACATTATTGAGTTTCAATTATGTCTGGTCAAATGAAGGCGGGATGGGGGTGGGATTTCGTCCAGTAGCAGCAGTCACAGCAGAAGGTGCGGTTGGAGAAACAGTAGAAGGTGGGGTGGGAGAAATTTCAGAACCAAGGGGCTAGGTTTCCTCCATCCGCAAGTGTTTCAGCCATTATCGATCAAAAGTTTGAATGAATGCAAAGTTTATGTGGGAACATGGTATTTATATACATTGCAATGTGTCTTATTTTTGAAGTAGATATTGTATCCAAAATTAGTGAAGATAAAAGAAAAAGGTTGGAAAGAAATCATTGCCGAAAATAAGAAGTTGAAATAAAGAAAGATCTATCCATTAAATTCCCTTTTGACAAAAAGGCATTACTGAAAATAACAATGTATTCTTCTTGGATTGTTAATTTTTAAAATCATGCCACTCAATTCGATTGCCTGTAACTTGCATCTATGCTTTTACTAACTAATAATGTGTTTAATTACATTTAACATGTATATTAAAATGAACATTCAACAAAAAGAAAATATAGAACAGCAAAACTGGTGTATAAAGGAACCCAAAAAGAAAAAAAAATAACCATTAAAAGAAGAACATTCAAACCTGATTTGATGACAATGATACCAATTCTTCCACCAAGTGGTCATTCGGAACCCAAATATATCACATTTATGCTAGTCGAAAGATGGGCATTTGCTCTAGCTTTGTTATGATGCCTAAAAGAAGCCATAAACAGATTGGTAATTTCTATATGTGACCATAGGGTTTGATCAAATGTCTCCCAAGTCCACTCTACTTCTTAAAAAACTTCTCTGTGACATTTCACATGAGAAAAATGTCAACCCCAAAACTTACTTAGGCTACATATTTGATCATTAACTTCTACATCCTAATAGTGGCACATATTCATTTGCAGTCAAAACACACTGATAGAAGATAATGGTTAAAAAGTAATCCAAAACCCACTGATAGAAGAATTGAGCAAACAAAACACAATTAATAAAATCTCTTAATTATCAATTTATTTACAACAAAAATTTTCATCCGTAATCATATGATAATTCTTTAGAACAAAGATTTTGTTGACACTAATCGGAATATCGTATCGGAATAAGCGTCGGAAACCCTAAAACATCCTATCATATATCCCAACAATTTATATTTATAATTGGTTATCTTTATATTAAGCGACTACTAAGTAAAAAAATAACTCTTGGGTGTTTTTTTAAGCGGCTAGCTAGACAAAAAGGAATGAAATCGGAAGAGGGGATCGATTGAAAAAATAATGAAACAGATACATAACAATTCGTTCAAAGATTAACCTGCAAATGGCGACGGCGCCAATGGTGGTGTTGGAGTGATTAACCTGCAAAAGCTCGTGATATTTTTTTAGTAAGATAACAAAAAATAAAACTAACAAGTTAATAATTATACTAATAATAATGAGAATAATAATTAAAAATTAAAGAAACAATACCTGTTGTCTTGCCATTACAGAGCGTTAATACAACTTCTTGAATAAGTGATTGCAGCGCTAGATGGTGGTAATGATTGGTGGTGGCGGCGTTGTCGGTGTAGATGCCTCAGAAAAAGAAGTGTGCTGATGATTTGCGTTGGTGATGGCGGACGGAGAAAGGAGTGATTTTATAAATCAGGGACCCCAATCATAGATTATGGTGGTGATCATTGGCTATGGCGTCGATGGTGGCGGCGAGGCTGATTGTGGTTATGTCGGCCGGAGATCGAGAGGGAGAGGGTTAGGGCTTTTTGGGTGGGAGTTCTGAATGTGAGGGGGAGAGCGATGATATTACAGATTTTCAGTCAAGGGGTATTTAAGACATTTCAGGTTCTTAATGTCTTAGGTAGAAATTCAAAGAAATGAAGCAGAAAAATGAAATAGAGAGAAATGAAATTGATAGAGAAATTAAGGAATTCCTTGTTTGATAATCATAGAGAAATTGAAATGAGAAATAAATAAAAAAATCATTTTTTGTGTTTGGTAAAAAAATCATAAAAATGAAAATAGACATTAAACATAAACAATGATATAAAAAAATACATTAATATCAAGAAAAATACATTAATTTACATGTTAAAAAGGAAAAAAAAACATACAGATGTTCCAACACATCTTAATCATAGTATCAACACCATCCGGAAGTATTGTTTGCAACCATCCACTCCTATATACAGAATTACAGATCTCATCAACACCATCATCTAGATCATCTACATCATTATAGATTTCATCATCTACGTCGACACCATCATCACCACCACCGTATCACCACCTCATCTTCTTCTATCTTTTCTATCTTCTTGTTGTTCATCGCTATCTATCCTTATTATTTAGTTGTTCTAGGTAAAAATTAAATACAACTAAAAGAAAAAGACGAAAAACCTCAATCGATGAGGTTGAAAAGAGAGCCAAGGACAGTCAACAGTGGAGGGCATAAGAACAAAAAGGACAGTGGAGAAGCAAAATAGAGAGGTTTAGGGCTGAAAGAGTTTTTATTTGGGGAAGAATGTGTATTGCACGTGACTTTTCATTTATACTCTCTATTTTTATTTTAATAAATAAAAAAGCCACCATTTCTCCTTAGACAACACACGGAGAAATTTCCTTCACAATTATGATTTCCACACAAAATGAAGAGAAATGAAAATACATAGAGGGCTATTTCTCAGAGAGTTGTTATCTCCGTGTTCCATTTTCTCGGTCTAACCAAACTAAGGAAATGAAACCATTTCCATTTCTCCCAATTCATTTCTCTTAACCAAACACACCCTTAAATGTCTTAAAGGTAAAAAGTCAGTTTCTATTATAAGGTACTAGCCTTGTGCCCGCGCGTTGCGACGGTAGCTGATAAAAAGCGTTCGTTAAGTTAAGTGTAGTTGTACATCTTAAAGAACGATAGTTTAGTGTGGCCGTACCGTGCTCTTGCGTTAGGATACGAACAATTAATTTCAGATGATAGCTTGGTTCGTGTGGCATCAAAGTATGATGTTATTATGAGTCCAAAAGCATGAGAAAAATGTTAGGCAAGCAGAAGCAAAGTCGAACAAATAAAAGCTAATAATATGACGTGGTCATGAGAGAGTAAGGCCGAGGATTAATTTGTTAGTTAGAAATCAAAGGAAAACCATTTAACTTAAGTTGCATATAGCCACATAAGTGGCATAGCGGTATGCATTCATGATTCAACAACGTTTTAAAATCATCGACACAACTACCAATCTACCTCCATACAAAAGACATAGTAAAAACAAATTGATATAACACCAAAATATTATGAAAGTTTATTATATAAAAACCTTTATTTAAACTCAACATTGTGTAGTTGAATAACCAAACATCTAATAATAAGAAACCATACATTAAATAATTATACAATAATATGGTATAACACGTTATTTATAGTAGATATTATCCATAACATCTTTCAAAGTATACAAATACGTTTAATAATTTTATTGAGTTCCTTCATATGCTCTCCCACCACTATGATTTGATCATTCATCTCTTCCATAAGGTCTTGAAACACCCCTTCATGATTTGTTTGACAATCATCTGTGGCCATGGTGAAAGGGTAGTCTTAGTTGTTAACAATACATACATACTTACACTTATGTCTTTCCAAATTGCTTTAAAAGTTAAAAACCAATCTAATCATCCTACAAGGTCAAACTTTCTCTACATGTATTGTAAGAATAATCAATTACATATTACATAGAACTTCTTAATAGTTAATACGAATGTCCCTAATCTATATTAATATTAACCATAGATAACATTCAATAACTCCTTGTTTTCGTGTAAAAAGTCATGCAAAGAGGTTAATTTTACCAAAAAATGACCAAAGTTTTTTTTATCAATTGAGGCAAAAAATAAAATAAAATAAAAGATAAAATATAGGTGTAGTTTAAAGAGCACGCATAAGAGGGGTTTTAGATTTTGTTAATAGCGGGGGTTTAATTGAACCCTCTAAAAAGAGTGCTAAAGGCCAACTTAACTTTTCAGTAGCTCTTCTACTACAAAATTGTCACCCACTCAAATTATGCCACAATTTGGTGCCCAAATTGGGTCAAAATGCAATTATAGAAAGAGGCTCCGTATTTTAGTTTTGACAGACGTTCCAACCCAAATGGTCAGACCCGTTACCCAAATTGACAGCCGCACCAACTCAACTATAAATGACCCGATTCAACTTAACCTAGTCAGATCAGTCACGCAACTCGACTAACCTGAAGTTCAATAATAGTCCTAAGATGACTCATCTTAGCCAAATTACCAACTGCAATGGAGAATACATAAACAATCAAAAGTATTCATTTATTCCTAAATATGATTAACCGTTGAGAATTTCACTTGAGATTAACCACTTAAGAATTCCAGAATAGGATTCATCCTAAAATACAATTAACAATGAAAATATGATTAACCACTCGATAGTTCCCAATTTCTAGTTTAAAGCCAAATTAAACTGATATATGACCTTTGATGGTCAAACTCGGGTCCATAGTATTATGTCATTGTTCTGTACTAAAGTGTGCTTAAGACAGAGTCCTAAAAGTGTGCTTAATTGTTCCGAGTAAGTGGTTTGACTGGGGTTAAGTATCACGGGCACAAATATACATATTCCATTTCCTGTCGGCATAAAATTGCTTGTTATCTATACGAAACATAAAGGTCTAAGACTCCAAGCAAAATAAGGTGTAACCTGAACTTATTATGCAGACGTCGTTATACCAAGTGCATAAATTGCTCATAAAATAAAGATACCTGCACACAAGGAAAAAACAAATAGTGAAATATAAACTACGCTATTTACACGAAATGATAAAATTAGATGGTACTTAAAACCAGTTAATACCTTATATAAGCTATGCATCATGTTTTACTTCCCTATACACCATATTCGCGGCGTATACTCTGGGTCAAGGGAAATCTTGGGTAGTCCTAATAACCACCTTCACCTTTTCGCCTGGTTGTGAGCAACATCAATGCAAACACTGACCCTGGTGGCAGTGATGACCTAACTGTATCGCTCTAGTCCTGAATAATTAATCATACAAAGAGGAAAAGACCAATTCAGTTCCTAGAAAAACAATAAAAAAGGAGTAAGAAAGCGAAATTGTGAAGACAACTATAATGATGTCCATGATTCACATTCATGTCCATGGTTACAAAACAGCAAAAAGTTTAAACCAAGAATTATAGAAAAAAAAGCCTAACATAAAGTAAATAATTAATATAATAACACAAAAATTTTTAAGCAGAACATAAAACAAAATATTGAGGTTTTGGTCTTTTGGAGTGAAAATTGCAAAATGAATATAACCCAAATGTCGAAAAGCTAATTCTCAGGTACAACCAACATATCAAAATTACCAAATGTGTTAAGTAAAATAATATAAATAGGTAAAAAGCGAAAACAAATATTTTTATGTCAGAGATGGAATCACAGAGGCTTACAAATACGTAAAAAGCAAAAACCTTTACATTGATTGATAAATAATATATAAAAAACGTATTTCAAAAGAAAAAAAATTCTAATTAGAGTTTATCATTTTGACTTGTACCTCGACAAGATCCAATCAATCAATGGAATCCAACGGCGACGACGGCGGCGGAGAATCATCATAGTACCTAAAAGTGGTGGTGATTGACGTCGGCGGTGGTGATGGACGCCGGTTGTTGGTGGTGATTGTAGGAGGCGGTGGTTGGAGAGGGTTTGGGGAAGAAAGGGTTGGGGTTTGTGTGTTCTTGGCGTGTTGGGTGTTGAGAGGGAGGAGGGAGAGACGAAGTCAGGAAGGCCGGGAGGGTATGTGTGTTAGAAAGGCTATTTATATTCAATGTTACTCTATTTTAAAACCATAAATCATTGATAGATATAGTAATTTACATAGAAATAAAAGGCAAACGGGCAACAAGCTGCGCCGCCACTCCTTTTTGTATAGCAAAACTAAGACGTTTAAAAACTACATTCATCGATTTCTAATATGAGAATATTAGAAAAATTCTAAATACTTAAAATTTTTGCTCCAATTTGCTTTACAAGGAGTTATAGATTATAGATATAATATATTTTTGCCGTTTATTTATCAAGTTTATGGCGTCATGTCATGTTGTTGGCACCGTATTTTATGTCAATCTTTCTGCTTCTCTTGTAACTTGGCTTCTAGCATCCTGCTTGCTAGCCCTTTTATATTAATAAATTCTATTCTAAAAAAAAAAATTCACATAAATACAATTTTAATTGTCCAGATAACTTCATTCTTCCAAAACCAGATCACTTTATAAACACCCATAGATTGATACGTAAAAGTATGTGCTTAAGATAGAAAAAACATTCTTCCGTGACATTAATATATGATATATTTGGTCTGTCTATGAGGGTGTAACCGTGTGTGTAGAAACGAAAGGGGAAGTTTTCGAATGTAGCAGTTAATAGGGATGTGCATGGTCCGGTTTGAACGGTTTTAATTTAAAATCTAAACCAAACCAAGATTAACGTTTAATGTTTTTTCAAACCAAACCGACCAGATTATTGTATAAAACCAAATCAACCAAAACCATTTAAGCCGGTTTGGTTTGACCGGTTTGTCTTTTAAAAACAAATAAAACTATGTAGTTATAGTTAGGATAACAAGGCATAGTGAATTATATGTTTTATATGTCAAAACTATTAAGTATTAATAATTTATACTAGGATATAAGAACAATACTAAAAAGAATTTAAGTGGTTGAATTACCTTGACACTATCCTTGCTGGGGGTTATGTGGGTACCAATTCGGTACATTGGATCAAGCGGTTCCTATCAATCTACCATTTTTTTAATTAGAAATATAAAAATATGTTTGTTATTACATATGTTAATCTAATGGTCCGGTTTGGTTTAAATGGGTCGTTTAATCTTTAAAACCACAAACCAAACCATATGAACGGTTTTTGGGGAAAAACAAACCACCGGTCTAAACCTTTAGTACCAAACCGACCAAACCGTACAATTGGTCTTGTTTAACCGGTTTAATTGGTTTTGACCAAACCATGCACATCCCTACCGCAGTTAGCATGAAAATGATCACTTTTTCCAAGAATTATTTAATATACGGTGGGAATTTTTTTCACTTAGAAGGAATAATAAAAAAGATTTTTTTACGAAAATTATTTGATGACGACATTGTTGTCTCCAAAAGTTTTTTTAATTATTATTTAATATATGGAGGGAATATTTTTTCATTTGGATGGAACTAAAGACGCAAAATATTTGGGAAAAACATTTGGAGACGCCAAAAGTTTGGCGGGAAAAATATTTTTACTTGGAGGGAATAAAAAAAAGTCAAATATTTCCTGAAAAACATTTGGAGACGACAATGTCGTCTCCAAAAGTTTAATATTTTTTATTTTTTTCTTTGCATTTAAAATAATGGAAATGAAATTAGAAAATATTTTTTGAAGGAAAAGGTAAAAAAAAAACAGCGTTTTTTGTTGTTTAGTGACTTTTGGGGATGACAAAATGTCGTCTCCAAAAGTGTATGTCTCCTATTGCCATATTTCTTGTAGTGTTTCTTACCGTATAGCAATAAAGTTAATAATGTAATTAGTTGGGATTATTGGTATAAATTCAATTTAAAACTCCATGACTAACTTTTATAACCGGATTTGTAGCCCATAAAGTTAATACTTTACATATTGACTTTACTTTGTAGGTTTTAGTGTTATGTTATGGTGTCATAAGGTTGTTTTGGGAAGGGTCTTAGTGTGTCGTACACACGATGATACGCTACTGCGTCAAAATGTTTATATTACTTTACACACATTTATGTTTGATGCAAAAGTGGGCATACATGTAGAGATGATTCTTAAACGTGGTTATAAAACGATAGCTGCTCTGCTATATTACGAAATACGAGTAAATTCGTAAATTTTAAAATCAAATAATGGAACTTACAAAAAAACTCTCTCACAATGGGAAGGTGATACTCATTAATCACCTCATGTGCCACATTGAGAATCATTTAATCTAACTTGTCGTTGTCAATGAGTGGCCGTATACTCATGAGTAGATACTTTCAACGCTTGTACATGCTCAACTTGTGCATATTTTTTCTTCACAACTCTGTGACCAAATATTATAAGTTTAGTCAAGCAAATATACTCCCTCCGTCCCACTAAATGTGTCCTATTTTGAATATTCAAAGTCTTCTTTTATAAACTTTGACCTTAAATATTTTGATTTGTGTATTCATTAGGATATTAGTTAAAGTAACAAAAAAACCAAAAAATGGTATCTTAATTTATGTTGTTAAACTAATAATAAAAAATGTGTAGAGTTTGATACAAAAACCAATAAGAGTGTTATTGCAATGCAAATTTTTAATGGTATCTAGTCAAATGTCAAAACACTAAGCATGTTATACTACAAGTGGAGGCCCCGGATTTTTGGGGGCCTAAAGCGATTGCTTAGCACCTAACAACTCTTGAGCCGCCTATGTTGACGGGTCAAATGAGTTGTTAGGTTGGCGGGATTGGCAGGTTGATTTCAAGTCAAACTGGGTCATATGGGTTGGTTGGCGGGTTGGTGGGTCGACCTATTAAAAAAATATATAAATTTAAATTCTTTTCAGGTTGGCGGGTCGACCTGTTAACCCAAAGGGTCAACCCGAACCAACCCGAAAAAAATCAGGTTGGTTAGCGGGTTGACGGGTCGAGATTTCACAACCCAAACCTGATTTTTTTCGGATTGAGTTCGAGTTGGGTTGAGATTGACGGCCTTTAATGAGTGGCCGTATACTCATGAGTAGATACTTTCAACGCTTGTACATGCTCAACTTGTGCATATATTTTTTCATCTAACAACTCTGGACATAATACTATAATCTTTTGGTCAAGCAAATATTATTACTCCCTCCGTCCCATCAAATGTGTCCATATTTAATTTTTCAAAGTCAACTTTTTGCAACTTTGACCTTGAATATTTTTGTTTGTGTTATATAATACTCGATGAAAGTTATACCGATGTAAACATATGTAAAACTCAATTAATTCATATAATTTTCATCAATATTATACAACACAAATAAAGATATTCAAGGTCAAAGTTGTAAAAAATTGACTTTGAAAATTTAAAAGTGGACACATTTAGTGGGACGGAGGGAGTATATAACAAATTCAGATGGCCCTAAAGTTTGTATGAATTTCACTAATCATCCTTAATATTTTATGTTTATGTCGTTGTTCTCATTTTTTCTATTTGACTTCATTAATGGTCCACAAAATTACAAAGAAATATTTTAAAGAAATAAGGGTACCTCTAAACCAAAAGAGCTTCTTTAGATTTATAGGAAAATGCTAAATAAGAAGCCTTAGGGCTTCACTTAACGTGAATAAAAAGATTGTACATTTCCATATCAAAAGTCAACCCCCTTAATTTTATGGTAAGTGTACAATCACTACAAATAATGTTGCATTTGTTCACACTTTTAGTTAGTGTGAACAAATTAAAAATTTGTCACGCTTTTATGTGTGTATAAATATGGAGAACTAAAAGTGTGTAAAAATTAATCTACAAGTATTCTAAAAGTTCACACTTTTTAGTGTGAACTTTCATATTTAATTTGTCACACCACATTTGTCCACACTAACTAAATATGTGGCGTGGACAAATGTGGTGTTACAAATTAAATATGAAAGTCCACACTAAAAAGTGTGAACTTTTAGAATACCATAATTTTAAGTGTGGATTAATTTCTACACACTTTTAATTCTCCATATTTTTACACACATAAAAGCGTGACAAATTTTTTAATTTGTTCACGCTAACTAAAAGTGTGGACAAATGCAATATTATTTGTAGTGAATTATTTAATGCACTTTAATGAAAGCCCTAAGGGCTTTGTTTTGTAAAACCCATTTGGATATGTTATGTGTTATGGGTGTAAATTAAGAAGTTGGGATATTTGAATATATATTAAATTTACCATAGGTGGAAATTTTAAGATTTGATTATTATTAAATCTATACTATAACTCTTTATTTTTTGAAATGTTGAAACTTGTGTAACATTTATACATAACAACCCTAAAAATATTTTTATTCACACTACTCCACTAACATTAATAATTAAATTACACTATCTATCAATAATCTTTCAAAATATCTCCATTAACCATTTACATCAATAATTTACACCACTCGAACACCGCTCACCAACATTTGCCCCCACCACCACACCGTTGTCGCGACGACCACCGCCGCATTGCGCGGGTACCGTGCTAGTTGTTTATAGGGTAAAGTGCGCCGGAATGCAATCAACTAATCATGAAAAGTTATTGTGTGCACGAACTCTAGGTCAGCTTTATTGTGTTCAGGAAACTTGTTCAAGAGTCCCATAGCATGCAAAAGTGACCGGGTAAGAAGTTAGCCGGTCACCACTTTCACTTAACTCGCCGGAATCTGCAAATACTCGCCGGAAACTGCAAATACTCGCCGGAAAACTTAAAAATCCGATTAAACCTTCGTTTCTTCGAATTAGACCACGAAATTCGCACCAAAATACTCAAAAATCAGCCGCGAACAAACCCTCAGCAAAAGTTAAACCGATTGACACTCGCCGGAAAATTCACCAACTCGCCGGAAAAATTAAAATCACCATAACTTTGTTGTTTCTTCGAGTTTCGACTTGAAACCAACACCAAACTGCTCAAAATTGACGTCCGCACAAATCCTAACTGAAAACAATCTCGATTAGATCCTTGCCGGAAAAACGATTCTCGCCGGAAACAGTAACCGTCAACAACCTTCAACCAATCGGGAAAAAATGAAGATATCACCACAAGGTTCCAATCTACATGCAGTAGAAAAAAAAAGGATCCCTAATCAATAAAACGTGATTTATTTTGCCCAAAACAATAAACCAGATGTTTATGGGGTATGAAAGCCAGCAGCAGCACCAGAAGAACAAATTGATTCCAAGAAAGAACAAAGTGATAAGAAATAATGATATTCAGTATATCATAAGTAGCAGCAGCG
This sequence comes from Erigeron breviscapus, assembly GCA_034093135.1. Lineage (NCBI taxonomy): Eukaryota > Viridiplantae > Streptophyta > Magnoliopsida > Asterales > Asteraceae > Erigeron > Erigeron breviscapus. The sequence continues at coordinate 12,029,420 of CM067170.1, read as the reverse complement.
GGAGTAATCAAGAGGAAGATGTAATCACAAGAGCCCCATACAGCCTTCAATCCCTCAAATCAATAACAGAATCACCAAGGAACAAGAATCCCCAAAACATATACCAACACCAAAAATTAGGGTTTTATCAAGAAACCCCCATATCAATCGAGACAGATAAATCTAAGGTTTGGGATTTTGATATGATCAGGGGAATATAATATTAGAAAGGAACAAGAATGGCTAAGAAGAGAAACAGAGAGAAAGAGACAGGAAGGGTTTGTATTCCTGAGATAAAGATCATGTTATTTACATTTTTGATAAACAAAAATCATGGATTTGGTCCCTTACTCCCTTAAATAAAAATCTGGATGTTCTGCTTTTTCTTCCTTTTTTTTAATTAATAAATGAAAATTGACATCCACGTGGAGAGGTAACCGGTTCCATATAAGCAAAATCCACTTTGAGTGTTACTATAACCATAACTTCAAGTTTTCTGAACACAATAAAGCTGACCTAGAGTTCGTGCACACAATAACTTTTCATGATTAGTTGATTGCATTCCGGCGCACTTAGCCCTTGTTTATAAAGAAGAAGTGACCAACAAATGGCTGGAAATAGTGAAGAAAGGTGACACTAGATGGAGGTTGACCTTTTTCACCCTTCATTCTTCAAGGTTGACACTTGAAGCCCAAAATATACAACAACAACAACAACAACAACAAGGTACTCAATCCCGACATAAGTCGGGCTATGAGGGAGGTATGATGTAGACAGACCTTACCCCTACACAAAGGTAGGGAGGCTGCTTCCAGATTCACCGAGGTGGAAGGGACCTCCGGCCCGGGTGAAAAAAATAGGGTTAGATCCACCGGAGTGGAAGCCTTAACCGGATGGTGATAATCTCGATCTCGAACTCTCAATCTCTAGCTCGATCCCAATCTCCGGTGCACAAGTTCCGATCTCAGATCTGGAAAATGTGACCGTTAGAGAGGGAGAGGTAGAGAGAGAGGGCAGAGAGAGAAAGGTTTCTGCAAAATATAATTTCTGCAAAATATAATTTCTGCAAAACAACTTTCTCATGATACAAGTTTAGTCCCTAAACTTAACAGTAAATGGCTTTGAAGCCTATAGAAGGCTGATTGTGTAATCTAAGATTTCAACCAATAAAATTTTATACTTTACATGTGTATTCTACGTTTCTGAAAATCCCCTCGTCTAAAAAGAAAAATATAAAAAAAATAAAAATTACTACATAATTCTAACAATGAATTTGGATGGTGATCATGAAGTCAGGCTAAATATGCCTGGTGCTGGCAAAAACTCTATTTCTGGCAACCACCCAAATATAACAGAGGATGTTCATTTACATCCTGACCCAGATGATTCAGGTCTCAGATCAAGGAAAAAAGTAGTAGCAGCAAAAACTAATCTAATTGCTACTACGTCACAGTCACAGCAGCAGCAGGTTGAGGAGGTCACTGGCCAGCTGAATGCAAAATCTAGCCGGACGACCGAGAATATTCACAAGGTAACACTTAGAACACCTTCTAAAGAGTTCTCGAGTTTTCTTCTGATTACTATTAATTTCAAACTTATGGTGGTTAGCGATGGGCCCTGGTGGATCAAGATCAATTGACGCAACCGAGTATCTAAGATTTATCTCAAAGGGAATTGACAAAGCAGTATATGTTGCTGTTGCATGGATGCTCAGAACTATAGCTATAATTAAAGTTCTCATATGCTTCATTTTATAATAAAAGGTTCTCTAAAAGGATTCAAGAAAATCGCTTCCATCAATACATACTTGAAACCCTTTCAGGGAGGGAGCTTTCAGAAGTAGTAGTTCATAGTTCTAGTTTTGAAAGTGGCAGCGGATCAAACGTTGTGCAAACGCCGCAAGAGATCAAACGTAGGATGATTGAAACCGCATCGCAGATTGGCTTTTATACACTTCCTAATACACTTGATGAAAGTAAAGATTTGATAAATCTGGATGAGCGGAACAACAGAATTATTACCACTGAATGGAAAGCTAAAGCTGCCGGTGATCTTGTATTTAGAATTGTAGCTAAACCCGGGAACAGGTAAGATCGGTCTAAATTTTGTTTGTTGAAATTTCAGTCCATAATTCTTGTGCATCTTACTGTCATATGAACCAGGTACGTCGAAGAGGAAGATCTTTTGCGTTTTATGAAAAAAGAGGAGCTGGACGTGGTGCTTCCACAATAGGAAGAAATCAGGAACATGGAAGGATTGATGAGAAGCCCTTTCTTAATTGGGTGGTATTTACTCTGTCAAACTTTCACCATTCATTTCAAAATATCAGACTTTGATGTCAAAAAAATTTCTTCTCTTGAGATTTCATCTTGGTTCACAGGTGAACATGTATATGGAGAGTAAATTTTTGGAGCATTCTCTAGATGACTTAAGCGATGCCATGAAGACATTATTCATGTTTGTCAATGTGCTTTTGGCAGTAGTACTCATAATCCTTTGGGTAATACTCATGGATATTACTACAACCGAAGTGTTGCTTTTCATCACATCTCAATTCTTAGTTACTGTTTTCACATTTGGGAACTCTGCTAAGTCAACATTTGAAGCCATAATTTTCGTGATTCTGAAACACCCATATGACGTTGGTGATCTCTGTGTCATTGATGGTGCCCAGGTAGGTAACTCGATCATTGGACCTAATCTACCTGCAACCATTTAGTTTAAAATAGAATGCCAAGTTATTTTGCTTTTCTTATTCAAGTGAATATAAACCTATAGGTTGTCGTAGAAGAAGTGAGCATTTTGACTACCGTCTTCTGAATATGACAATGAGAAGATTTATTATCCGAATTCAATATTAGCTACAAAATCCATCAGCAATTTAAACCGAAGTCCAGAAATGAGGGATACTGTGGAGTTGAGTTGGATGTACTTCAGTTGACAACATTTCAGCTGTAAAAGATAAATTTAAGAAGTATGTCTACTTATTCTACTTTTCTATCTTCCGTTAGTCTTGCTTTCATTCAAAATTGGCTAGTCACCTACTTCAACACGCTTAAATAATGTTGCCATTACTCAGGACTAAATATCCATGTATAAGTATTTCTTTTGAATGATCTCCATATATATATTTTCGATATGATAACAGTGTGGTTTTATTTCGTATCAGGTACATAGATAGCAAGCCTCACTTATGGCAACCAGAGCACAGTGTTTGGGTTAAGGAGGTGGTTGATGTGAAGAAAGTGATCAAAATGAGCCTGTACGTAACTCATACTTTAAACTTTCTGGATTATGAAGTGAAACGCGATAGAAGATCAAACTGATGGGAAATAAACACCACAACGGTAAACACAAATGCGGAATAACCCCTTCGTTTGGCAACACTTTCCCAACCCGTGTGAACCTATAAGGAAACTAACAAATAGGGTATACTAAATGCAATCAAAACAGCCCCTAACAATGGCAATAAGATCAGCCAACAACAACACACACAAACACAAGAGCTTTTAGCGTGGAAAACCTCTCAAGACGAGAGTAAAAACCACGGGACCCTTAGGCCGCTTAAAATCCACTACTACCAATAATAGAGCAATACAATCAGACCTTCCCTAGCTATACTAGAGGCATACAACAATCATCATACTCTTGGAATAAACATCAAGATGTATGGAAACAAAACAAAGATAAAAGAAGAAAAACATCACCAAATTTACTGCCCTCTGTTCCAGCCAGTGTATCTCGAGTTTCAGACCACTTGAGACTAATTCAACCGTCAGATATGTTGGCCCAGATGCTGTGAAGCTACTGTCCAAAAATGAGGACGATCCGACCGTTCAATCTCCGGGAATATAAACTTTTCTGAGCTGCTGCAGGGAAAAACGAAACTGAATATTTTCTCTCTTTTTAATCTTTCTCACTCTCTATTATTATTCTTCGATCGTCAATGGCTGCCCCAAAACTAGATACATACATACTCCAGCTAATAGTCAACAAAGAAATCATTGACTCTTATTTTTGGCCCTTGATTGATGGGCCTTTCCTCATGGGCCAAAGGAAATAACCCAACAAATCTCCCCCTTTTCCTGACTATGAGGAAGAGTTCGCCATCCCGGCGATCGAGCAACAAACCTTGAGCTTCTCCCTTGCTAACGGCTTGGTCAACATATCGGAACCATTATCATCGGTATGAACTTTATCAAGTTCAAACAAACCATCTTCAAGACAATCTCTAATCCAATGATACCTCACATCAATATGTTTTGTTCGCTTATGAAACATAGAATTCTTAGCAAGGTGTATAGCACTTTGATTATCACAAAGAACCACGTAGCGCTGTTGCTTGAAGCCAAGCTCCTACAGAAACCTTTTCAACCACAATAGTTCTTTACACGCTTCAGTTGCTGCCATATACTCAGCTCTGTTGTAGACAAGGCAACACACTTTTGCAATCTTGACTGCCATGAAACAACACCACCAGCAAAAGTCATCAAGTAACCTGAAGTAGACCTCATGTTATCCTTGTTACCGGCCATATCTGAATCTGTGTAACCAACCAGCATCGGCTTCTCATCTCCAAGTGTAATACCCAACTTGGAGGAACCTCGCAGATATCTGAAAATCCATTTAACTGCTTCCCAATGCTTCTTACCCGGATTTGACATAAACCGACTAACAACACCAACTGCATGAGCTATATCAGGCCTAGTGCATACCATAGCATACATCAGGCTACCAACTGCTGAGGCATATGGAACTCTATCCATCTCTTCAACATCCTCCTTTGAAGAAGGGCAATCTGCATCTGTTAGCATAAAGTTGGTAGTAAGAGGGGAACTAACCACTTTAGCATTATCCATGTTGAACCTGCTAAGCACCTTTTCAATGTATTGCTCCTGTGACATATGTAACTTCTTGGCATCTCTATCACGAGTAATCCGAATACCAAGGATCTGCTTTGCTGGCCCTAAGTCTTTCATAGCAAAAGACTTGCTCAATTCTCGCTTCAACTGGGCAATTCTTCCAGTGTTCTTACCAACAATCAACATGTCATCAACATAAAGCAACAATATGATGAAATCATCATCACCAAATCTCTGAAAGAAAACACAATGGTCTGAAGTCGTCTTTCGGTAGCCTTGCTCCCCCATAACCGACTCAAATTTCTTATACCACTGTCTTGGTGCTTGCTTCAACCCATATAGACTTTTCTGAAGTCTACACACATAATCCTTTTTGCCCATAACCTGAAACCCTTCAGGTTGCTCCATGTAGATTTCTTTATCCAAGTCACCGTGAAGGAAAGCGGTCTTGACATCCATTTGCTCAACCTCAAGATCAAGACTAGCTGCCAAACCAAGAACCACTCGAATAGAGCCCATCTTCACGACTGGAGAGAAAATCTCATCAAAATCGATACCCTTTCTCTGACTGAATCCTTTAACAACCAACCTAGCTTTGTACCTGGGTCTGGAAGAGTTCTCATCTGTCTTCACTTTATAAACCCATTTGTTCTTCAGAACTTTCTTGCCTTTAGGTAACTTTACCAACTCATAAGTATGATTCTCATGCAAGGAACTTATCTCATCTTGCATGGCTTCAACCCACTCCCTTTTGTGATCATCTTCCATAGCCTCTGCATAACACTCGGGCTCTCCCCCATCAGTGAGTAAAACATACTCATCAGTAGAATATCGGGTGGAAGGATGACGGTCTCTGTTAGACCGCCTGAGTGGAACAAATGGTGGCATATCTGGTACTGGTAACTCTGGATGAATGTCTTCATCTAGCTGATCTTGCTCTTGAGCATCAATATCATCAGCACTCTGTTGGTTATCATTCTTAAAATCATCTCCAACATGTGTATCAACATGTTGTGGAGGAACTGGATCCAAATCAGCAGGAATATCACTATGGTGAGGAACTGTATCTGTCTTCTCAACATCTTTGAAAATCTGATTTTCAGCAAATACAACGTCTCGGCTTCGTACAAGTCTCTTTGAAACAGGATCATACAACCTGTACCCAAACTCGTCTTCATAACCATAACCGAGGAATACACATGGCTTAGACTTTACTTCAAGCTTTGACCTTTCATCTTTGGGAATGTGTACAAATGCCTTGCATCCAAAGACCCGCAAGTGACTATAAGAAACATCTTTGCCGCTCCAAACCCTGTTAGGAACATCAAACTGCAAAGGAACACAAGGGGTTAGATTAATAACATGGACTGCGGTATTCAAAGCTTCACCCCAGAAAGTAGCAGGCAACCCTGCATGTGAAAGCAAACATCTGACTCTCTCAACCAATGTTCTGTTCATCCGCTCTGCTAAGCCATTCAACTGCGGTGTCTTTGGAGGAGTCTTTTGATGTTTAATACCCTGTTCTCTACAATAAGCATCAAAGGGCCCAATGTATTCTCCTCCATTATCAGTCCGAATACACTTGAGCTTCATCCCAGTTTCTCTCTCAACTGAGGCATGAAATTGCTTAAACACATTTAACACTTGATCTTTGGTCTTCAAAGTATAAACCCATACCTTCCTAGAATGATCATCGATGAATGTGACAAAGTAATAGCAACCCCCAAGTGACCTTGTCTTCATAGGACCACAAACATCGGAATGAACCAAATCAAGTATTTTCTCCATTCGAAAAGGAGAATGCTTCTTGAAAGCAACTCTAGTCTGCTTCCCTGCCAAACAATGAGAACACTTACTTAAGCTAACATCATGAACCCCGGATAACACATTCTTCTTTGAAAGAATAGACATTCCCTTTTCACTCATGTGACCAAGTCTCTTATGCCACAATTCGGACATGTCAACATTCTCCACAGCATTAACATTGCTGTAGGAGATCTTAGGGTGTGTCACATATAACTTTGAGACTTTCTCGCCTCTACCCACGATCAGTGAACCAAGAGTTAGTTTCCATTTTCCATTACCAAAACCGTTGTAGTAGCCATCATCATCAAGCAAACCTGTAGAGATAACATTAAGTCTCATATCCGGGACATGTTTTACATTACGCAAAACCAGCTCCATCCCTGTATCAAACTTCAAACAAATATCCCCAATACCAACGATCTTTGATAATCCAGTATTACCCATCCTAACAACACCATAATCACCTGGAGTGTATGATGAATAAAAGTCTCTACGTGTAGCAACATGACACGTAGCACCACTATCAGAAATCCAACTCGAATCATCGCGAGTAACATTAACCATATCAAAATCACAACAAACAAAGAACTCATCAGTGATAGAATTAACCTCAGTATTACCATTACCACCGTCATCTTTCTTCTGATTGTTGTTTTGATTATTGTAGTTAGCCTTCTTGTTATCTTTCTTTGCCTGTTTGCAATACTTTTGTGTGTGCCCTTTTCTGCCACAATAGTAGCACTCAACATCAGCAAACTTTCCTTTACTAGAACTGCTGGTACCACGCTGATTACCCCTGTTACTCGGACCTCTACTCTGACTTCTCCCCCGCCTTTCAGTGACCAAGACATCAGAATGTGAAGAAGAGGAACCCTGTGACTTTCTTCTCATCTCTTCATTCATAACACTGCCCTTAGCCAATTCCATGGTGATAATACCATCTTTTGCAGAGTTGGACAAAGATGTCCTAAAAGTCTCCCAAGAATCCGGTAATGTACCAAGTAACCATAGACCTTGAATCTCATCATCAAACTTGATGCCCATTCCAGAAAGCTGATTCACAATACCCTGAAATGCATTTAAATGGTCAGTAATAGGAGTACCATCTTTGTACTGTAACTTGAGTAACTGCTTGATCAAGAACAACTTATTATTCCCAGTTTTTCGAGCATACAACTCTTCAAGCTTACTCCACAAAGTACGAGCATGTTTCTCCTCTATAATATGATTCAAAACATTATCCTCTACCCACTGCCTAATATACCCACAAACCTGTCTATGCAAAATCTCCCACTCTGCATCAGTTTTATTCTCAGGTTTATCTGTAGCAAATACGGGTAAGTAATAATCTTTCACATATAGAAGGTCTTCCATTTTTGCCTTCCAAACATGATAGTTTGAACCATTCAATAAAATCATCCTACTTGAATTAGATTCCATCTTTCAAACAAGCTTAGATTCACTAATGAGCAACCTAGCTCTGATGCCACTATGATGGGAAATAAACACCACAACGGTAAACACAAATGCGGAAATAACCCCTTCGTTTGGCAACCTTTCCCAACCCGTGTGAACCTATAAGGAAACTAACAAATAGGGTATACTAAATGCAATCAAAACAGCCCCTAACAATGGCAATAAGATCAGCCAACAACAACACACACAAACACAAGAGCTTTTAGCGTGGAAAACCTCTCAAGACGAGAGTAAAAACCACGGGACCCTTAGGCCGCTTAAAATCCACTACTACCAATAATAGAGCAATACAATCAGACCTTCCCTAGCTATACTAGAGGCATACAACAATCATCATACTCTTGGAATAAACATCAAGATGTATGGAAACAAAACAAAGATAAAAGAAGAAAAACATCACCAAATTTACTGCCCTCTGTTCCAGCCAGTGTATCTCGAGTTTCAGACCACTTGAGACTAATTCAACCGTCAGATATGTTGGCCCAGATGCTGTGAAGCTACTGTCCAAAAATGAGGACGATCCGACCGTTCAATCTCCGGGAATATAAACTTTTCTGAGCTGCTGCAGGGAAAAACGAAACTGAATATTTTCTCTCTTTTTAATCTTTCTCACTCTCTATTATTATTCTTCGATCGTCAATGGCTGCCCCAAAACTAGATACATACATACTCCAGCTAATAGTCAACAAAGAAATCATTGACTCTTATTTTTGGGCCTTGATTGATGGGCCTTTCCTCATGGGCCAAAGGAAATAACCCAACACAAACCTGGTGCTGGAGCTGAGGAACATCTTCCAACAACTTGGAATCAAAGACTATCATATTCTTCCCTCTACAAGTTCTGATTAGCTACATAGGTTGCGTGATGCAACTTCGTTGTAGTGAATCTTGATCAAATCTGATCATGTTTGTTATTTATTCCTTGCTTATTGCTTTCAATGTTAATCAAGATCAGTATTTCCCCTGGACATTTTAGAATTTCTTTGATTTAAAATTGTTGTAAGACATATTACTACTTTGAATAAATAAATTGATGATCTTTTGCATCTAAGTTGTCAACACTTGATAAGTAAATCATATATGTTACAACTTATTTCACTAGTCTGCTAGTTTTAAATGTGTAGTCACTGCCTAATCTAGATCTGCTCTGCCCATGCATAGGATATATTCTCTTAAACACACACATATATCGATCTTTATATGATTTACACTAATTTTACATAAGACCCATGAACATAGTTTGCACAAAGTTGCAAGTTGCTTGTCAAATGTTTTCTAAAGGACATCATATAATGCCTTGTTGTCAACAAAATATTATCTATTTAATCATGTACGTACTGATCTGGATAATGTTATATAGCATGTTTTGATTAAGTATATCTGAGTCTATTATGGCTATACAGAAATGAAGCTTCCATGTTTTCTATAAAGTACATTTTAGTATATCGCATAACGTTTAGTTGGTAGCAAAAGTATAGATAAACTAGAAAATATTGATATTTGGATTTTCAAATTATAGAAATGATTTGTTTTCATATTGGCAATCTGAATGATTAAATATGGAAATCAATTCCATCTTAAAAAGGTTAATGGGGGAACCCTAGCCCCGGTACCACAGTAAAATACCCATCGACTCACCCCGTATGAGCCATATAATGTCGGTACAATACCTCCATCCTAATCCCCATGGGCACCCCAACAAATTCCGTCTTTAGAAAGTAAGTTAAGTATTTCACTCGTAGTCTGCGAAAGAGCATTGGTGGTTAGGTTTAACTTTACTAACATGGGAAGTCTTGATCAATTGTCCGGGTGTTTGTAAATCAAGAGGAACAACCAAAGTTGTAAAGTATATCACTTCTAGGGGTACTACTAATACCTCTACACTTGTTGCTGGTTCACCCAAAGTTTTTGTAAACTATATTGCTAAATTTATGTTAATATAGTAGATACTCTGATAGACTACAACAAGACATCTTCTGTTATCACATGTCCACATTCTTCAAAACCTTTCAAGGCCGTCATTAACGGTGGTGATTAGAAAGCATTAATGGATGGAACTTAACTAGTAAAAGGTTGAGTTCTTAAAGTGTAACAACCGTGCATTTTGACTTTTGACTATGGGTACGTTTCCTAAGTTTTTGATTAATTAATATATGTTCAAGTGCAATCTAAGGGTCATTTGAGTGCAATGTGTTTTTTTTTATATGGGTCGTTTTATTGTGCAACTAGAGACTTATGTGCAAGTTGAGATCCTTAGTTGGTGCTAATCGAATTTCATTAGATGATATTTATGGTAACTAGTAAATGGTTATGGATCCTATCCATGGGTTATGCCCAAACCCATGACCCACCCAAGTAAACAAACCCTATCCTCCCTCATTTCCCTCATCCATTCATTCATAATACTTGCATATTCTCTCCCATCTCACTAAATACTCATACTCTCAATCTCTCTCTAAATTCTTGGTTCATTTATGTTAGTTTCAACTAGATTAATAACAAAACCATCATCCTTAGTATCATTCTAGCATCATATCAAAAATCCAAGTTTTCAAAGTGCAAGAAAAAGCTTCATTTAGGTCAAAATCGGGTTTGATTGCTTGTGGAAGTTTTGGTAAGTGTTTTCTAGCTCAAATTCATCATTTCTAGTTATTAAACTTGTATTACACCTAAATCTAAGCACTCTTGGTCCTTATAGCTTCAAAATCCGAAATTAGGGTTTCTAGTTATCTAAATTAGGTCAAAAATCGATTTGGGTCAAAAGCCATGTTTTGGAATGGAACTATTGAGTGGGTTATGTTCAAATGAGTTTGTTATGTTCAAAAACGGGTCAAGGAACTCCTCAAAACGATTTATAAGTCAAAAACTAGGTTTGGGTCGATTTTGTGTTCAAATGGGTCAAGATCGAATTTTAACAAGAAAATGTGTTAAAGGTTGGTTTTGGATGATGAAACATGTTTAGTTATGTTCAATTATGTTTAACTATGTTCAAAAATGGGTCTCGAAGTTGTGCAAATCAATTTCATGGTATAAGTATCAATAAATTAGGGTTTTGGGTCGTGCTTGGGTCAAGAGCACCTGCTGGTGCATTGCTGGTTTTTAACGAGCGTAACTTACGCCCCTGTTGGCGTAACCTACGCCCCTCCCCATTTCAATTTTCAAATTGTCTTCTGTTTACGCCTACTTTACGCCCTACCTTACGCCAAAATGCATGTTTCTAGGGCACCGTAACCTACGCCCAATCTCACCGTACCTTACGCCCATTGAGTTTCCTCCTAGCGTAACCTACGCCCATAAGGGCCGTAGCTTACGGCTGTCCCTAATGTTCATTTTCCTGTTTTGATTTCTAAATCGTATTTCACTTTCCTTGGGACACATCGAACTTCCAAATGGGTCTTTCCTTGTCTTCCAAGTTATCGTACTCAGTTCTAATACGCGTTCAAGTCCCGGGTTCAACTCTAAGTTCATAAAAGCTAAGTGAGGACATGATTGTATATATATTGATACGTACATGTACATTATGATAGGTTGTGATCGCTTGGCAATTAATTGACGTTCTAACTCACTTTAACTTCGGTAAATCAAGGCAAAGGTGAGTTTTTCGTAGCCTCCCCTACTCTTTTAAGAGTCGGGCTGAAAAGTGTACTTCGTGCATGATGTTTATTATAACACGATTTTAACTACTGAATTCGATTCATCAATGGCGGATTTGGTGAGTGTGTGTTCTTGGTGTTTGTGTGTGTTTTGAGAGAGAATTGTGTGACTGTGTGTAAATCTGGAATTAAAGTTATGAAGTATGTGAAAATTATGTCTCTCTTTCTATCTCTAAGGTATGAGAGGGCTATTTATAGTCTAACTATTCAATTATGCTAATTGTCACAATTAGCCCCTCAACCTTAGTGATCATTTATCTATGACTTAACAACAAGAAATTCTTCTATTCTAGATTACAATTTATCACTATTTTTGGATTTCTAACATTCTCCCCCTTAGTGATACATTGTAATGAATGAAATACGTGTTATATTGTCTTGTAGGAATGAATTTGATGAGCCCGGTGGTTAAGACAATTGGTGTGTTGAAACAAGTCTTCAAAGCTTTCTCTTTTGTCTTTGGAGAACTTGATTCAGTCTTGGTCTTGGTCTTGAACTTCTTGAAGTTAAATCTTGTGAGGATTCTCAATGTTCTTTTAGAACAGAGAATAATGAATGCGTGTGAGTCTTGAAGAAAGAGAATAATGAAGTCGAACAAGTGTGTGACTTGAATCTTCAAGAATTGTTGAATCATGAACCAGAGTTGTCTTTTGAAATGCGGAAGGTATAAATCTTGGTTTCGACTGTATCAATCTTTGATTCTCGAGTGAGATTCAACTTTTTGATTCTTCGGTTTTAATTCTTGAATGAATCTCATCTTCTTTGAAATGAAGTTTCATGAATATGAACTCTCCCCCTTGATGTATGCATTGGAGTTTCTTGACAAAATGTTGTTGTATGACTTGAAGATCTTGAATGAAGTATGTTTGATGAAGACTCTTTTGAAGCTTTGATCTTTGTCACATCAACTTGAATACTTTGGAGAGTAAGCAATTGAATGAAGTTTGGATGAAATTCTTATGAAGTAATCATGCTCCCCCTTAATCCATGAGTATACACATTTTGGAGCATTTTTGAACTTTTGAAGCATCTTGAGTGAAAATCTTTTCATCTTTGGTTTCATTCTTATCTATGACATCAATTCAGATTCCCCCTTTTAAAATCAAATTCTCAATCAACTAAAATCTAGTGAAAATCTAAAACTATTGACACATCATGAAGAATTTTCTCCCTCTATACACAAACTTTGATAATCCTAGAACTTTGATAAGCCTAACACGTAGTGAAAACAACCAAACCAAACACGAACTTTTCTCCTTGTTTCCTTATCAATCAGTAAATCAATCATAAAATTTTCTCCCCTCATAATGACAAGATTGGGAACCAATCTCATTATGTACATATTGATTGATTCATTGTCAACAAGAATAACATGATCGAATGTACACATGGAGAAATATCAACCATCAAAACATCAACCCGAACCCTTAGCCCAACCCAAGAAATCCTAGGGGTGACTAAAATGGAAGATTGAAGTTGTTGGGACAAACGTTATAGCATGGTGTTGGTGTTTTCTGTGTTTGTGTGATGAGGAATGAAACCAGATAAGAATGATCTGTTAGCATGTTCAAAAAATCAAAAGGATTAATGAAATGACCGATTAAAATGTATAACATTTTTCGGATTTCCTATGTATCATTGAGATATGCACAAAACAAGTCTCTAACATAGTTTGATCTGCGGCTTTGCAACCACGAGATTGCTTCAAAGAATATAAATCATGGTTAACACTACCGAAGCATTTGATAACCACAATTTTATCCTTAAAGACTTTTTGGGAAATAACATCTGAGGTCACATAGACTTCTCGTTAACTCAACAAATTCATAAATGAAAATGTGAGACCTACGTTCAATGTTGGAAAGGATGTTAGCATTGGTAGATTTCCATTCGATCATCGTGGAATATCAATTAAGATATCACTACAAATGTTCCTGCTATATCACAAAGATAAGCAATTATACCACAAAGATATGACTCGAATGTGTCCTAAAGTGAAGAATAATCAAACTAATGATCAATTAATATAGCTCTAGACACAATGTGATCAAATGAAGTCGGGGACTGGAGCAGAATGTCACCCTTTTTCAATATCAACATCTTCCGAAAGAATAGTCAATAGAAATGTGAAAATCTCCGTGAGAAATGAAACAAGTATTTGTTAAGAAACACTTGAGTGGTTAGGTAAAGATGTGCATCGCTTCAGTGGGTCCATGAAGACTTCTTCAATATCAAGAAATCAACAAATGAAATCTGATAGGAGCGTGTTTTACCCGGCTTTTTGAGAATTTGGGGAAGGGTATCATTTCTTTTTAACCCTTTTCGCACAACATATCACCTTAACCTCTCACTTTTCAACTTTACTCCCTCCAACCTATTTGCACGAAAACAACAGCACTCAAAATACCCTCACTATCTAATGAAAGAAGTGAATACTCCGGGGTTAGAACTCATCGGCGAAGATGAAATTCATGGAGTATAATTTGAGAAATACTTATCCCTCATGTGCAAACTAATCACCGAACTCCATTTGATTGAAAATCATTGGAAAAACATCAAATGTGTGCATGAAAAAAAAATTTGAAACACATTTGAAGGTTTGAAGGTTGTTGAAATCAAACTCCTCCTTAAGCTATGCAAGAATAGATCAAAAATGTTCATAGAAAGGTGGAGCAAAAATTGGTTTTGTGAGATCAAACATGAGTAAAATCTTTGTTGTGATATTTCGGAAAAGTTTTGCTTCAACAACAATGTTGAATGTAAGACAGCTAGGGAGTACACAAAGGCGTTCAATCCGTCGCAACTTACAACAACACGGAGGCAATTAAAACATTTAAGCAATTTGAAAATCCAATCAATTGTATAAAATGAGACAACAAGGGAGTACACAAAGGCGTTCGATCCTTTGCGTCTCATATCAACAATTGAGAGTTTTGAAAATGTTATTTGAACAACTTTGATTGCTATCACACATACATATTTATATAAGAACACTTGGAAGTACACAAAGGCGTTCGATTCCTTGTTATCTTATATCAATTTATATGTATAATAACAATATCTTAGAATGTAAAAACACTCTACAAATAAATATATCATTTAAGAACGGGTTGCATACATAGTATATACAAGCCATTGAAATAAATATCTTTTTGTGTATTTTTGAAAAAAAAATTTATATTTTGTTTTTTATTTTCTCTTTTCAAATTTTGTATTTTGGTTTTCTGGAATGTATCAAGAATTCCTTCAAATGTAAAAAGAATTAAGGTTTAAGATTTAACATATCAAGCTTGGAGATAAGAAAGTTAAACCTCTTTTCATCCAATGGTTTTGTGAACAAATCTGCAAGTTGAAAGTCAGTACCCACAAAGTAGAGCTCGATGTTACCTTTCTCAATATGATCTTTGAGAAAATGATATCTAACATCAATATGCTTTGAGCGAGAGTGGTTTACTGAGTTGACTGCAATGGCAATGGCACTCTGAGAATCACAATAGATAGGAATATGATCATATTTCAGACCATAATCAGTTAGTTGTGTCTTCATCCATAAAACCTGAGCACAACAACTAGCCGCAGCCACATATTCAGCTTCAGCCGTTGATAGTGACACACAATTTTGTTTCTTGGAAGACCAACTCACAATTTTATCGCCTAAAAATTGTAAAGTACCGGAAGTGCTCTTGCGATCAAGTTTACAACCAGCATGATCTGCATCTGAATATGCAGTTAGATTGAATCCAGTATCCCTTGGATACCAGAGACCTAAATCGGGTGTCCCCTTCAGATAACGAAATATTCGTTTCACAGCTTGATAATGTAAATCAGTTGGAGCAGCTTGATATCTAGCACACATACATGTTGCAAACATTATATATGGGCGAGATGCTGTTAGGTACAACAACGAACCAATCATACTTCGATATCTCTTTTGGTCAAATGGTTTCCCATTTGTATCAGCATTTATGTTTGTTCGATCAGCCATTGGGGTAGAAATTGAAGAACATGAAGTCATATCAAACTTTTTCAACATGTCATTTATGTATTTACCTTGTGATATAAAAATACCAGTTGGTAATTGTTTGATTTGAGACCCAAAAAGTAATTCATTTCCCCAATCATGCTCATTTCAAAATGATTAACCATAAGAGATGAAAAGTTTCTGCAAAATGTTTGACTGGTCGACCCAAATATAATGTCATCAACATATATTTGAACAAGTAGAACATGCTTACCTTGTTTGCGAATGAACAAGGTAGGGTCAATTGTGCCTTTGGTAAAGCCACCTCTTAGTAAGAAAGTAGTTAAAAAATCATACCATGCTCGGGGTGCTTGCTTAAGACCGTAGAGAGCCTTGTCCAATCTGTAGACATGGTTTGGTCTTTGAGGATCAACAAAACCTTCTGGTTGATCAACGTAAACTTCTTCTTTGAGATCACCATTCAGGAAAGCAGTCTTCACATCCATTTGAAACACAGTAAAGTTTCTGAATGCAGCATAAGCTAAAAATATCCGAATGGCCTCCATTCTTGCAACTGGAGCAAAAGTTTCGTCGAAGTCAACACCAGGTTGTTGGTAATAACCCTTTGCAACAAGTCGAGCTTTATTTCTTACTACTACTCCATTCTCATCCTTTTTGTTTTTGAATATCCACTTCGTTCCGATTGGATCATCTTTTCTAGGATTTGGAACTAATCTCCATACCTTCAGTCTTTAAATTGTGCGAGTTCCTCTTGCATTGCCTTAACCCATTCTGGATCTCGAAGAGCTTCAGATACTGTTTTGGGTTCGATATTGCTAAGAGAAAGTGCAACGAGACACTCATTCACTGAAGTACGAGTAGTTACTCCTGCTTGTGGATCTCCAATAATTTGTTCAGTAGGATGGTATTTCTGCATACGTGTCCACTTGTGATCATGAGGAAGGAGATCTTGTTGTTGAAGATCAACATCATCATCATTAAAGCTTGAGTTATGTTGAGAGATGTTATCATAACTTGGTGCAATTCTTTCCTCATA
>CM067170.1:11920936-12011626 GCA_034093135.1 Erigeron breviscapus | reverse complement strand
CATACAACTTATTTCATTATGCAATAACAACAGTAAGCCAGAGAGCAGCACATCTGATTTTTAACTCGATAACATAAAAAGAAAGGATCAATAATTTTACAGATTACATAAAACCAGATGAAAGTTAGCAAAATAGACGCATTGCAAGAGTTCAATAATAGGTCAAAATGATCTATAAGTGTCATGATGATGAAGGTCTAACTATGTAACAAATAAAATAAAATAACAGAAAGATAACTAAAGCTATAACTTCACAGCAATCTTAATTCTAGAAGTAACCAGTGATTCAACTAAATCTTGGCATTTTGATGAATTTGTGATTGAATTCAGTTATGGATCGTCATCAGATTTATGTTTTTCTCTGATACCACTTGTTATAACACGATTTCTATCACTGAATTCAATTCAACAATGGTGGTTTTGGTGAGTGTGTGTTCTTGGTGTATGTGTGTTTTGAGAGAGAATCGTATGTAACTGTGTGTGAATTATCAGGTATAAAAATTATGATCAATTGTTATTCCAGGTTATGATCTCAGTTATGATCTCTAAGGTATGAGAGGGCTATTTATAGTCTAATTATACAATTATGCTAATTGTCACAATTAGCCCCTCAACCTTAGTAATCATTTATCTATGACATACAGACACCAAAATACAACTAACATTAATAAACATTCTAAAGGAAGCTCATAATGTAGAACACAGAAAAAGGTTTGGACTTTCTCATCTCCAAGATGTCCAGTAATGTAATCAACAAGAAGTTGCAGTTGAAGTGGGTTAGAGGAGCTGCTACCAACATTCAGCCCAGATACTAAAACAACATACTTGTCTTCTCCTGTTAAGGGGGGAGAAGTAATGAGAAAAAGAAGAAAAAAAACCAGATTGCAGATTAAAAAAAGATGTACCACAATTGACAGGCAATCAGAAATTGTAAGAAACCCATCTCAACTTAAAGAAGTAAAGGTACTAATAAATGCTCCATATCAGCTTTATATGCTTCATTGGTTGAAAGTACAATTAAAAAACGACACGACATTTTTAAAGACCTCTTATATATAACTTCATTAATCATTCCTATACAATATGACGGTTTTCAAACAAGAAATGCTTTTAGCCTAATTCTAGAAAAGCATCAGCTTTAATTTGTTTGTTTAAGGATAGGGTTTATCTCAAGCAAGCACGTCGCTCCGTCATAGATAAGAAACAACTAATTTGTCATTAAGCATACAGAGCCTACAAACAAATATAATAATTCGACGGGATGCAGATACAAATATAAGAATTAGATGGGATGCAGATACACATATATTAGAAAAGTAGTAATGTTGAGAAAACTCACCACCATGATGGATGTAATTCCTATTAGGTCAACCTCCTCATTCATAACTTCCTGATGAGCCTGGCACAAATTATTCAGATATCTGACCAAAAAAAATTGTTAATTTACTTGAAATCTTGAATATAGTTCATTAAGGGAACTGTCTTTCACAATAAAAGGAATATAACCACATACAACTTATTTCATTATGCAATAACAACAGTAAGCCAGAGAGCAGCACATCTGATTTTTAACTCGATAACATAAAAAGAAAGGATCAATAATTTTACAGATTACATAAAACCAGATGAAAGTTAGCAAAATAGACGCATTGCAAGAGTTCAATAATAGGTCAAAATGATCTATAAGTGTCATGATGATGAAGGTCTAACTATGTAACAAATAAAATAAAATAACAGAAAGATAACTAAAGCTATAACTTCACAGCAATCTTAATTCTAGAAGTAACCAGTGATTCAACTAAATCTTGGCATATGTTTAGTTAGAAACCAGTAATATACATTCTAAACCAATTTTATAGTAACCTATAAATGTATACTATTCATTCTAAAAAAGAACTACATTTTCAAAAAAGTTAACTGAAATCCATTTCAATATCAATATCACTACTCTAATATATAAAATAAACTATCAAGAAAGCAGCATGCCTTCTAAACAATATAAATGTGACCCATACCAAAATTTTACCACCTATGTATATCATCATTGTTAGTTTCTTATCATTGTGAGAGCTCATGTCTCACATTGATGTTTGATTACTAATAGCAGTTAGGCGGACTCTAGTACTTAGACGAAGGAAACATGTAGCATTGTAGCAATACTCACCTTTAAAGTTGAATTCTGTACTTGTTAGCATCGAGAGCCTCATCAAGTACTGCTTGATAGGTCTTTATTTTTGCAGCATAATCAATATCTTCTTTAGAACGAATCTCATGATCACCCTGATGAAATAGAAATGAAAGAGATAAAACGAACATTTAGTGAAAAGATTCCATTTCCAGCTAACTTATAAGAAAAGATTCATCTGTTTTTACGTTAGCCGCTGTTCATGTACCAAAACCGAACCTGATACAACTTCAAGTGCATCTTCATCCAGTAACATATATGCACCAAAACATGTATTAAGTCACATTCCACTTTAGAACACATCAAAAACTGGCAAATTCAACTTCAGAATCTCGAGAGTATTACAATTAGTATAGAACAACAGATTTAGAGGTGGGGAAAATGTCGGGCAGGTAAGGTAAAGGGTCGACATGAAAGGCGTACCCATTTCAACTTTTTATTGCAAATCTTGCAAAATAGTTATCTCTAAAAAAGGTTATTTCTTTGTTGGGATGAAACAAAGATATCTCTTACAACACTAAATCTTCATGTAGAGCCACGAAAAAGAAACTTGGGAAACAGGAAGAGGACGAACCTAATTTATTTGGTACATCCAGTTGTGGTGGATGTACTCCTTAAACAACCAAATGCGACGCCCATTATTTCCATTTCAAAATTCACAAACTTAGCACAAAATAAACTCCACAAAGTATACAACTTTGATTTGACAGTTCAAATATCTAAGATGACAAATAAGAAAGATGTAACTTGGCTTCCGACTAAATTGACCATCACAATCTATAAGTTTACAAAACTGAAAAAGACATTACCTAGAGTGAAATCACTAGACCAATCCAGCAGCTAGATTTTTTTTGTATTAAACCATCCTAATATGCTTACCCTCAAAATAGCAATAGAATACAAATCAAAGAACCTAAATCAAAAATAAAAAAGTATAACACATAATTTAATATATTTTGGTAGAACATAGATACACCTTACATATAAGTTTCAATAACATACTGATTAATTTCTATAGCATACATATAAAAAAAAAGTATCACATCTATCCAAAAGTAAAAAACTTAATTGAATCAATTAAAAATTATTAGAAGTTGAATTTTAAAATTAAAATTATAAATTACAAAAATAAAACAATATCATAGCTTAAGTAGATAGATTAATTATGAATATTACCTGATAAATGTAGCTTGATCGGAGCTTCAATTGGAAAATTAATTCCGCTTTTGAATTAGATTTGAAATCAGATATTAAGAAAAACGATTAATTGCTCAAATATCAATCAATTGGACAGACATTTGGTCTGAGAACGGAGATTTGAACGGGTTTAAAAGATTTGAACTTAGATAGGGTATGGTAAACGATCGGATTAAACGGCGGAGAAAATGAGAAAATAATCGGAGAACATGAAAAAGCAATCGGAGTTAACACCGGAGAAATGAAGAAGGTGATCGGAAAATAGAAGAAGGTGACCGGTTTGAGGGAGGAGAAAGGAAGAAGATGATCAGAGATGTGTGTGTTACTGTGTGAGGATTGAGAGGACGAAGAGGGGTATTGCAGCTAGGAGGAAATTACGGTAGTACCCTTGAGAGGACGCGCGTGTTGAATTTCAAATTGTAATCTGAACCATCGAAATTAGATGATCTGACGGCCAGCAATTGGACCCTTGGACTTTTTTTATTAGGTGGACTCATTTTATCTTTTCCATATATATATATATATGCAAAGATGAAAGATGAAAAAGGTAAAAGTGATTTAGATCTATACTGACCATATATTCCCAGGATAATGTTTTTGTTTAAGGAATAATGTTTGTGTACACATTTTAAGTTATGTATAGATATGAGAATGAGGATAATGTGTTTGTATTATTTGTTGGGTTATTGTATGAAGGAGGGAGTTTGGGAAGAAAGATGATAGTGATAAAAAAAAATCACTAGTTACTGGAAATTATCAAAATACCTTCACGTGAGAGGATATATTATAAATAAGAGTAAATTGCAATTTTCGTCCCTAAACATGTCATGTTTTTCACTTTTAGTCCCTCAGGTGTAACAGGAAAATGACATTAATACCCTCACGTGTTTAGCACGTGCGTACGTTAACGGCAAAAACGAACGCCGTCTAGGGGAAGGACCTTGATTGCAAAATGTTGCCAACTTTAAGGTTAAAATTGTAATTTTTTAACATTAGGGACGAAAAGTGAAAAAGCTGCCAACTTCAAGGACAAAAAGTGTAATTTACCCTAGTTTTTATTTAACATACTTCAATTTTTTTTTAAAAACTTTTATTTATAAAATTTGAGATTATCCGTCCAATTAACGGGTCTGGAAACTAAGTAAACAAACGTATAAATGACTTAAATTTTTACTTGCATTAAATCAAAGACTTTTAATTAACCTTACCATAATAAAAAGTAAAAACAAAGCGTGTCTTTCGTTCAATCGGATTTCCATAAACCCTAGAAATCTGGGTTTTGGTTTTACTAATAAAAAACAAAGAACTCTGCGTTCTCAACAAACAAAAAATGGACATCGACGACACTGAAACCCCAAACCCTAACACCACTGACACTTTACCACCTCCGCAAACCACCGTCCCCCTCCCAATCCCACCACCAATCGCCCCAATTCCACGGCCACCACCCCGTCCTCAAAACGACGATGAAGAAAAATCCGAAAACGACGATTCGTCACCAGAATACGAAATCTCCGAAGAAAGCAAACAATTCCGAGAAAAAAAAGAAAAAGCCAAACAAGAATTCCTGATGAAACAACGTGCGGCAGCTTTATCCGTTCCGACAAACGACAAATCGGTCCGGTCGAGGCTTCGCAGACTTTCCGAACCAATCACATTGTTTGGAGAAAAAGAAATGGAGAGGAGAGAAAGGTTAAGAATGATAATGGCGAAACTCGATTCCGAAGGACAGTTGGAAACTTTAATGAGAGTGTTTGAAGAAGAAGGAATGGAAGATGGAGGTGGCGGTGAGGAGGACGAAGGAGAAGCCGTACAGTATCCGTTTTATACGGAAGGGAGTATGGAGTTGTTGAAAGTGAGATATGAGATTGCGAAAAGCTCGGTTTTGAGAGCCGCGGAGAGGTTGGGACGGGCGAGGAGGAAAAGAGATGACCCAGATGAGGATTTTGATGGGGAGGTGAATTGGGCTTTGGAGAATGCGAAAAGCTTTGTGTTGGATTGTAGTGAGATTGGAGATGATCGGCCGCTTTCTGGCTGCTCGTTTTCGTGTGATAGCATGTTTCTTGCTACTTGGTATGTGTTTCTTTTGGTTTGTGTTTTAGATATAATGTGTATGTATGTATATGTGTGTATATGTGTTTTTTGTTAAATTAGGATTATTTAGCTTGTTAGTTACAGGATAAGTTAGGAAAATGCGTAAATAGTAAGTGAGGGAGTCTCTCATCTGGTATGTTAGTGTAGGTAGGAACAGTCATGGGAGTCGGTACATATAGCTACACCACTCGAGAACTTGTGTAGTAAAACCGTAAAAATGTAATGAGTAGATGGTTTTCACCGATAGCTGTTAGGAAACGACACTTCTGTTGAACTTACATTACAGTTGGTTAGCTTTCAATTATTAAAGGTTAATAAATACACTGGCCATTGCATTTACCAAAGAATTTCGACTGTATATATCATACCCCAAACATATTCCCAAATGTATTTTTGTAGTGTCCAGATCTTGCACAGTGAGTGATCACTATACAGTGGTGTCAGGCATACTTTCGGCACCATTTTTTTAGTGGCCAATTGTTGTGGTAGGCTGGATGTCTTGAAGATACGACTGGATGCAGTGTTCGATCAACGTGCGCTAGGTTATTTTTATAGCTATACTGTGTATATATAAGTCATTGGTTGTATTTTTAAAGGATGATGTTCAGAAAAGTGTTATTGATTGTTTGGTGAAGTCAGTTATCAAGTAGCCAGTCAACCAAGTGAGAGTGTGTTAGCTAAATTAGGACTATTTTAAAGCAGTATATTAGGACTATTATAAAGCAATAAGTTTTAAAGGTATGGTAACTAAACAAAAAGGCTAAAGCCCTAACTTTTCTTAGGATGCATTGAAGTTTTCTGACTTCTCATAATATCAGTATATTGGTTAAGTGGTATCATATCTTTTAAGTCTATGCTTTTAGATGAACTTTTTGGGTAAATGAGGAAAACCTCAGGTAAACCTTTTGCATTAAAATAATAAGCTCTATTGTATGAGAAGTCAGAAAGCTTCCGATGAAGAAGAACCCGAAAACGACGATTTATCACCGGAATACGAAATCTCCGAAGACAGCAAACAATTCCGAGAAAAAAAAGAAAAAGCCAAACAAAAATTCCTTATGAAACAACGTGCGGCAGCATTATGCGTCCTGATAAACGACAAATTGGTCCGGTCGAGGCTTCGCAGACTCTCAGAACCAATCACATTGTTTGGAGAAAAAGAAATGGAGAGGAGAGAGGTTAAGAATGATAATGGCGAAACTCGATTCTGAAGGACAGTTAGAAACTTTAATGAGGGTATTTGAAGAAGAAGGAATGGAAGATGGAGGTGGTGGTGAGGAGGAAGAAGGAGAAGCCGTACAATATCCGTTTTATACGGAAGGAAGTGAGGAGTTGTTGAAAGCGAGATATGAGATTGCGAAAAGCTCGGTTTTGAGAGCCGCGGAGAGGTTGGGACGGGCGAGGAGGAAAAGAGATGACCCAGATGAGGATTTTGATGGGGAGGTGAATTGGGCTTTGGAGAATGCGAAAAGCTTTGTGTTGGATTGTAGTGAGATTGGAGATGATCGGCCGCTTTCTGGCTGCTCGTTTTCGTGTGATAGCATGTTTCTTGCTACTTGGTATGTGTTTCATTTGGTTTGTGTTTTAGATATAATGTGTATGTATATGTGTGTACATGTGTTTTTTTTTGTGAAATTAGGATTAGTTAGCTTGTTAGTTACCGGTACATATAGCTACACCACTCGAGACCTTGTGTAGTAAAACCGTAAAAATGTAATGAGTAGATGGTTTTCACCGATAGCTGTTAGGAAACGACACTTCTGTTGAACTTACATTACAGTTGGTTAGCTTTCAATCACTAAAGTTAATAAATACACTGGCCATTGCATTAATCGAAGAGTTTTGACTGTATATGTCTTACCCTAAACATATTTCCAAATACATAATTGTACTGTCTAGTTCTGGCATAGTGTGTGATCGTGATCGCTATACTGTGTTAGACGTATGTCGTATATTCAGCACCATTTTTGTTAGTGACCAATTGTTGTGGTAGGCTGGATGTCTTGAAGATACCACTGGCTGCAGTGTTCGATCAACGTTTGCTAGGTTAGTTTTATAGCTATACTGTGTATATATATAAGTCATTGGTTGTATCTATATTTAAAGGATGATTTTTCAGAGGAATGTTTTTTGATTGTTTGGTGAAATCAGTCATCAAGTAGCCAGTCAACTAAGTGAGAGTGTGTTAGTTAAATTAGGACACTAAATTAGAGGGATTTTGTAAATGTAGTTACTCAAAAGGTGTGGTAAGTGGTATCTGAACATAAAGGATAAAGCCCTAACTTTTGTTAGGATGCATCGAAGCTTTCTGACTTTCATAATATCAGTATATTGGTTAAGTGGTATCATATCTCTTGAGTCTATGTTTTCAGATGAACTTTTTGGGTAAATGAGGAATACCTCTGGTAAACCTTTTGGGTAGAAGGGTTTACCCTGGTTAGCTTAAAATTCCTCAAAAACAGTTCAGTACAAGGTATATGACTAAGTGCCATACTAGTTCATATATACGACAAACCGTATATATGTGAAATCATGAACATTACCTAATTAGGAGTTTCAAACCGTAATTAATCATCAAAAGAACTAGTCTAACGAATATGAATTAACAATAAACGACAAACTAGATTCATGGAACATCATCAGCTTCCCATAAATTGTGTAGTAGGATTTTTCTCAACATAAACTTCATCTTCTGAATCTTCTGGGCAAAGAGCATCAAACTGCTTCCCGACAACAATATCAGGTGCAGGATCAGGAATGGATTCATGATCTGTGCGGGATTGTGTACCTAAATGCTTGTCTGTTGTATCACCAGTAGAAGCCTGTACCGGTCTAGGTGAATCTGGACTAATAGGATCTGAATGTTGAGTATTAGCAGGCGTAGTGGACTCAGCTACATCTTTAATAGGGAATCTGACTGGGGAAGAAGAATCCATAGAATGACCTGAGGCTGCTGCTATTGCTTTACCCTTCTCATTATGGTTTACTTTAGGAACATATTGGACCCTGGGCTTAGGAATAACAATGGTAGTGGGCTTGGCCTTATTGGGCCTCCTCCTCCTCTTCTTACCTGAAATCCATCCTTGTCTTTAGACCCCTCTGGGCCCCTGGTTGATCTTCCTGATGGGCCTACCTGACTGGCTGGTGCTCCATTGGCCATTCTGGCTTCCATTTCTGCTATTGTTCTAGGCCTGTCAGTACACTCATCAAAAGATGACCAAAGATCTTACAGCGAGAACACCTAGGTGGGACCCAGTGATACTGCAGTCTAAACCTCCTGTCAGGTAAACCTTTTGCATTAAAATAATAAGCTCTATTGTATGGATAAGATGCAAAGTGTGGTTGATTCCATTTAACTTATCATGAAATCTAGGTACCTTTTTTTTCCTCATATTTGAGTAATTCTTTTCCAGTAAATGTTTTCTGTACTGCTAATGCTGTAGTAGGTGTGTCATAATCTAATAGGTGTTAGTTAGATGAATGCAGTTGGCTATATAAGGTTTATATTTTCATTTTCTTATTGAATTTGAATGCTTAACTGATGTCAATGGCTTATTCCCATGTTATGATTCATACTTTGTATTCGATGTTTGTTTATTAGATTGCCTGTTAGTTTTAGATAAAATTTTATTAATTACTTAATAAGATGTGTCATCTTGTTACCTGATGCCCAATGTTGCCAATATATGTAAATCATGATCAAAGTAAGACTATCCATGTCTTAAATTAATGTTTAAACGAATAACTTTATGCTTTTTTTGTTCATTCTTGATCAGTTCTTTGACTGGAGTTGCTAAGGTATGGAGCATGCCTGGAGTAAAGATTGTGTCTTCATTGAAGGGGCATACCGAACGAGCTACGGATGTTACATTTTCTCCAACTAACAACCACATAGCAACTGCTTCTGCTGACCGCACTGCAAGGTTATGGAACACCGAAGGAAGTCTGCTAAATACATACAAGGGTCATTTGGATCGTCTAGCCCGTGTTGCTTTCCATCCATCAGGCAAGTATCTGGGTACAACTAGTTTTGACAAGACATGGAGATTATGGGACACAGAGACTGGTGAGGAGTTGCTCCTCCAAGAAGGTCATAGTCGAAGCGTTTATGGATTGGCTTTTCACCCTGATGGCTCTTTAGCTGCGTCTTGTGGGCTCGATGCACTTGCTCGTGTATGGGACTTACGGTCAGGGAGAAGCATTCTTGCCTTGGAAGGTCATGTGAAGCCGGTAGGATATATATATTTTTTCTGGACGTGGAAAGATGAGTTGGTTGGGTAACATGTCAAAATGGCTTATGGTCGAAATGGGTTGTCGGGTTTGAGTGAAAATCCTTAATGGGAGTTATGATTAGAAAAATAGTTCTGTCACATAACTGCTTTAAGTATTTAAGTAAAACAGCTTAAGAGGGTATGCGTGTGAAAATATAAATTTGTACTCCAAAATTTTTTAATCGATTTGACACTTTATCTAAATTTTGTTATTTGATATATCGATGTATATGACATTTTTTCAACTTAGTATTTTCGTTCATCTATCCTTGTATTTTGAAGTTGGCTGATAATTATTTCATGGTTAATTTTTTTCAGGTTCTTGGGATTAGTTTCTCGCCCAATGGCTATCATTTAGCAACAGGAGGTGAAGATAATACTTGTAGAATCTGGGATTTGAGGAAGAAGAGATCCTTGTACACAATTCCTGCTCATGCTAATCTTATTTCTCAAATTAAGTTCGAGCCTCAAGAGGGATACTTCTTGGTAACTGCTTCATATGATATGACAGCTAAGGTAATATACAAGAAAGTTTTAGTATTCTGGTTGTTGTATGTATTGTTACTATTAGTGCATGCAGTATGCCGAAGTGTAAAATATTTTATTGGACTTGTTTCTCAGGTATGGTCATCCAGAGATTTTAAGCCAGTCAAGGTCCTTTCTGGTCACGAAGCGAAGGTTACATCTGTTGATGTGGCCGGAGGTAATATCTGTATTCCTGACCTACTTCTGCTAGAATTTACTTTGTTTTGACATGCTCAGGATAACCCTACTGGCTACTACACCTACAGGTGGCATATGGCTATTGAGCAACTCCTTAAAACGTTTTTGGGTTGAAATGAACCATTTATTTTTTTTGTGTGTTTCAATACATGGTTGTCTGAGTTGGGTTTACCAATAAAAAACTTTTTTGGTTGATTTTTCTAAATTAAGTAATGCCTTTTTGACTACAAAATATATATTAATGAAACGATAACTAAACAAACTATTTCACACCATCCGATTGAAATTGAAATCAACGGCACTTGTGTGAATGCTTGGGGTTTGGAAAACAAAAACAAAAAAGAGGGGAGGGGGGTTGAAAATGCATATATGCCTTTCTTTGGCATTGTTTTTACCCCAGATTTTACCTCACAGCTTTTAGAAAAGACATTGATTTGATGTTCCATCCAATTGCCCCTGTTGAGTAACTAAGTTATTTCTTGCATCAACTCAATACCAAACAAACTATTTCACACCATCCGATTGAAATTGACCACTACACTCTTTTTTTTCTAAAACCCCTTCGCATCCACTAGTTTAAAAAGTTTGTCGTGGTTGTAGAATCATCTGTACAGGACTCAATCCGATAACAGCATGCAATCCAACTTCGCCCATTTTTTTAGGATTAACTATTAACAGCAGGGTGTTCGAATCGATTCCATTACAACATACAAATCCCTTCTATTCATAGCATGTTGATCAGTAGGCAGAAAGTGTGTTCAGACTAAGTTTACATTTCTGCTTGCTTTCCTTGGATGAGATTTGATGTTTTCTAAATTATTGTTATAACGTGTAAATGATTCATCTGATATTCCACCTCGTGATTTTGCTGTTATTGGTTTTGCAGATGGAACAAGTATCGCTACTGTTTCTCATGACAGGACAATCAAGTTATGGTCGAGCAAAATTGCTGAAAAGGAGAAGGCAATGGACGTTGATTGAGTTCTTCTCAAGTTCTGCTGTGGAAAACTAAGCATGTCACGAGTTAGAGGTTAAACACATGACAAAAAATGTATACAAGCGGCCTAGGGTGTTCAAATCTATCCGTTATTCGAAAATCCGAAATCAATCCGATTTATCTGAAAAGTTGGATATCTGAAGTTTCGGATTCGGATTCGGATAGTGATTTTTGAAAATTTCAGATATTTCGGATATCCGAAAGTATCCAACAAGTCTATTTTGATTTATTTCAGCATTTCTTTCTACTTTTTTTTGTTGTAATTATTATGAAAACTTGGTGACATGGATTTGGGTTTACAGAACTATCATGGCCTGTAGACATTTTTAGGACAGATGCGAAATTGATTTACTTTGATTATTTTGTAGTTGCAACTTTGCTTACTTTTATTTGATCATCTTTTGTCAACTTGTAATTATTCATTTTAATACTACTTTTGTTGGCAGGTTTCTGACTTAAATCTAAATAACGATAAAGGATGAAGTTAGTCTCCGGTTAACTTTTCAATGTTTTGAGTACTTCAGAGACATTAGGGGGGGGGGATTTATCAACCCTCCGAAATTCCACCAATAAAATCCCTATTTAACCTTTCAACCCTCCCAACCCTTTTTACTGGCGGCCGATAAATTCTCAACCCTCCCAAATTATTATTTTTTTCTTTTTCCTTTTTTTAACTTAAACAATTTAACATTAATACATAACATTTTATTTAATATTAAAAAAACATAACATTACATAATCTAGAAAAAGAAAAATACGATGCAACATTTTTTTAAAAATTAAATAAACTACGTAATACTAAATCAAATCCTCGATCGGTGGTGGTTGAGCTGCTGGGTCATCGAGGTATGCCAAATCCAACATCGATACATGCTCCGTAAGATCATACCGAAGACGATGATGGACGTTTTCGTCCTGTAACTCCCGTAGAACTCTAAGATCATACCGTAGACTCATACGGTACCGATGGTGAAACCAACTCTCCCCAAACTTTGGGTCTTCGTTGAAGTAGTCGCGCATGAGTTTGCTATGCGCGGCTTCTCTGTAACATCCCGAACTTTTTTTATTCTATATCCGTTAACCTTGACCGTTAGTCAATATTGACCTGTCGTCAAGTGGCGTCATATATTTATGTGGATTAATATCTGTGTTAATTAAGTAGAATAAGGTGTGTCATTTATGTGGATAATTTTGGGTATGTGTTTCCTATAGTGTGATTAAAAGTGTCAATAAATGTTTACTGTTAATGCTTGTTACGTTGTGTATTCCCGTTAGGAGTTAAAGTGTAGTTATGTAGTTTGTGAGTCTTAAGTGTGGGTATCTAAAACTCCTATTAATTGTAATTAGTGGTTAGGTGAACTTATTAACAGTACATTTTAGTCTTTTAGACTTATATAGTAAAAACCCAAATTTTTTACTTGATGTTTCATTTTCTGGTCGGCCCAATAAAAAGAAATAAAGAAAGGCCTAAAGGCTTTTATCTTGGGATTGTGAAGTAATAAATAAGAGATCCTTAGTCTAGTTGATTGCTGCCGCCTGCTGGTCGAATATACAATAAGAAGAAAAAAAGAACAGTTTATTTTGGTTTTGTGTGGGTCGTGTCGCAGATCAAGAAGAAAGAAAACGCTGATTTCAACTTATAGGTAATGTTAGTGTTTTGTTGTTATTCTTTTTGACTTTTTTACTCCAGCCGAAAATATAGATAAATATATTCATTCATGGTTTAAGAAAAAGATGGAGTCCATTTAAGAAGTGTGTTGTCTTTTCAAGTTCTAGCATCTGACAAGTTTGAAAAAAAAAATACCATAACTGAAATATACATATAGGATAGTAATATTATTATAGTAATGTGTGGTCCCTTTTGTAACAGAGAAAAAGCAAGTGAGGCTAAAGCCTTGGATACTTGTATTGTCATGGTTCTAATAATAATAATAATAAAACAAAGAGGTAGGAAATGGCCCTTGTGTATGTCGCAGGTGTAGGAGGAGGAAAGCAATTATATATTTTGTTTTGTTGCTCAATGATAAACCAGTTTGGTCAATTGCCATACGTACTAGCTATATGTAAAAGAACATATAAATATATATATTATATACATAAAGATGGGATGGGTTGTGCAATACATTAAAAATGAGATTGTGTTGTCCTTTTGGTTTTAGTTGGTCGATTAGTATATAAAAGAAGGGAAATCGAATATGCAGTCAACCGCAGCTTTCACTCACATCCGACTTAAGTGATTGATCTATTACAAAATTGCCCCCTGATTTTCATGGTGAAAAACCCCAACCGCATGTGCAGTCCGCTGCATCCAACCTTTCCCCATAAAAGAAACAGGAAGTGAAGTTTATTGTATATCTACAGTCACGTATCATAAAAACAAGAAAAGAGAAAAATACATGTATGTTGTTTTAGGTTTGGTCGTACAAACTATAGAACAAATAATGGGGGTGATTGTTTTGATTATGAAAAAGACATTGAATGATGTCCCTAGCTTTTGTCAGCTAATTCCATCAAAGAAAAAAAAAGAGAAATATTATTTGGTCTTTTAGAAATTCTAGCTAACTTCAATTACATAGCCATTCTATTAAGTCAACAAAGTGGCCTATATAATAATAAAAGGCAAGAGTTTATATTGTTTGGGTTTTTGCTGGAGCAGATGACTAGAAAAAGAATAATATTGTTTTTCTTAGCATTCTTTTATATATTAGATTATAGTACGTAGTTAAAGTGTTTCATTTTAGGTGGTTTTAGATTTAACAGTTTTTAACTGTTTATTGTTTTTATTGATTTATTTCTTGATCATTGGTCGTTCATAGGTTGTCGGGAATACATAACAAGCTTGGTAAACTATTCTTATTTGTGGTTAGTGTATCTCCTAAAGGTAAGATAACTTACTTTTGACACACGAGGGACACAACAAAACATAGATTTGATAATTACTTCCCCTTTTACGATGTTTAACTATCTCATGCGTATGTTGGGTATGGGATGTAGGTGGGGGTTGCTTGTGGACATTTTATGCATGATTATGTATTTATGCTTGTGATAAATGGTTTGTTGTGTGATAGTTGATTGTTGTTGGCTTGTACACATAGTACACTAGACTTATTTAAGTTGCCATGTCACGAAGCACGTTAAGGGCCCTAATAATGTAACGAGGAATTATCGTGTGTTAACGTGGAATTTATAGTGTGTTTAAGTCTCGAGCACAACGTGGAAAAGTGTTAAGCTTAACCCACATTAGTCCAATGGACTCTTGTGTACGTGGATCACTCGGGGGCAATGTACATGCTTCCCGTGTGACTCAATCATCGTGGAAAGAGCATACCGGGTGGAGTGATTGACCACTATACGTGCGGAAACGGTTTGCTCATGGATTTGGTTATGCCTATCCATAACTACGCCGATGGACCCCGAAAGGTTACCCATCATGTCGGGTGTGAGGTTTCTGTAAGGTCTTATGACCGCCTACACACAAATATTTTATTGTTGACTATAATGGCATAACTATACGTGGATATCGTGGAACGTGGAAATTGTGTTGTAACGTGGAATAATAAGGATTGCTAGGCACTTTATAGGATTAAATATCCTTATGATGTTGTTTACGTGCCTATACATATATGTGAGATATATTTCTTACCAACAAGGAATTAGCCTAGTGGTAAGGCAAGCACTTGGTGACCTTAAGGTCTCAGGTTCGATCCCCGCTGGGGACAAAAAATAATTCCTTTAAGGTACCCGTTACCAATGAAGCCTAGACCTATATGTGAAGTTTAAATACGCGGGTTCGATCCTTCGGGGTGCCCAGATCATGTGGGGATTAGGATGGAGATATTTTACCGGCATCATATGGCTCATACGGGGTGGGTCGATGGGTATCCAATTGTGGTACCGGGGCTAGGGTTCCCCCCATTACCCGAGATATATTTCTTTATAAAAATGTTTTAATTGGCAATCCTTGTTTTGTACTAACCTGTTATCTTACTCGGCTTTTAAGCTGACACTTGTGTTTTGTGGAAAAATGTTGTGCCCTCAGGTTAGGACTTGAAGCTGATCGGTAGATGGTGAGATGAGTAGCTACTTATGGAGCTTGAGGATTGTGGCTTTAGTTACCCATAGTTGCATTTATTTAAGTAGACTTATTATTTAGCCGTTTGGCTGTACTTTGTTGGTTTAGATTGTGGGTTTCATTTAGATTATCGTGATGATACTTGTCGGTAACACCTTTGAAAACATTTATTTGGTTTTATTGATTCCGTTAGGAATCAAATGGGATTTTTAAACGTCGCTTCCGCAATTTGTTAACGGTGTTATGTTTAAAGTTGGAAAAAAAATTTTGAAATCCACATTTTATAAAGCAGGGTGTTACATTCTCTCTCGCGATCGATATAGGTTCGGGTGTCACGAGAGCTTCCCGAGTCTTCGAGTTCTTCTATTTGTTTGATCGCGTTTTGAAAAAAATCAAACGTACTGCCCGTAGATAATTGGGGAAACGGAGGTGGGATGATAAGTTCATCGGAAGAACTTGAAGACATTTTTAGGTGAAAAGGTTATTGGGTGTAAAGGTTTTTGGGTGAAAATGTATGTGTTTGGTTGAGTTTTGTTTAAAAAAAATTGATAGATGTATAGATATATATAGATATGAGATGAAAAGGAGGTTTTTATTTTTTTTATTTAATTGAGCAACGACTCTTTTGACCAGCTGGGCCCCACCTCGACTGCCTCCCCCACGCTCCCCACACCTTCTCTCCCCATTTATCAATACAGGGTATATAACCCTCCAACCTACCCTCTTGGCCATAAATTCATAGTTGGCAGTGGTATACCCAAAGGGTTCAACCCATAAATGCTTCAACCCTCTGACCACTCCGCCCCCCCTTAGTCGTTGAATGTCAACTTTTTACTGCTCAAACTTGAAATTAATGAACCTGTACATCTTTAGCTTTATAACTCAAATGTTTTCATTGTATTTTCAAGAACAATGGTATTATAAGGATACAATACATTAAGAAACTTAATTTGATATATTTGGAGATTTTATAATTTTAACTTTTTATATTTTTATAAAAATTCGGATATATCATAATATCTGAAATTTCAGATATGTATTCGGATATTGAAATCCACTATCCAATATTCAAATATTGAATACTCCATAATAAAGTTATATTATATACTTATATACTATAATAAATGAAATGGTTGTGAATAGTAACTCGCCTGCGTGGCGAGTTACTATTCGTCCATGCTATAACCCGCACCATTATTCGGATTTTGCCAAATCGCATCCCGTTCAAGTTTTCTAATACGAGTTACTTCTTGCCCATATGTTTTTCCTTTCGGATTTTCAAATAATAATATTGAAAACGTTTATCCTTTTTTTGTAACAATATTCAGAATTTACCACATTGGATCCCTTTAAGGTTTAAAATTACGGGTTACTTCTTAGTTTCTTACATGTTTTTTTTCTTTTGGGTTTTCAAATTGTATATGAAAACTATTTTTTTTTGTGTGGTATTGCCTTTGAATAAATATCTATTTCATATGTCAAGATTTCTAACAAACATATATAGCGACACATCATCAATAACAAAACATAATCGTTTCCAGGTTTCCAAACAATATATTAAAAACTTTTATTATTTTTTTTGTGGTATTGTCTTTGAATTAGTATATATTTTATATGTCAAAGTTTTTAGCAAACATAAATCATCAATAACAAAAAGTAATCGAACTGATTGAAACCGCGCAACACGCAGACGGAAACTATTGTGGTTTTGCCCTTAAATAAATATATATTTGATATGATAAACTTTTAAACAAACCTATCCATAAAAGAATGTTTGGCAATTCAACGCAACTATACTAAATAACACAATCGTTTCAACACAACAAATGATGCCCCGCAACGCGGGGCCATAAATTTTCTAGTTTTCAATATTTTAAACAAACAAAACAATACAAGTCTTTAAACTTGGAAGCTCAGATCCGATTACAGAAACTAAAATAAATTACTTGAAAAGTTGAAATTACTTGACCCTTACTGTACCTCATAAAACAATGTGAATAAAATATATACAAATAAATAGATTATATACAACTATGAACAAACTATTTGTTCATCATTGACTAAATGCAAAACCAGCTTAACCTATTAAATGAATCCCCAGCAAAAAGGAAGGGGGCTTCAGAACAAGAAAGAAAAAATATATAAGGGGTAAAAAACAAGAATGTGATATATATCCAGTTGATTGAGCACCTAAACATACCTCGTGACCAGTCCAAGATCAGATGAATTGTATTGAGATGTGGCCAATCAACACTATTTTGGGAAGACCCGCTGTTGATCAACCTGCACAAACTTACGAGTTAGACCTTTTAGATTTTCAAACCACGAAAGCCAGCATTGTGAAAGAAATTTGCAGAAGATTCACACTTACATCAGTAGGATAAGCGAGTCAAACTTCTAGTAATATGGCTCTGCTTGGTTTACCCTCCTGCAGTGTCTCCAGACCATTCCAATAGTTTGGAAATAATTTTCAGTATAGAGATCATCATATAAGTTCTATGTTATTTTACTGTTTTATGTAAGCCGGAAAAACTTTTTAAGCACTTCCTTCGAAGCATTATCCAACTTGTTTGTGGTCAATAAGCTGACTAGTTTTGTTGATGTGCGCGCATCTGCAGAAAAGCCAGCATCAAGCATTCTTCTAAGAAATTGAATTGCCATTTCTGTTTTATTCCATCGAAGATATCCCCGAATAATTATATTAAGAGTAAAACCATCTGGCATAAAACCTCCTATCATCATTTCCTGAAGCAACTCTTCTGCATCCTTGAGTTTATCATTCTTGAATAATCCATTCATCATAATATTATATGTACGAATATTAGGCTGCAAGCCTCTAGAAGGAAGTTTCCGAAATTCCTCCAGACCAATATCAACTTTCCCAGATTTGCATATTCCATCGATGAGACTGTTAAAAAAAACAATATTAGGAATCACACCAACATCTTCCATGTTTCTCAGTAGTTTGAAAGCCTTGTGAAACTTTTCACATTTAGATAACGATTCACATTTAAATAACGAATCTATCATAGTAGAGTAAGTAACAATATTAGGAACAAGACCACACTTTCGAATGTCATCAAGAAGCAAAAACGCATCCTCGACTCTGCCCTGACCATTAATAAGAGTGTTGTAGGTCACAATAGTAGGACCAACTTTTTTCCTAGACATTTCCTTTTCAAGAGTCAAAGCTTTATCTGGTCTTACAGTAAGCATTAATCAGAATATTATAAGTATAAAAACTGGGTTTCAATCCCGACGCAAGGAGTTCTCTAAAAAGTTCTTCACCATCATTGATATTTCCGGCTTTACACTTACCATCAATAAGAATATTATACAGATTAATATTAGGAACCACTCTAAACTTTTTCATATCCATATACAGTTCGATTGCCTCATTATATTTACCATCTTTAAACAAAAAATCAATCAAAGTAGAGTAAGCAACAACATCTGGAACAAGCCCACGACCCCGAATCTCATCAAAACACAAACGTGCATCTTCAATCCTACCTTCCCAACACAAACCATTAATAAGAGTAGTATACGTCACAACATCAGGAACAATTCCCTTTTCCATCATTTCTGCAAAAACGCCCAACGCTTCATCTACTCTGCTATCCTTACAATACCCATTCAATAATATATTATAACTAAATACATCAGGAACAATTCCCTTTTCCGTCATTTCTGCAAGAACGCCCAACGCTTCATTTACTCTTCTATCCTTACAATACCCGTTAATCAATATATTATAACTAACAACATCAGGCATATACTGATTCACTTCCATATAATCTAACAAATTCCTTCCTTCCCCGACCCTCCCATCTTTACAAAACGAATGCAACAACGTATTAAAAGTAACCACATTCGGCAAAACCCTTCTCGACATCATTTCACTAAACAAATGTCCTGCTTTTCCGCATAAACCCAAATCACACAACCCTTTAATCAAACAATTATACGTCAAAATATTCGGGTTAACCCCTTTTACTATCATTTCACAATAAACATCATACGCCTCGATAACCCGCCTATCTTTACAAAGACTTTTAACAATCTTATTATAATGTGTTATAAAATCTGGAATTATAGTTTTGTTTTCATGAAATGGAGGAGTTAAAGTAGTATCATTTATTGGGTTTTTAATTTCATGGGGTTTGTTAAGAATTTGTGGTGTACAAGGGAAATTAATTTGAGGGATCAATGAAGAAGATAAAATAATGTTGTGATTATGAAATAAGAAAAATGGGAACTTACTTGTATTAGTATTTAGATGAAGAACACACGGAGATTTCCTCATTGATTTGATAAGATACATAAACCCTAAACCCTAATTTGTGAGACATTAGTTAAACCCCTCCCTATAATTTTGGATGGAAAAAATGGAATACTACAACATAATTGCCTAAGTTCAAGATGTTGGCATCATCGGCTAATAAGAACTAAGCACACAGTACCCGCGGCGGCGGCGGTGACGGTGAAGTCGGATTGGTGGTGTCGGCGTCGAGTGGCGTAGGAAATTGAATTAAAAGTAATTGATATAAGGGTACTAAGATATAAGATATTTTATAAGGTAAGAGATTGATGGCGAAATTAATTCATTTAGGGTAGAATGATTATTTTGTTTTTACTCTTTTCAAATGGGATTGAGATCCTTTAAAACTGATCCAAACTATGGTCAAGTTTGAACAACAAATTTTAATCGTAACAGTTAGATTTAATCCAATAATTAAAGTTGATCTAAATCGCTTTACTTTTCCAAAGAACAAGGTTCAAAGCTAATAAGTTCATAAGCAAATTTTAAAAAAAACTGCCCTCACTTTTTTTTTTCTTCCAAAAATTCCCTTCAAGCCTACAATATACACACAACTTCTTCCAAACCAAGCAAGATAGATATTCAACATAAATTGCAGGAATCTTTAAAAACCTTTTTTCAATTAAAATTATTTACTATATAATTGTTTTTACATGTTCATATGACTATATAATTGTTACAAATGTTCATATGACTTTCAATATATATTTTATCATCACCTATCTCATGAAAACATTTATTTACAAAATACTAGCATATATATGATCGACTTGCATACATATGATTATAGCACTGATACACATATGTTCATAGAATTCATGTCTACAAATAATTGTCTACGTATTAATGTGTTGGTAAGTGGTTGTTTTGCAAGAATCCACCTACTTTTTGTATTACACAAAAGGCTAATTACTACGTATACCTTTTAACAATTCAGTTTTTGAAAGAACCCACGGTTCATGTTTCAAACCCTAAAACAAAAATAAATTTACAAAGGCAGGGTTGAACATAAATTTCTTCTCTACTACAGTGTTAATGTCCATTTTACACAAATCATAAGTCCACAGGACGACTACTATTATTTTATGATTTTCTTCACACCTAGCAAATGTGACTATTTTGTCACAATTATTAATGCGATTGATGTTCACACCAAGTGTGTGAATTCTTTGTCACAACTTATGTGAATGACAATAATAATTGATATGATTATCAAAAGTTCAAAACTGAAGAGTGCACGCTTATATGCAACTATGGTAATAATAGTAATAGTAAATATAAATATATTGAGGTTAAAAGTAACGGACCATTTATAAATTTATAAATAAAAAGTTCTATGTAGTGAGATACGAGTGAGTGAGTGCCGAGTGTTCTGTGCATAAATGCTAAAAAGCACTTTTAATTTTTATAAACTAATGTTCAACTTTTTAATTATATTATTACTTTTTTATATATATATAAACTACATGAAATGGGCTATTTTAATCTAAGGCCAAGGAGTAATGGGTATAAGAATTCACAGGTAATAAAGCCGAATATTATTTCTAGTTCATTCTTCTTGAGCCCATGAATACGAGGCCCAATATTAATGAGAAAGTGACTTTAATGTGTATATTACTCCGTATTTAACTTTGTACTAATTTAAAAGGTTTGGAAAAACTCTTAATCATAAATGTTTCTAAGTACCAACTGGCCATTTCTCAAAGACTAACCCGGTAGCAATTTATTCATATTGTTTTTGGATACCACCTTAAGCAAAATGTCCAAAACTAAGAGTATAATACGTACAATAATAATTATTGGATAGGGTTTTTAAAAGGAAAGGAAATACGCGACGATATAAAAAGAACATTTAATACATTTATTTTGAGACGGAAGGAGTGTAAGAAATATTAATTGACCTAAACAATGAAACCACACAATAATCAACACGAGCATATCGTTCATAATCAACAAACGGATACGACTCTAAACACCCACTTCAATAAACAGTAACTGCAAGTACGAACAAGAACTTTACAACATATCAAAATCGAATAATTCGTTGAATCCACACACCAAAGTTATAAAACTTGTATTAAGTTTTAGGTAAGATTTTGGGTTACTGAACCCAAAAGAAATGGGTCCATCCTATAAGTTTGGGTCAAAAACACATTTTGGGTTGATGACAACGATAACCAATGCTCAGATGGTACTAAATTTTGGGTTACTGACAACGATGACCAATGCTCAGATGGTATTAGAGAAGAAACCTATAAGTTTGAGTCAAAAACACATTGTTCTGTAATTTGTTTTCAGATTCAGCTTTAACCAACAAGCATAGATGCTTAATTCCTTACGCCTTCTAATTAATCTCTTTATCGTCAATTAACCAACCTTGATATACAAATACAAGTCTAGCTTCTTCTTTTTGGAGACCTGATATTCACCTGGTTTATGCAAATCATCCCCTTTTTTGATAGCATGTATCACACTCTAAACTGTTATTTTTGCGGACATGTGATAGAGATTTGAACTTAGACCATACATAGTTACTTATCATTTGATAGCGAAAAAGAAAAGAGATGTTAGTGTTATAGTCTTGGCGACATTGATCAAGAAATATATTTGTTTTTTTATACTTACTTGCTAGTGAACCAAAAAGTGGGCACAGGTAGAAATCTTTGTGGAATAAGAGACCAACCCTTGCATCCTTAAAAACTTTCCCCGGTTTGCACATATAACCTTTTTGAGGTGCACAATGAATGTCATCTGAGCACACACACAGGCCCTCAAGAGCACAACCTTCCTTAGCCATGGTTAGACCATTCCTTAGTCCTAAAAATTGATCGGTCCACTCACTTGAGAACAACCCTAAATGATCATACTTCTCTTTCACCTTCAAAAACTCTTACCTTTTTTGTACTTTTCAAACGCCCCTTCAAAATCCAACGAGTCTTCTTGTTTACCCAAGTATGCATTTGACGCTGTAACATATCTCATCAGGATACCATTATAGCGATCTATAGCACACAATGATTGTGGCGCTATACATACAAGCTTCTGTATATCTTGGATGAAATATTTAGCTTTTGAAAGGACAATGCTTAATGCTTATGCTGATTTGGTGGAAGAATAAACCCTTGACCCAAGGATCCCATGGACACATGGTGATTTAAGCATCTTTCGGGCCTTTAAGGCAACCTCCGGATGCTTGAAGCCGATTTCGATATCCAACTACAGGGTATCCCTTAAAGATAATACCTACATGATTATGTTGTTTAATTTATGCAATTTAAGATGGTAATTTTCCTGGATAGTTCTGAAGTGTATATACCATCATTTGTTAGCCCATATGCATCCTTCATTAGCGTGGTTGCCGTAAGCTTTCCAACAATGCATCTTCCAGCTACATCACCTTTCGCTTCTTCATCTTCCTCTACAATTTTTAGAATTCAAAAATACAAATTTGTGCAGATACTTTTTAGCTTTTTATGAGCATAAAAACAGTTTCTTGATACTTATGGTTCACATTACTACCACGGTCTTGTATCATCATCTGAACCAACAGGCGAGTGATACTCCCCGTCCAAACTAATGTTCAAAGCACCCTCCAGATGGAACAACTCCATCACCCTATACGTATGCCAGGCCACACACCTCTACTGAGCATAGCGATTTGTTAAGCCTAAAGTAAAGATATGGGACTTCTAGCTTACTTCTCAAAGGTTCGAACTATTTATCAATTAGTAGGCCACTGTCTCATCTGGGTCAAGTGCGTGAAATTCAAAAGGCGTACCTGAAATGGGTCAGACGGGTCTACATCGCCTGAACTTTATCAAGCCTAAAGTGTTTTCAAAAAGGTCGGGTTCGGGCGGGTCAGGGCCGGGTCGCGGGTTTTCTGGTCATTTGCACATCCCTAGCCTAAAGTGTTTAAAATGCAAACCACCTTTTAAATCATTATGCAGATATATTTTACTATTGTTGTTATAATTTATACTTACTGACATCATATTTAAAAAAAGTAGTTATTTAACAATACAAAATAGAAGAGATATGGTTTTGGGACAATACAATCCGATCCACCCAACCCAGCCTGTTTTGACCCATAACATAAAATTACTATTTTTGACCTGTTACCCAACCCGCCCGACCTGCCTTTTTTAGTACCTCTAGTTGTACAGTCCAATTGACGTTGGGTTTTTGGATTGACAAGACGGATGGAAAAGCATTACCTGTTTATAGCCTTGACCAGTACCTTTTGATGTTATGGTGCTTGTATTATTTGCAATAATGTCATCAGTAACAGTTTGCTCGATGGCAACTGGAATAGTCATGGAAGGATCTGAGTAACCAAAGAAACGACTCCCCTGAATGTACCTGCAACTTACCCAAATTCAGTCACTATCTTGTATGCAATCTCAGTATGAAGTTTGAACAGGAACTGCGTTTGAGATATTTACATATTTCACTCAGACAGGCTAGAGAAATGTGTAATTACTAGTGCAATATCGTAGATATATCGTCCAAACAGCTTCCTTGATTCTCGTCACAGTAGATGTACAAGATGTTTAGCTAATTGAAGTTGGTGCATGGCTGCATGCATAATAAAAATGAAATGAAAACCAACCAACAAACCCTTGTTTGATCAACAACTCCGGGTAACCCTTTTGGTGGTGGCCTAAGATTGACGTTATTGAGAGAAGAAAGTGTAAACAAGAAGTTACTGAAAGTGATTGTTTCCTTTATGAAAGTGATTGTTTGTGTAAAAATTGGCAAAGCTGCTACCGATAAATCCAAGTTACTGAAGCGTTGTACGTCTCCCAGAAAACAAGAACTTAGCTCTATCTGAAGATTAGTTTGGCTTTGTTCTTCTTGTAGAAGTAGCTTCTCATATAATAAACCGAAAAGAAGAAAAAAAAATAGAAGATACAACTTAATAGACGGAGTTAATCTATGTCCTTAACCAGGGGCGGTTCTTTATAGGGACCCGTGGGGGCCCGGCCACCGCCGTTTTTTCGCTTAATAGTACTAATATATCCGTATTTCGTCCGAAAAAATTTATATTTATTAAGAGTCGGCCCCCAGGGATTACTTTTTTAAAACTTTTGATATGTTTAATAAGTTTAATAGTCCAATAAAATTTACCATTATAGTTTTTATAGCCCACAATCCACTTAGCCTATTAATAATTTTATGTTTTAGGCCTGATCTTCCTCTTTTTTGAGTTTTAGGCTCCAGGAAAGAAAAAAAGATACGATACCACCACCACTGACCTCCTACCTCTGCTCTCTGTCATAAGTACACGTCTTTTCTCTTGGTATTTTCATAAGTATGTGTAGTTTTTTGTTGGTTAGAAACTATGTATTGATAATTTGAATGGAAAACTTAGATTATTAGTGTTATTTTTGTTTGACCCGACCGAATTAGTGAATTACATGACCCTAATTTAATACTCGGAACATAACGATGACAAAAAAAAAAAAATCAGGCCCCCACCGCTAAAACTTTCAAGATCCGCCACTGTCCTTAACGATGGCAAATACGGGGCACCATATATCCAACAAACAATACTCTAATAAACATTTTATCAAAGAAAGTGAATGCAACTCTTACTTTAACAGCATGGTTTCGTTCTTCAAAATCAATGAACGGAAGTTTTGATGACAGAGATCGAAAAGGAAGCCATGCTGATAGAGATAGAGATTGAGGACGGCAACACAAAAGTACAGCATAAAAGGAAAACTCTTTCTTGACATCCAAAACCAGATCAACATGCTCAAGTTCATAAGGTTGCAACTGAATTGCCTTTAGCTCCTCAACATCTATAGAATTCTGCAAAATATAATGTTTATACAATTTAAAAGTTGGAATCATTATTATATCCTTTGGAGCAGGTCATGACACATAAATGGATGATCAAAATAATGAAGTCGGGTGGATTAAATACCGTGCTGATATGCAACATCAGAACTTTATTAGCGTTATTCTTCTCCAAAAATTGCTTCAATTTCAAGAACCATAGGATGTCAACGTCATCCTTAGTGTAACACTCGAGACGTGCTTTTGAATCAACTAAATTCCTTTCCCGAAGAACGCACATACATAGATCATGCGTGTATTTGAATAAAAGCAAATT
Source organism: Erigeron breviscapus (assembly GCA_034093135.1). Taxonomy (NCBI): domain Eukaryota; kingdom Viridiplantae; phylum Streptophyta; class Magnoliopsida; order Asterales; family Asteraceae; genus Erigeron; species Erigeron breviscapus. The sequence continues at coordinate 11,985,648 of CM067170.1, read as the reverse complement.
GGGGGCATTTATCTCAATATCTTCAAAATCACAATTGGAATATATCAACAATGAGGTCAAAGAGTTACTCGACAACTTCAGCTTGTTGGAACGTCCGTCCACTTCGTCGGTAGTCAATACCAAATCCTAAATTTTATACTTACTGACATCATATTTAAAAAAAGTAGTTATTTAACAATACAAAATAGAAGAGATATGGTTTTGGGACAATACAATCTGATCCACCCAACCCAGCCTGTTTTGACCCATTACATAAAATTACTTGTTTAGACCTGTTACCTAACCCGCCCGACCTGCCTATTATAGTACCTCTAGTTGTACAGTCCAATTGACATTTGGTTTTTGGATTGGTGAGACGAATGGAAATGAAGCATTACCTGTTTATAGCCTAGACCCGAACCGAGTGCGAAATGTAGCACCTTTTGATGTTATGGTGCTTGTATTATTTGCAAAAATGTCATCAGTAACAGTTTGCTCGCTGGCAGCTGGAATAGTTGTGGAAGGATCTGAGTAACCAAAGAAACGACTCCCCTGAATGTACCTGCAACTTACCCAAATTCAGTCACTATCTTGTATGCAATCTCAGTATGAAGTTTGAACAGGAACTGCGTTTGAGATATTAACATATTTCACTCAGACAGGCTAGAGAAATGTGTAATTACTAGTGCAATATCTTAAATATATCGTCCAAACAGCTTCCTTGATTCTCGTCAAAGTAGATGTACAAGATGTTTAGCTAATTGAAGTTGGTGCATACATAATAAAAATGAAATGAAAAACCAACCAACAAACCCTTTTTTGATCAACAACTCCGGGTAACCCTTTTGGTGGTGGCCTAAGATTGACGTTATAGAGAAAAGAAAGTTCCTATTGATCAGACCCTCAAAGATAATACCTACATAATTATGTTACTTTAATTCATGCAATTTAAGATAGTAATTTTCCTGGATAGTTCTGAAATGTATATACTATCATTTGTTAGCCCATAAGCAGCCTCTATGCGTGGTTGCCGCAAGCTTTCCAACAATTCATATTCCAGCTACATCACCTTTTGCTTCTTGATCTTCCTCTACAATTTTTAGAATTCAAAAATATAATTTAGTGCAGATATTTTAGCTTTTTATGAGCATAAAAACAGTTTCTTGATATTTATAATTCACATTACTACCACGGTCTTGTATCATCATCCGAACCAACAGGCGAGTGATACCCCCGTCCAAACTAATGTTCAAAGCACCCTCCAGATGGAACAACTCCATCACCCTATACGTATGCCTGGCCACACACCTGTACTAATCATAGCGATTTGTTAAGCCTAAAGTGAAGATATGGGAGTTCTAGCTTACTTCTCAAAGGTTCAAACTATTTATCAATTAGTAGGCCACTGTCTCATCCAGGTCAAGTAGGTGAAATTCAAAAAGAGTACCTGAAATGGGTCAGACCATCGCCTAAAGTGTTTAAAATGCAAACAACCTTTTAAACTATTTATGCAGATAAATTTAACTATTGTTGTTATAGTTTATACTTACTGACATCATATTTAAAAAAAGTAGTTATTTAACAATACAAAATAGAAGAGATATGGTTTTGGGACAATACAATCTGATCCACCCAACCCAGCCTGTTTTGACCCATTACATAAAATTACTTGTTTAGACCTGTTACCTAACCCGCCCGACCTGCCTATTATAGTACCTCTAGTTGTACAGTCCAATTGACATTTGGTTTTTGGATTGGTGAGACGAATGGAAATGAAGCATTACCTGTTTATAGCCTAGACCCGAACCGAGTGCGAAATGTAGCACCTTTTGATGTTATGGTGCTTGTATTATTTGCAAAAATGTCATCAGTAACAGTTTGCTCGCTGGCAGCTGGAATAGTTGTGGAAGGATCTGAGTAACCAAAGAAACGACTCCCCTGAATGTACCTTCAACTTACCCAAATTCAGTCACTATCTTGTATGCAATCTCAGTATGAAGTTTGAACAGGAACTGCGTTTGAGATATTAACATATTTCACTCAGACAGGCTAGAGAAATGTGTAATTACTAGTGCAATATCTTAAATATATCGTCCAAACAGCTTCCTTGATTCTCGTCAAAGTAGATGTACAAGATGTTTAGCTAATTGAAGTTGGTGCATACATAATAAAAATGAAATGAAAAACCAACCAACAAACCCTTTTTTGATCAACAACTCCGGGTAACCCTTTTGGTGGTGGCCTAAGATTGACGTTATAGAGAAAAGAAAGTTCCTATTGATCAGACCCTCAAAGATAATACCTACATAATTATGTTACTTTAATTCATGCAATTTAAGATAGTAATTTTCCTGGATAGTTCTGAAATGTATATACTATCATTTGTTAGCCCATAAGCAGCCTCTATGCGTGGTTGCCGCAAGCTTTCCAACAATTCATATTCCAGCTACATCACCTTTTGCTTCTTGATCTTCCTCTACAATTTTTAGAATTCAAAAATATAATTTAGTGCAGATATTTTAGCTTTTTATGAGCATAAAAACAGTTTCTTGATATTTATAATTCACATTACTACCACGGTCTTGTATCATCATCCGAACCAACAGGCAAGTGATACCCCCCTCCAAACTAAGGTTCAAAGCACCCTCCAGATGGAACAACTCCATCACCCTATACGTATGCCTGGCCACACACCTGTACTAATCATAGCGATTTGTTAAGCCTAAAGTGAAGATATGGGAGTTCTAGCTTACTTCTCAAAGGTTCAAACTATTTATCAATTAGTAGGCCACTGTCTCATCCAGGTCAAGTAGGTGAAATTCAAAAAGAGTACCTGAAATGGGTCAGACCATCGCCTAAAGTGTTTAAAATGCAAACAACCTTTTAAACTATTTATGCAGATAAATTTAACTATTGTTGTTATAGTTTATACTTACTGACATCATATTTAAAAAAAGTAGTTATTTAACAATACAAAATAGAAGAGATATGGTTTTGGGACAATACAATCTGATCCACCCAACCCAGCCTGTTTTGACCCATTACATAAAATTACTTGTTTAGACCTGTTACCTAACCCGCCCGACCTGCCTATTATAGTACCTCTAGTTGTACAGTCCAATTGACATTTGGTTTTTGGATTGGTGAGACGAATGGAAATGAAGCATTACCTGTTTATAGCCTAGACCCGAACCGAGTGCGAAATGTAGCACCTTTTGATGTTATGGTGCTTGTATTATTTGCAAAAATGTCATCAGTAACAGTTTGCTCGCTGGCAGCTGGAATAGTTGTGGAAGGATCTGAGTAACCAAAGAAACGACTCCCCTGAATGTACCTTCAACTTACCCAAATTCAGTCACTATCTTGTATGCAATCTCAGTATGAAGTTTGAACAGGAACTGCGTTTGAGATATTAACATATTTCACTCAGACAGGCTAGAGAAATGTGTAATTACTAGTGCAATATCTTAAATATATCGTCCAAACAGCTTCCTTGATTCTCGTCAAAGTAGATGTACAAGATGTTTAGCTAATTGAAGTTGGTGCATACATAATAAAAATGAAATGAAAAACCAACCAACAAACCCTTGTTTGATCAACAACTCCGGGCAACCCTATTGGTGGTGGCCTAAGATTGACGTTATAGAGAGAAGAAGGTGTAAACTTTTAAGCATCATCTATACTTTTAGACTCAAGTCAAAATTCCATTTGGTAATACATACTGAAGAGGAGATCCCAGAGTGAGAAGCAGAGAAATATTTACCTGACTGAATTCTTCCATGTACACCCGTGCCAGCCACCCACCCACCCTCTGCAGAACGTCCAATAATCGACAAGGAACCGCCTACAGTGAGAGAATTTGATTGTTTGACCAAATGTGTTTGAGGGTCTGACCCAAAGGATGCTCAACTTAAGAGTATCAGTCACACTCTGATTGTTTTATCAAACAATCAGATTTTTGATCAAATGTGATCGAGGGTCTGATCCAAAGGAACCACCTATAGCCTTGTAGTTGACGCATAACGCGTTACATAACTTTTTAACCCGATTGCAGCTTGCCCTTTGTCACCTCCAAAGTCAAGAATAAGGCAGCAGCACATTCAAATTGGTAACAGTAAATTAACTATATAGTGGCCCAGTCAAAAGGATTTTGAAACATACATTCTCAATAATTATGACCTACAAGTCCTTTTCACAGTTCAACATCGAGTACATCCTGCTGCAATCAACAATTAGGCTTTTAAACTATTTCACAATCAATAAAAAGAAAAAGCGCACCTAGTTCACTAATGCCAACAGTGTAGGAAGGCTCATCATATGATCCTCACATGTATGAAAGGTTATGAGGAATCAGCCAAGCACTATCTTTCAACTAGGGGATGATTGATAGATGTTCCAGGGTTCATACTAATAATGAAATACCATGCCAGATGGTCTTCTATCTAGTGAGTCGGGTTGGACGCGCCTGCCTAACTAATGAGATTGAAGATAACGCGATATAGCATAGTTAATAAAACATAAATAACAAAACAAATAATCTATAGGTCAAGCATGACCACCATAAACGACTAGAAGCAAGAATTAGACCAAAACCAAAGTACCGAACATAATTTTTTACATGTCAACAGTGTATTGTGCATATAATGTACATTGAAAAAAAGGATTCATCATATCTAATGTTACATATGGATCTCACAACTGTTGCAAGCCAATCTCCATAACCCCAACTTGCATAAGTAAAAAGAAGTCCTCTATTCTTTAATCCGCCTGTTGCTGATATCTCAATGATCAAGCAAAAGAAGAGTTTCCATATAAGAATGCACACGACATGTTCCCGACATTCCGGATCTCCAAATTTCAGTGAAGTCGTTTGATTCGGGCTCATACGCAGCAAGGTAATTCAATTCAACAATGGGTGCACCACTCCTTCGGAACCCCAATGTCATATTTATTGACGATGCAACAGAAGGGATAATGTGGTACAGCAGTTCAAACGATCTTGTAGCGCCACGCCCTCTCATTATCCAAACATCAACACTACTATCATTTGCGGAAGGATCCATATCAAAAACACCTAGAGAGTCTCTTAGGTTAGACACAGTCAAAAGACCACGAGGGGGATTAGGGAAATGTAATTCCGTGAATTCTTCACTCGTCAGATCAAAAGAGGTAATGAAAGCATGAAGATTTTCAAACGAATCAACGGCTTCCCAATAAATAACCCCATCAATAACTGCCTGAATGTAATCGAGTTTAATTTTATCATCATACAAACAAACCAATCCATGGGAGATGCCAATTAGTTTTGCAGACTTACAAAAACCGGGAACAAATAAAGTAGATTTTTGATGTGGGAAAGTTTCGTCATCGAGAACGGAGATAAATTTTATCTCAAGTGGATGAACGGAAGCTCGACCCTTTATAAGGAGACGGCGGGGCTGCCGGTGGATGTGGCGGAGGGTATGAGCAGAAACAAACTCCTTGCTATCGATCAAAGACTTCCATGCTTTCGATACCGATCGGTACTGGATTACCCATTTTATATCAGGGATTCTGTGAATGATTTCCGTTTGGAGTTCAAAAGGGATGTTGTCTGACATGATTTTGATTGTGTACGTTTCAGTAACTCACTCACTCTAGGGTTATTAACTTTTATTATTTGTGGTGATTGGGTTTTGATTTGCGACGGAAGATGATGTTGGTGGTGGTGGTGATGACGGAATGACGGTGGTGGTGGTGGTGGTGGTGGTGGTGGTGGATGTTTGTGAAAAAGGTTTAAAATGGAAAGGGATAGCGAAAGGGAACTGCTTGCTAGCTTTGTTACAAGAAAATGGAAGTAAAGTTAATCAAATACCATACCTTCCAGTTTTACATTATATTAAGGTTTTTTTCTAGTTTTGTTTTTTTCTTTTTTAAGTGGGGAAATGGGTACCCTTGTTGTTGTTGTTGTTGTTGGTAATTTTTATAACAATTTTGATTATATTAAGTAGTATATCTATATCTTTTTTTTCGGACATTCAGTCAGTATATGACATCAGAGAAACTTCACCGTATAATGTGAAGTTTTGCACGTAACCTAGATAACGAGAGGTTGACCATGAGCCGTTAAAGATTTTGCCATAAGGATCGAACTCAAGACATTGGGTAAAATCGGGAGTGCTTCTGACCAGCTGGGCTGACCTTCATTCAATTAAAAGTTAAATTATTTATGTCATTCAAAAAATATGATAAATATAAATATAACAATACACGTGTCGATGATTATTGGTGGCGTGGTGTAGTTGAAATATTTTAGATTATAAAGGCTTAGAGTGTAAATTAGTAAGATAAGGGTTTAAAATATAAATTATTGTATTAAAGGCAAAGGGTTCATTAAAGACAATTGGGTCATTTAGAATGTAACTTTTTTGTAATTATTACTAAAATGAGAAAGACCTATCACTTTTATAAAGGAATAGAGAAGTAGAGAAGAGATAACATATTTCTAGAAATTTTAATTTAATTATATTAAGTACTAGATTATTATCCCGTGTAATATGCGGGGTGGACATATATAATTAATGACATTTTATTTTTTATTTGATCATGCGTAATACGCGGGTAATAAATTATTTTATCCAATTTTTCATTTTTTACTATTCCGTGTTGTGACAAATGGTAAATAAGTTACAGAGTTTCTCAAAGTTTCAAAATGTGGATTACGATAAGACCATATTTAAGAAAGTGAATAAAATAGCTACAAGGAAAAGGTGTACCGTAGCTCAACTAATAAATTCATATACATAATATAAAATTTCTTATCTACTCAATGTTAAATGATTTATAAAGTATGTAAATGTAAATACAAATCTCATTGAAAAAGAATGTGATTTAGTATTTAGTAATTTAGGGAATAAATTTAAAAAAAAGGTAAATGATGCAAACAAAGTAATCTAAAGGCTAGAATTCAATCTTATTTTTTATCCAATGGTTGTGGCTTTTTTAAAAATGAATTTAGGGAATTTAGTATTTAGTAATTTAGGGAATAAATTTAAAAATGATGCACACAAAGTAATCTAAAGCCCTTTCACTCAACGAAAGAACCTCAACTTGTGGGATAACATTTCCAGTATCATAAGAAATCTTGACAATCTTAGGGTCAAGAGTATCAGGACAAACCCCAAAGACAACATCATTCCTAGTATCACACAATTTATCATATCCTACGACTACGGTTTTCCTAATCGACGGATTCCAAATAACTATATTACTAATTTTATCATCATACAAACAAAACAATCCATGAGAGATGCCAATTAGTTTTGCAGACTTACAAAAATCAGGGAGAAACAAAGTAGATTTTTGATGTGGGAAAGTTTCGTCATCGAGAACGGAGATAAATTTTATCTCAAGTGGATGAACGGAAGCTCGACCCTTTATAAGGAGACGGCGGGGCTGCCGGTGGATGTGGCGGAGGGTATGAGCAGAAACAAACTCCTTGCTATCGATCAAAGACTTCCATGCTTTCGATACCGATCGGTACTGGATTACCCATTTTATATCAGGGATTCTGTGAATGATTTCCGTTTGGAGTTCAAAAGGGATGTTGTCTGACATGATTTTGATTGTGTACGTTTCAGTAACTCACTCACTCTTAGGGTTATTATTAACTTTTATTGTTTGAGGTGATATGTTACGAGTATTAATATAGTTTGGGTTATTAGTGTCAATAATAATAGTATAGGGGAGTAAAGTGTCTTAAATTTGAATTGTGTAGTCAACGGTCAAAGGCGGCAGTTGATATTGTCCCTGTGTATATATATCGTTTGTGTGAATGAATAAATGATAATCCAGATTAAAATCATTTCTCTACTCTCTCAAATTATCTTTTAACAAATTGGTATCAGAGCTCCGTCGATTCCGGCGAGCTTCCGGTTACCGTTTCCGGCCAGATTATTCCGATTAATACTCTGATTTAGGTTTCCGGCGGTCAATTGATTCCCTTCCTCTTGAAATCAATGGCGCCAGACACTAGAAATCAGGATTATGAAAGGATGCAGAAGGAATTCGCTCAATCTCAGAAGGATTTAGCTTCTCAGATTGAAAATTCATTGAATCTAAGATCTATGATTGAAAATCTATCAAAAGAACTTGAAATTCTGAAAAATAATAATCAATTAACCGTCACCGATCATCGGAGCCCTAATAAGCTCACAAAGATTCCTGGTTGTACAAGTGTGATCACTTCTTCAAAATTGATGAGACACTTGAAAGGAGCAAAGTTCGATATGCGGCTATACATATGGATAGAAGAGCTCTGGCATGGTATCTAGGTTATATGAATTCACATGACAAGGCGATGGAGGATATTTGTTGGACTGATTATGCTCTGGCGATAACTGCTAAGTTTTCAGCCACAATGTTGGATGATGCCATAGGCTCGTTGAAGGCGCTGCAACAGACGGGTGAATTAGATGATTACTGCAACGAATTTGATGCTTTGCTCACTAAGGTTAGCCTTCCTGAAGAGTATACTGTTAGCATGTTTATTGAAGGTCTTAAGCCTGATATTAAGTGTCTTTTGCGTTTGTTTAAGCCTAAAACACTTAGAGAAACTTATATTTTAGCTACATTGCAAAATAATAGCAGTAAGACCTTAAATAAGTCTGGTACATATGCTAGTAGTTATGGTTACAAAGGAGGAGGCACTAGATCCACTTCACAGCTGACTAATGCTGCCAAACTACCTCTTTTAGCTACACCTGTTAATGCAGTCCCATCCACAACCATAGTTCCCACTAGAGTCACTAGTAAGTATATGGATGACAAGAGAGCCAAGGGAGAGTGCTTTTATTGTAATGAGAGGTTTGTACCAGGGCATAACAGAGTGTGTAAAGGCAAAAAACAGTTGTTTTTGGTGGAAATTGAGGATAATGTAGATGAAATAGAGGTAAGAGAAGTTGCAGAAGAGAATGTTGTGGCAGAAATACAGAATTTGGCTCAGATAGTGCAAGGGGAACCCATCCTTCTCTACAATGCAAGTTGTGGGTTGCATTGGCACTAGGAGGATATATATTCTGATAGACAGTGGATCCACTCATAATTTCCTCAGTGCTTCCCTAGCTGCCAAATTAAGATGCACATTGACTCAAATTCCCAATGTTAAGGTGAAAATAGCAGATGGTAACAATATGGCATGTGCAACACTCTGCAGAGATTTCTCTTGGTTGATGCAGGGCAGTAATTTTAGTGCAGACATGTTATTGTTAGAACTCACCAATTATGACCTGGTCTTAGGGGTTCAATGGTTGGAGACTCTTAATGATATCATTTGGAACTTTAAGCAACTGACCATGAAATTCTCAATTCATGGTCAAGAGATTGTACTGAAAGGAGTCAGTCAACAAGGAATAAGTCTGTGCTCTATTGAAAAACTTAATTCCTTGTTGAAAGAAGTAGAACATGTAGCACAAGCAGAATTATTCACTATACAAGATTCTGCCAGTGAGATTAAGATGCATCAGCCTGTTTTAAGAAATTGTAGTCATAAGAAGGGGTTAGATAAGATTTTGGAGGATTATAAGGATGTTTTTGAAGTTCCAAAAGGTCTGCCACCACAAAGGGAGTGTGATCATAGAATTAGACTTAAGAGTGAAACTGTTGACTTGAATTTAAAGCCTTACAGATATCCAAAAGCTCAGAAAGACATTATTGAGGGTATGACAAAGGAATTACTGGATTCTGGTATCATAAGGCACAGTCATAGTCCTTTTGCTGCCCCTGTAGTGTTGGTTAAGAAAAAGGATGGCTCTTGGAGAATGTGTGTAGACTATAGAAGACTCAATGAAGCCACTATTAAAGATGTCTACCCAATTCCATTGATTGAGGAGTTGTTGGATGAGTTACAAGGTGCCACCATATTTTCCAAGTTAGATATAAGATCTGGATATCACCAGGTGAGGATGTTTGAGCCTGATATCTATAAGACAGCCTTCAAGACTCATGAGGGGCATTATGAATTCCTTGTTCTCCCTTTTGGTCTCACCAATGCACCTGCCACATTTCAGTCTTTGATGAATGCTACTTTCAAAGACCTGTTGAGAAAATGCACACTGGTCTTTTTTGATGACATTCTGGTCTATAGTGCTTCTTGGGAACAACATTTGGAAGACTTACAGATGGTGTTAGAAATTATGAGACAAAATGAATTGAGAGCCAAGAAGTCTAAATGTGCATTTGCTGGTGAGCAAATTGAATATCTAGGCCATATTATTTCCAAAGAGGGAGTTTCCACTAATCCTGCAAAAATACAGGCAATAAAAGATTAGCCACTGCCTGTAACTATTAAGCAATTGAGAGGATTTTTGGGTTTGGCAGGGTATTACAGGCGTTTTATTAAGGGTTTTGGGATAATTGCAAGGCCTTTAACTGATCTTCTTAAGAAGGATAATTTCATATGGAATGAAGGAGCACAGCAGGCATTTGAAGCATTAAAGCAGGCTTTAATGAACCCTCCAGTGCTTAAATTGCCAGACTTTGAAAAAACTTTTGTGTTGGAGACTGATGCCTCTAGAAGAGGAATTGGAGCAGTTTTGATGCAGGAGAATCAACCATTAGCTTTTATAAGCAAGGCATTATCTCCTAAACAACAAAGCTGTTCAGTTTATGAAAAAGAGTTGATGGCTATCATAATGGCTGTCAAACATTGGCATCATTATTTGCTAACCAATCATTTCATAATCAAGACTGACCACAAGAGCTTGAAATATTTGTTAGAACAGAAAATTGTAACTCCTTTGCAACAAAAATGGTTGGCACAACTTATGGGGTATGACTATGAGATATTTTATAAAAAGGGAGCTGATAATATAGTGGCAGATGGGTTATCAAGGATACATAACTTGACTCTATTATAGCAGGGGGTTAGTACTATTGACCCACTACTTTTAGGAAGAATCAAGGAGTCATGGGTGCAGGATATTGAGATTTCAAGAGTCATTGATAAGTTGAAACAAGGGCAGACTGTAGTCAATAGAGTTTGGGAGAATGATTTACTTAAAAGGAAAGGGAAGCTTGTGGTGGGAAGAGATTTATCTTTAAGAACTGATATTATTAAGCTACTGCATTCATCCTCTGTAGGTGGTCATTCTGGCATTGTTCCCACACTGGCTAGAATTAAAGATTTATTTTATTGGAAGGGAAGTAATAAGGATGTGAAGAGGTTCATTAAGGAGTGTGCAGTTTGTCAGAGAGCTAAATCTGAGTCAGTGGCTTACCCTGGTTTGTTACAACCCTTGCCAACTCCCCAGTCTATATTCAGTGACATTTCTATGGATTTTGTAAGTGGGTTACCTAGAGTTCAGGGTAAAGATACCATATTTGTTGTGGTGGATAGGCTGACCAAATATGGGCATTTCATGCTTCTTAGCCATCCCTACACTGCAGTAACAGTTGCTAAGGTATTCCTGGATAATGTTTTCAAGTTACATGGAAGCCCTACTGTGATAGTTTCAGACAGGGATCCAGTATTTTTGAGTGGATTCTGGAAGGAATTTATGAGATTGCAAGGTATCCAATTGGCCATGTCTTCTGCTTACCATCCACAATCTGATGGCGAAACAGAGGCGTTGAACAAATGTTTAGAAGGGTATCTAAGAGCTATGTGCATGGATTCTCCATCTGAGTGGCCCAAATGGATTCCTTTGGCTCAATGGTGGTATAATACTACTTGGCACTCAACCATCAAAATGTCACCTCATGAGGCACTGTATGAAGTTAAACCCAGCCTGCATATTCCCTATGTACCTGGGGATACTGCCATCTTGGTTGTGGAAGAAGTACATAGGGACAGGGAATGCATGATACAGAAATTGAAGCAGAATTTGGAATGTGCCAGGAACAGAATGAAGCATAATGTAGATCAAGGAAGGACTGATAGGGTTTTTCAGGTGGGTGACTGGGTGTATGTTAAATTACATCCCTTTGCTCAACAATCTCTCAAAGCCCACCATAATAGGAAACTCTCACCTAAATACTTTGGTCCATATCTAATTCTGCAAAAGATTAGATTGGTTTCTTATAAGCTGGACTTGCCAGAGAATGCCCAGATTCATCATACTTTCCATGTCTCTTTGCTCAAGAAAGCCCATGGTGAGCATATGGTGACTGCACCATTGCCTACTGGCTCCAGATTTCTACTCAAACCAAGAGTTGTGGTTGATCGTCAAGTGGTTAAAAGAAACAACAAGATGGCTGAGAAGGTTCTAATTCATTGGGAGGGTCTACCCATTGCTGAAGCTTCTTGGGAATTTCTGGAGGATCTTAAGCTCAGATTCCCTGAATTCCATTTTTGAGGGCAAAAATGCTCTTAAAGGGGAGAGTATTGTTACGAGTATTAATATAGTTTGGGTTATTAGTGTCAATAATAATAGTATAGGGGAGTAAAGTGTCTTAAATTTGAATTGTGTAGTCAACGGTCAAAGGCGGCAGTTGATATTGTCCCTGTGTATATATATCGTTTGTGTGAATGAATAAATGATAATCCAGATTAAAATCATTTCTCTACTCTCTCAAATTCTCTCTTAACATGATAGGGTTTTGATTTGCGACGGACGATGATGTTGGTGGTGGTGATGTTGACGGAATGACGGTGGTGGTGGATGTTTGTGAAAAAGGTTTAAAATGGAAAGGGATAGCGAAAGGGAACTGCTTGCTAGCTTTGTTACAAGAAAATGGAAGAAAATGAAAGTAATTAGTAAAGTAAAGCGAAAGTTTTTTTTTTCCTTCTTTTTGAGTGGAGAAAGGAAAGGGGTGTTTGGGGTGTTTAGGGTTAAGGGTAAAAATAAATAAAATAAGATTTTTATAAGTATTTTTTTTTCTGTTCAAAAAAAAAATCAATTAAAAAGATTTTTATAAGTATTTTTTTTTCTGTTCAAAAAAAAAATCAATTAAAAAACCAATTGGGTTGGATTAAGTGGTTGGAGATTTTTTCTTTGTAGACAGAAGTCAAAGGTTTAATCCTCATGTCCAGTTAGGCTGAAAGTCTTTTCTACCTTTGGTAAAACATGTAAACACTCTGTCTGCCTTTAATGTAGGGGTATGGTTGTTTACATCTCAACCGACGATGTTGGGACTTAAAACACGTGGAAAACAACATTGGGGGTAGACATGGGCAAAAAAACCGGTTCCTGAGGAACCGGTTCGGATTATCCAAGAACTGGAACCGATTGGTTCCGGTTCCTCAAGAACCGCCGGTTCGTGACCGGTTCCACTTTTGGATCCAAAAATCGGTTCCTTACCGGTTCCGAACAAAAAAAAACAGGAAAAAACCGAAAAAAATGGTCAAACGTTGACCAAGAACCGGTTCCGGTTCTTGAAGAACCGGTTCCAGTCAACGTTGACTGGAACCGGTTCCGGTTCCGATCCAATGCCCACCTCTAATTGGGGGTTACTTATATTAATCAGCTCAAATAAAACATCACGTGTCAATTAAAGAAAAACATCAATTCTGTTTTAGTTTATTGATATATACAGGGTAATACATTACGAGTTGACTAGGTGGTGTACAAATTCCCCCAGGACAGTTGGTAGGCCATCTTGATTCATCGTCTGAAGTTTTGGTTGATGCTGGCAGTGCGGGAGGAAGTTCAATCAAGAGAAGCTTCACCACCACATGAAATACTACAGAGGAATGAAAGCAATGGCCAAGTCTGTCTGCTAGCTCAAGCACTAAAACAAAGACATCAAGACCATATTCGCCTCCTGCACACTAGATTTTGGGTTACCGAACCCCAAAGAAATGGGTTCAGTTTATTGGATTTGTTGGTTAATGGTTATCATGTATAATGGATTTTAACAATCATCATATGTGTGATAAAGGTAAGATGATAAAATTCATTCGCTGGAACGGCTAAAAATTATTACTTAGCAAGTCTTGTACTTATGATATCTTATTTCACACATGTTACCCCATGCCAACCTCTAATCACTTGCAAATAAATAAATGCATTCGTCGCCAAGACTATAAAAACATAAATCTAAGTAACTTTGTGGTTAAGTTCAAATCTCATCACATGTCTGTGAAATACCACTTTAAAGTGACCAATGCGGCCCTGCCATTACAAAAGGAGACGATTTGCATAAACCAGGTGAATATCAGTGTCTCCAGAAAGAAGAAACCAGACTTGAATTTGTATATCAAGGTTGGTTAACTGACGATTAAGAAATTAATTAGAAGGTGTAAGGAATTAATCATCTAAGCTTGTTGGTTAAAGAATCAGAAAATAATCTACAGAACAATGTGTTTTTGACTCAAACTCATAGGTTATAATTCTTCTTTAATACCATCCGAGTTTTGGTTACTGTCATTAACGAAACTACAGACCCTTGCATCCTTAAAAACTTTCCCCGGTTTGCACATATAACCTTTTTGAGGTGCGCAATGAATGTCATCTGAGCACACACACAGGCCCTCAAGAGCACAACCCTCCTTAGCCACGGTCAGACCATTTCTTAGTCCTAAAACTTGATCGGTCCATTCACTTGAGAACAACCCTAAAGGATCATACTTTTTTTTCACCTTCAAAAACTCTCTACCTTTTTTGTACTTCTTGAACACCCCTTCAAATTCCACATTACGATTTTTCCCCCAATGTGGTAAGCCACTGTATTTAAACACCGCCATTTGCTCAATCTCTTCAAGCACATCCTCGAAAAGTCTTGGACTTTTTGGATCTTTACTTCTGTAATAAGTGATGTCAAAATCCAATGAGTCTTCTTGTTTACCCAAGTATGCATTTGAGCTTGTAACATATCTCATCAGGATACCATTATACTGATCTAGACCACACAATGATTGTGGCGCTATACTTACAAGCTTCTGTATATCTTGGATGAAATATTTAGCTTTTGAGAGGACAATGCTTATGCTCATTTGGTGGAAAAATAATCCCTTGACCCGAGGATCCCATGGACACACAGTGATTTCAACATCTTTTGGGCCTTTAAGGCAATCTCCTGATGCTTGAAGTCGATTTTGATATCCAACAACCGGGTATCCCTTAAAGATAATACCTATACGTAATTATGTTACTTTAATTCACACTACAATTTAATATGGTAGTTTTAGTGGATAGTTCTGAAGTATGTATACCATCATTTGTTAGCCCATATGCAGCCTTTATCAGCGCGGTTGCTGTAAGCTTTCCAATAATGCATTTTCCAGCTACATCACTTTTTTCCTCTTGATCTTCCTCTACAATTATAATTTTGTGCAATTTTTTTTAGCCTCTGATGAGTATAAAAACTGTTTCTTGATATTTATGATTCACATGACTACCTATAGATCTTAAGATAGAGAGTGCAAGTGAAGGCAGAGCACGAAATCCGGGGTGATTCCATACACCATTTCCTGAGATATTGGAGGAAACTCGATCAATCTGTTAGAATATGCGAACATAAATCATATAAATATTCACATATAATCACGAGTATGCGCAACGGAAGAATCGAATATGCAATCACATTAATTAACAAAGAGAGAATCGAAACGTGTACCTTATGCAAAGCTTCCAATAAAATCAATAATAATAAGATTATTATTGTTGTAGGGTTTAAAGTAAAACCCCTCTACGATCGCACACTAGACACCCCTTATACCGTATGCTAGTACCCCGATCACGATCAAACAACCCTTTGCTTGTACCCTCTAAAAGTCGAACCAAAGCAAACCCAAAAACCCCTTGACTTGCTACCTATGGCCGAACCAAATAAGAGAGGAAGAGAGGAGAGAATTTTTATGTGAAGGAATATCTAAACCCTTGGAATTAAGCCCCCTTTATATAGGGATATATCTAGGGTTTTTATCCTTGGTGGGCAAGTAATCTCAAGGCTTTCCAAGCCTTGAAATTTTCGGCCTAACCCATTAGGAATTAGAGCCCAACTCTAATTTCCTAATTTCACATTTTAACCTCCTTTTAATTAATTAAATAAAATTAACCCTTTAATTTATTTAAATTAATCATTTCGTGATCAAATTAATTAATATATTACTTTAATATAATAATTAATAGTATAGAGTTACCGTGTCATTTCGTGTGACCCCGTAGGCTTAAATTACTTCCGGACATGCGTTTATTATAACGTGATCACATACCAACAGCTCCCACTTGAGCATGTTATCATAAAGGCAATAACATTGGTTAGCGTCTAGCAACACGCCAATGCTCCCAGAAAAATTTAAGGATAGTTTCTTAAATTATCTTTTGAAATGATTTAGTCTTTAATATCCCTTTGGTTCAGATACCCTTGTTAATTATGAATATGGATCAATGTTATTTTATAATTTAACGATCTGTTTCTCATTTCTACAATTAATCAAGATTACCAAATTAGTCAAGACCACCTCTTTTGTTCATTTGGGTATGCGCATACAAACATCTTAATTAATCAATGAGGGCGCCAAATGGTATCATACTTCAGTTGCAAATTGAAGAAACAAATCCTATATTGACTACACGTGTTAGTCATGTCGTTTCACTATATTTCTGAAAATAGCCTTTTATTACTACCTTGTTTAGGACAGTTAGAACTATATCTAGAAAATGCAATCCACACACGCATAACCTGCTTGTATCTCAAGTCTAAGGATAAATAAAGCAACCATTTCACGAATTTCACTTAATGACGCCGATCCATAAAATGACAATTCGTTACGTGGGGTAAGTCCGATACTCACCTCTTTGAATACCATGTGAATTTGGCAGACCATCTCCAAATATTCCCTTAAATATTTCAACCAATCTCTCACATTTGTCTTAGTTTAACTATATTCCCATATAGTTAATCGACAATGGACGTTTAGAATATATCAAAAAATATTCATGGATTTAAACATGCAAATATAGGACACAATTATTATAAAATGAAACATTCATACCAAGTATCATAATTCATTTATTAAAATAACAATCGTTTAACATCCCATTATCCAAATACCAATCACAGATTTACATGATATAACTAGCAAAATCTAAGACCTGTGCCCTCGGCATGCTTATTGAGCTTTCCTTTTGACAAAGCCTTTGTAAAAGGATCTGCTAAGTTACAATCTGTGTAAACTTTGAGTAAATTGATTTCACGTGATTCGATTCGCTCACGAACATAGTGATATCTTCTTTGGTAATGTCTGGCACCTTTCTGAACTCCAGGTTCATTGGCAATGATAATTGCTCCCGAATTATCACAGTACAGATCCATAGGTGAGTTATTTGAGGGCATCACGTCAAGCCCAAAAATAAACTTTCTGATCCAGACAGCTTCCATGGCTGCATCCGAAGCAGCTATATACTCAGACTCTGTAGCAGACATAGCAACTGTAGATTGTTTCTTGCTCTTCCAATCTACTGCACCTCCATTTAAAGTGAAGACATATCATGACTGAGATTTTGTATCATCTTTATCAGTCTGAAATCCAGCATCACAGTATCCAGTTACTTTGAGCTCTGAATCGGGATTTCCTCCATACACCAAGAATAATTCTTTAGTAGCACGCATGTACTTTGGAATGTTCTTCACAGCAGTCCAATGATCCTCTCCAGGATTTTGCTGATAGCGGCTAACTATATTTTGCGCGAACGCAATATCAGGTCTAGTGCATCTTACCGCATACATGATAGATCCCACAGCCGAAGCATAAGGAATTCTTTTCATACGCTCCACCTCTTCAGGTGTAGAAGCACCGTTCTTGCTAGATAAATTAAGTCCTTCTTGCATCGGCAAATTCCCGCGCTTAGAATTCTCCATCTTGAATCTCTTCAAGATTTTATCTATATAAGCACTTTGGCTTAATCCAATCAACCGTTTACTTCTATCTCTATAGATCTTGGTACCAAGAATAAATGCCGCTTCACCCAAGTATTTCATAGCAAAACACTTTCCAAGATAAGATTTAACGTCTTTCAACATTGGAATGTGATTTCCTATTATCAATATGTCATCTACATACAAGACAAGAAAAGTAACATTACTCCCACTAGCTTTGCGATATACACATGGCTCATCAGGATTTTGAGCAAAACCAAACTTTTTGATCTCCTCATCAAACCTTTTATTCCAACTCCTTGATGCTTGCTTCAATCCATAAATGGACCTTTGAAGTTTGCATACCTTGTCGGGATGTTTTGGATCGACAAAACCTTCTGGTTGTACCATATAGACTTCCTCATCTAGAAAACCATTTAAGAAAGCGGTTTTGACATCCATTTGCCATATCTCATAGTCATAGTACGCTGCTATGGCTAAAATGATCCTAATAGCTCTAATGTCCGCAACGGGAGAAAAGGTTTCCTCATAATCAACTCCGAAAAGTTGAGTATAACCTTTTGTCACAAGACGAGCTTTATAGGTGTGTACATTTCCATCCATTTCGGTCTTCTTCTTGAAGATCCATTTACACCCAACGGTTCTACCATTTGGTGGAAGATCAACCAAGTTCCAGACTTGATTATCTTTCATGGATTTTATTTCCACATTCGCAGCTTTGAAATTAGGAGGTTCATTTAAGTCTCCTACTACGTGTTCTTTAGACTCAATCATAAGATTTAATCTTTCACGAGCACGTATTGTCCTTGAGGACCTACGAAGTGGAATCGCTTCATCTTCAACTTGAAGTTCATCTTGAGATTCATCTCTTTGAACATTTCCCCCCCCAAGTTGATGATTGCTAGTATTTTCAGAAGTTGACACATCTTCTTGAGCCTCATCAAGTTCAACAATACTCCCACTGTCTTCTTGAGAGATGAGTTTCCTTTCAAGGAACTCAGTAAATCGAGAAACCTTAACAGTGTTTTCGGTAGGAAAGTAGAAGTAGTAACCCATTGTTTCCTTTGGGTATCCTACAAAGATGCACTTAACAGATCTAGATTCGAGTTTGTCAGGCGTATCTCGTTTCACGAGTGCCTCACATCCCCAGACCTTTAAGTAAGACAGCTTGGGAACACTCCCATGCCACAATTCATGCGGTGTCTTGTCAACCTTCTTGGTTGGAACCATATTGAGAATGCGAACAGCAGTCTCTAGGGCATAATCCCAAAACGAAAAAGGAAGAGTTGTATGATTCATCATTGATCGAACCATTTCTAACAAGGTTCGATTTCTCCTCTCCGATACACCATTATGTTGTGGAGTATATGGATGAGTAAGCTGTTGAACTATTCCACAAGCTTTAAGATAATCTTTAAACTCTTGGCTTATGTATTCACCACCTCGATCCGAACGAAGAATCTTGATGGTTCTACTGAGTTGATTCTCTACTTCACTTTTAAATTCCTTGAATGTTTCAAAGACTTCATGTTTATGTTTAAGCAAGTAAACATAACCATAACGACTGAAATCATCCGTAAAAGTGACGAAGTAGCTAGCACCTTTCCTTGACACATGTCTAAATGGGCCACATACATCCGTATGTATTAGTCCAAGTAGTTCTTTTGCCCTCTCCGGTTTATTTGGAAAAGGTTTTCTTGTCATTTTGCCGGAAACACAAGATACGCATTCGTCAAATGATTCATCATTTGTTTGTAAGATTCCATCTCTTTGAAGCCTTCCAATGCGTTTCTTGCCAACATGAGCGAGACGACAATGCCAAAGATAAGTCGAGTCCAAATTGGTCTTGACTCGTTTGCTAACATTATACATTGAATTATCCTTTGAATCACAACCATGCATATCAATTTCATAAATACCATCACAAGCAATAGCATTAAAATAATGAACATTATTTCGTGAAACTGAAATACCAATATCATTAAAAACATTAATGAATCCGTTGTTTTTCAACAAAGAAACTGAAATGACACCTCTAGTAATAGACGGTGCATAATGACAATTGTCTAAAACAATGACTAAACCAGTAGGTAAAACTAAATGATAGTCGCCTATTTCTTCTACAGCTGCCGGTAGGCCATTTCCCACGAACAGTTGTAAAGATCCTGGTTTCAGTTTCCTTCTCCTTCTAAGCCCCTGTAAACAATTACAGATATGAGTACCACACCCGGTGTCGTAAACCCATGAATTGCGCTTAGAAAAGGAATATAATTCAATTGTGAAGATACCTGAAGTACTGGTCAAACTAGTTTGCTTCTTCTTCAACTCAGCTAGAGACTTGGAACAATTCCGCTTCCAATGTCCCACTTCATTGCAGTGATAACATGTTTGGTCCTTAGCGGGATGTTCCTTTTTCGCTGGAGGGGTCTTCTTAGGTTTAGGAGCAGCAACTTGCTTTCCTTTACCTTGATTCTTGCCCTTTCCTTTTGGTTGTTTCCCTTTCTGGATCTTTCCCCCTTTGATCGTGAGAACTTGGGGTGTGGCAGACTTCTTTGGAAGCTTCTTTTCATACTCATTCGCCATGACATGAAGTTCAACAATGGTTTTATTCATGCTATGCATATTGTAATTGTGCACAAATTCCTCAAAATCCTTAGATAAAGACTTGAGAATCATGCCAATAGCAATAGGCTGAGGATAAGCATAATTCAACCTTTCTAAGTGCTCAAAATACCTCTTCATCTTGAGTATATGAGGACTAACCGGTGTTCCTTTCTCGTGTCGCAAGTCATGAAGTGTGTCAACTAGGTCGAACAACTCCACTCCCGCTTGCTTTTCGTACAAAGACTTGAGCTCGTTAATCATATCACGAGGAAAATAATTTTCAAATTGCTTTTGAAGATCAGCATTCATGCTTCCCAACATCAGACAAGCAACCTCATTGTGTCTATCATACGCAGCAGTGTATGCAGCCAACTCTTCGGTTGTAGCATTAGCTCCCGGAACAACGGGTGTCTGCTATTCAAGGATTTCAATTTTCTTTTCAGCTCTTAGAACTATTCTTAGCTGACGAAACCAATCATTGAAGTTAGGTCCAGAAAGTTTTTCTCTTTCTAGCATCGACCTGAAAGCCGATTGGTGTATGTTTTGAGAAGGATTTGTTGTTGCCATCTACAAAATAGACAAAAGTTCAATTATCGGTATTTTCGATAATAATCCTTAAGAAATGTAATTTACCCTTGTTAAATTCATTTAACAATTAATTTCATTAAGGCTAGGATCCAATTGACATACAATCATTTCATCTGTTGATCAGCTAGAAATGACGGTACTCAAAAGGTAATCGACGATCAATAATTGTATTCATGCAATTCCTAGAGATATGGAACTTACAACAACACTTTAAAGGGGTATTAAGTGTTTTGTAAACATGTTTTGTCCCATCTTATGCCACGGGTCAAGGATCTCACCTCTTAACTCGTTTTAAGTCGCCCAATTAAGAACATGTAAATAGTCCACCACCGGTCTCACGGTGGAGTGGTAATTTACCTTGAAGAGATACAATTCGCCTACGGTCTCACGTAGGAGCGAAAAGCACTGGCAAGTGTTCTTAGCAAAGTGGGTGGCAATGACTTAACTTTAAATGAGTAATGCATTTGATGTGAATCAAAAGTTTATGTATGAAGACTCATGCAAATCTTCATAACATAATGTTTAATAAAATCATTTTATAGTCTTAGCAACACAAGAGAGCTCGGTAGCTCCATTTGAACGCACAAAGAAGCGCAAGGGCAAAGGTTTGCGAAGGACGCAATTAAAAACCCGCCATTTTAGGAGGCTAGCGCACTCCGACTTATACCTTTCTTAGAGTTTGTTCAAATGGGTGAGCCGGTGTATCTCAAGGTTGTAAGACTCCAATTTTATTAAAAAAATCTCTATTTCGATAGTTCTTAGTCAAGTTTATTCTTTTCTCCAAAACAATTTTTGCATCACCTTTATAGCTCTTTATAAACACGCAAAAATTAATAAACTTACTAATTACTGAACTAATTTAATCATGTAACAAGTTAAGGTAGGCCACCTAAACATGGTCACTATGGTTCATGCATATGTTTAAAGCCGGCTCCCCCCTCCGAAGAAGAGGATCACATACATCAAGTTGCCTTGATTGCGTAAGCCTTTAAACAACTTAATTAACAAGTAATTCACATAAACATGCTGACTGGAAATTTCCAGCAGCTTCACGACCTGTTTATCCCTGTTTCTGATCCGATTCAGATTTCGACCAGAACTACAAAGTTGTAGCCCTATGTGTCAAGCACCTACTGTCCAAAGCACAACTTCTAACTCATTACAGATTAAAATATATGAATTTTTTAGTGAACTGTCGCAAATCAGAAAAATCACACGAAAAAATTCACTTAGTCACACAATTATCTAATAATTAACCCTAATTATTGGATCATCATGCTTTGCTAAATATATCTCTATATATCAGTAAAAATCACAAGTAATTTGCATGAATTCTTGTGATTTTAATTTTATTTAACAACTTTAAATAATTAAGATACACAAAACATGCAATTTATACAAATAAATCATGTCAATTCACTAACTCAAAACTTGCCATGAGGGTTTCAATCTCCATTGAATTAGGTTAATTTTAATTAAACAAAAAAAAACTCTTATTTTTATTTAATTTAATCCGATTTTTAATTAAAAAAAAAAAGAAAACAACTTTTAATTATTTAACAATTAATTAAAAATCAACCAACCCTTAACCCCCCTTCAAGTTTTGATCTTTGTAACTAATAGATCACATATGTGGCTCTGATACCACTGTTAGAATATGCGAACATAAATCATATAAATATTCACATATAATCACGAGTATGCGCAACGGAAGAATCGAATATGCAATCACATTAATTAACAAAGAGAGAATCGAAACGTGTACCTTATGCAAAGCTTCCAATAAAATCAATAATAATAAGATTATTATTGTTGTAGGGTTTAAAGTAAAACCCCTCTACGATCGCACACTAGACACCCCTTATACCGTATGCTAGTACCCCGATCACGATCAAACAACCCTTTGCTTGTACCCTCTAAAAGTCGAACCAAGGCAAACCCAAAAACCCCTTGACTTGCTACCTACGGCGAACCAAATAAGAGAGGAAGAGAGGAGAGAATTTTTATGTGAAGGAATATCTAAACCCTTGGAATTAAGCCCCCTTTATATAGGGATATATCTAGGGTTTTTATCCTTGGTGGACAAGTAATCTCAAGGCTTTCCAAGCCTTGAAATTTTCGGCCCAACCCATTAGGAATTAGAGCCCAACTCTAATTTCCTAATTTCACATTTTAACCTCCTTTTAATTAATTAAATAAAATTAACCCTTTAATTTATTTAAATTAATCATTTCGTGATCAAATTAATTAATATATTACTTTAATATAATAATTAATAGTATAGAGTTACCGTGTCATTTCGTGTGACCCCGTAGGCTTAAATTACTTCCGGACATGCGTTTATTATAACGTGATCACATACCAACACAATCCGATAAACAACTCGTTTTTGACTTGGGTACGATGTCATGTCAGCAAACTCATGTTGTTTCCCAAAGGTAGCTGCTTGATCTGATAAGTCCGTGTCATTTTTCGTTATTAAGGTAACTGATCTCTTAAACATTGGCTGCAACCTTAAAGTTACCTACAGATTATGATCTCAAATATTGTCATAAAAACTGTACTTAGCATATTAAGGTAAGTTATGATATAAAAAAAAAAACCACAAATATACCTGGGATATGACTCCAAGTACTCCCATAGAAACTTTAGCGGCATTCATTTCTTCATCAAGTGCACCATTATCTTCTAAAGACCGCACTTTAACATAACCTTCTTTAGCTGGACCCGGAGTGACCATTTTCATCCGAACCACATAATTATGGATTGCGCTACCTATACCCCAAAGGGTGCTACCGTGTGCACCCGTGCCTAAAAGACCACCAATCGTCAAACCCAACCAATAAGGAGTATAAGGCAAAGCCAACCCATTTTTTGCAGCTTCACTGATAAGTTGGCCCAATGTTACACCACTCTGGCAGGTGACAAGCATTCTGTTTTTATTGATTTCAATAACACGGTCAGGATTTTTTGTACTAATAATGAGTCCATCATCTCCATCTGGACATACCAACTTTGGTAGGCTATGCGAATAACGAGTGGCTACTTTCATTTTTCTGTTCATTTGTGTAGCATTTGCAACTATTAACACAAGGTCTTCTTCGGATGAAGGGTATACGACCTCAGCTGCACGACAAATGCTACGATCAGGGAATGCACTGTTAAAATTATAACCACAACCTATATATCACTTATTGAATCTTAATTCAATAATCAACCACAAACATACGAACCTGATCTCAATCAGATTACCAAAACATCAACCACCACAGCTACTCTGTTGTGGTTCTATTATCTAGAATGATAATAGTTCTATTACAAGTATCGAAATAATACCAGAAACTATGAATATATGAATGAATATATTGAAAGAAGAATAGCAGCAGTTATCGACTTGAATGATTGATTAACCCTAAAAAGGGTTAAGACTTCTTTATATACTCCAGCCACTTTCCCTTAATTGCAAACTGCACCTCTCACTTTATCATCTTGCCACTTTGAGTCCAAAACTGTAATACCTGCATCACAAGTTCTAAACACACAAGTTTAGTCCCTGGATTTAATAACCAGATTAAGACTACAAGAATATATAAATTTAACATGCACCATAAGAATTGGTGATGATGCAATTTGTGAGATTATTTGAACACCTAACAGGTTCTTCAGGAGGATCACCATTTGCAGCTATGATCATTAGCATTATGAATGCCCATTTCATGATTAGAAGTGTTGGTCTTGACACCATGATAATATATTCTACAATATAATATATATATATATATGATAAATGGCAAAAGAGGATATATAAATATAGAAGACTAATTAATGTAGTATATGGAAATGAAGTGTTGGATTAAAAGGGTATATCAACCAAAAAATTAGATATTATTTTTCAATTTAAGCTAGATATATACATATGTGTCACTATGTATATAGTTATAAAAAAACATGATTTTTTAGTTCTTGCTATATATGGAGTAATAATATGTTGTCACGTTTGCTTTGAAGTGAAGTACATGAGTACATGACTGATGGCTCCTTTTTATCTTTAGAGTCGTATCAAGTTATTTAAACATAAATATACGTTGTTGACTATTTGTCATTTAAAATTACGTCTAAGACTAACGACATGATTATTGTTGATTAAAAATGGTCATATTAATGGTGATTATAGTAACGTGCGTCCATGAACACATGTTAACTTCCAAGCTGGTTTTTAAGAAGGGATATAATAATTCATGAATGGACACACCTAAAAATTCGGTTTGGACACAACTAATTTTTCAATTGACGAAGATATGCAACCTAATGTATTACTAAAATGATAGATTTATACAGAAAAAGAAAGGCAGAGAGAGAACAAGGAAGAAGAGAATTTCTTAAAAAGGATGGAGTAATGGGCTAATGACCTTGTGGTGGGCCTTACATTGTGAGCTTGAGAATTAAGATAAAACTTCTATTTGTAATTTTGGACTATAAACTATAAACTTATTATAAAGTGTTAATGAGTTTTTTTTTTTTTTTTTTGTAGACGAGTAATTAATAATATCAGATCATTTTAATACTTTTATTAATTATTTAATTTCATTGTTTTAATTCAAATGATTAAATATTTAAAAGAGTTTTTACAAGTTTTTAAAAAATTGAGAATGTTATATTTGTGTCTTTTGAAAATGTTAATGTTGTTAAGACAAAGCTATAGTTTAATACTCTATAGCATTTTGATATTATTGTTTATGTTATATTGAACGTACGAAACTTATATTCATTTAAGATCCTATGTATAAAACCACCTTAGTAGTTTCCATAATCTTAATTTAAGTGTGTAATTGGACACTGCGTAAATCCCTTAATCTTGAGTTCTTCAAATCACAGAATAATTTTGAATCTATATGTAAACGTCTTAAAAGCGTTTGTCAAAGTAGTTAGCTGATAACATTACTTTGCTTGCAAGACATTCCTCAATAAAAACTATTAGCTAGGCAGGCTCATGTGACAGACAAATCGACGGTCGACGGATTTAGTCCATATCGAAAATGTGCCAATTGCCTAAAGTCAATTTGCGATGTTATATCTTAGTGGTGTTAAATATCTGCAATTTATGCGTTTAGTTTTAAGGATTTTTACTGGAGACTCATATTCATATTGACGGGTCAGCAGCGCTTAAAAAGGCTTTTTACGGAATAGTACTCGTGGCTGTATAGTGTATTTGGCGTGCCCACAACTATCTTGTGTTCAACTGTATGGAATGTTCTCTTCAGAAATCATTATTATATATTGTTGTTAGGAATTGTTTTGGAATTCATGGGCTGCATCATACATGGAATTGTGTTAAAAAAACTAAAATGGAATCATATATGGAATTCATGGGCTGCATTTGATAGGAATTGTTTTGGATGGTAATGAGAATATTAATGTGAGATATTTCATGTTGGTGTATTATATTGTGAGATATTTTCTTTTTTTGTTTGAATATTGTAATTCTATTCTACACTGGTGGTGTTGTGGTCATATCCTGCTGGCATTTGATGATTGGTGAAAACTTAATTTGATTTGATTATCATTTAAAAAAGTTCTTGTTAGTAATAGTCTCATGTTTGTCGTTAATGTACATGAAAAGTGGTATTTTTAATTTAAAAAATTTATGAGGTAGACTAAATAAAAAAAATAAAAATCATCTTGTATCAGTACTATACATTTATCCTAATTTTCACCCGAAGGATTGAACACGCGTCGACATTAGAATTTCATGGAAGGTAAACTTTTAATATAAAAATATATTTTTTTCATATACATTAATAATGACCTTTAGAGTTATAGTTAGTATTTTCAAAAAATAAATATTTTTGAGACAAACTTTGATATTGAGTAATAATATATAACGAGCATTGTAACCCGGGCGTTGCTCCGGGAGACGTAATGGTACGTAAAACGTACGTTGTGTATAAGGTCGGTGATACAAAAGTAGTACGATATATTGTTATACATGTCTGTTTATCATGTAATTGTTTTAGACTTTTAGTTACCTCTTTAATTAATTTTCTCTTTTAAAACAGTTTTTTGCAAAAAAGAGGGAAAAAATTAGACTTAAAAAAGCAAGGAAAAAAGAAAAAAAGTAATGTTTTAGACTTTTAGTTAGCTGTCTAATTACCGAGGGAAAATATAATTTTTTTTCTTTTTTAAAAGAGTTTTTATAGAAAAGGGGAAAAAATTAGACCAAAAAAAGAACTAAGAAAAATAAATTAATGACGTCAGCAAGTTACTGTTCCTAAGGGGACTGTAATTGTAATATATATAATTGCACCGACAAGCCTGTTTTTGTTCGCTACAAACAGAAGTTACCTTTACAACACGAACATCACCATTTCATTTAGACATAAACATGTGCAAATATTTAGCCCTCTTTCTTTTTTCTTTTCTATATTAAAATTTACTAATCGATCATGGGGAGAAGTGGATGGCAACAAATCGTCATCAAGCTTCCAACTATATATATATGTTATTTAGTTTCTTGAAGACCTACATATTTAATTTTAATTCGTCTTTTCTAAATCATTGAACTTTTTTCGTCTCTTGTAGACGAATATAATAGAAAAAGTTCAATTTTGTGGGCATTAGCTTTGAGTCTTTGACAAAAGAAATTAAAGGAAATAAAAAGTAGGACAAGTAGTTCAACAATCTGAATCGAACAAGTGATTAGCTAACCAAATAATACAGGGATAGGAAACATTTTACTCAAAGTACATAAAACAAATTATTAGCTTCCCTTTGTTTCCTGGAAGTTAGATATCATGTCTAAAAAGTAATTAAATAATGTACAATTGGTATATATATATTCTACACGAAGTACAAGTCACTATAATAATTATAATTAGATGTAATAATAGTTTATAATTATAACTTATGAAAAAATATCATAACTTTAATTTGATAATAATGAGGTAAAGCAACCATTTCACATGTAAAGTAAATGAAATCTAGATTTACAATAATATTCTCTGTTTAATTTGTACACATGAATATTGCAATTCTGACCTCAATTTGGTATCATAGAATTCTCTCTCCTTTGTCATTTCTAATGAACATGAATTTACCTGTGGAACCAGATCTCTTCATTGTATTACTTCTCTTTGTTGATTTACTATTTTCTCCTTTAGATGGGCCTACTTGTTCATGATGGTAATCTTCATGATCTTCTTCAATCCTTAGTATATCAGCAATCAAAAGATTTTGATTTTGTAAAGACATTGATCCCAATGAAGTTGATCTTCTAACTTCTTGAATTGCTTGGCCCTCTCCATTTCCCACATTAATGGGAATCCTCATTTCTAGTTCATGAAAAGGGTATTCTTGTAAATTCTCATTAGCGACTACGTTTACAACAACTTCATCCCTATGATTATTATCCCTTTGTGTCTCTTCCACAACAAGAACAAGATCATTCCTCCTTTGGAACACAAGAGAAGACACATTGAAATTGGAAGATCTTATTTGTGAATGCGAAGTAGGGATTCCAGGCATGACATGGGCTCGACATAGTGGACAATTGGAATGAGATCTAAGCCAAGTATCAATGCATGGAAGATGAAATGCATGGCCACATTTTGGCAATAGCCTTAAACTTTCACCTTCTTGAAACTCACTTAGACATACCGCGCAATCAGCTCCATCTACGACCCCATCACCTTTCATGTACTTGCATACTGCAATGGACTTGATTAATGACTCATCAAGCCCAGTTGTTGCATGTTGCAATTGATCACGAGTCGCCGTTGATACATTCCTAGTATCAGATTCTGGAGACGGATTCAATTGGTTTTCTCTCCTTTTACAATACTTGGAGATTATAGTATAGTAGCTGACCAAAAGAAAAGCGCTAGCTAGGACACCGATCACTATAATGATAAGAGGCGAGAAATTCATGCCAGAATCATCATCTCCGGATTGGAAAGGAGGTGGTGGTGGAAATATTATGTAACACCATTGTGGGCAATATATGCTACAAATCCCTTGTGAACAATCTCTATAACTATTATATGGTGGCCAATTGGTGTTGCTAGGGTTGTTGCCCATAGAACTCATGACCACCAATGTATAGTATTAAGCTAGCTATTGGAAACCAATTAACACCAACCTATGTAGTTCCAAAAAAGGGAAAGATATTGAGGAGTAAAGGGAAGGGTCTTAGATGTGAAGGGAAGCAAAGCTGGTGGGGTTTGTGGATGATGTGTCTCCTAATATTCTTGAGTTGGTGTACTTTATCTTTTGTTGGTCTATCATCTTCATCTCTTTAATTTTTGTAGTTTACTTTATCTTTATTTCAAGTGAAAATGATAGCTATGGGTTAAGGGTGGGGGGCAGTTGAGTTTTTCTTTTCTATTACTATAAGGATGGTGATCACTTAACCTCCAAGTTCCGGGCTTTTTGAAAAGTTCTCTTGGTTGGTGAAATATAGATATATGGGGTTCACTAAACCTTGATTACTATAACACTAGTAATTACAATTCAATGTGATCAAAAATTCCTTCTGTTATTTATTGGTGTTTTGTCATTTGACTAAACTATGTTATCTAGTAATATATGATTGTTAGGTCATCCATAATTGTGGTTTATGAAAATATTTATAAGTAATTGAAAAGGTATTCAGCTAAATTTTATAGTATGATGATAATGTTAATGATGACATGGCTATATATGTATCATGCATATGAAGTATGAACCTCTTTGTAATTTAATGTGTATTGTGTTCATAAAGTCTTTTAAAATCTGTTACATATATAATGGATCGATAAGTTTATAAATGAAAATAGATTCATCATGATTTAACAATAAAGATGCTCTCAATAATCAAATATACGATCATTTTAATGAAATGTTTTTTCTTGTTCATTTCATGCATGTTTCATTTTAAGATGTAACAGTGATCAAGAAAGAAATATTAAGAAATAAGAGTTAATTACTTTTTTCGTCCCTGTGGTTTATCGTTTTATCACTTTTCGTCATCGCCGTTAACTTTTGGCTAAAATCATCCCCGTGGTTTGCATTTCGTCCTTGGTTCCGTTAACCCCTCACGTGCCTTGCACGTGAGGGGCATTTATGTCTTTTCACCCATCTTCATAGTTTGTCCCTATGGTTAAGTGCAAAATTCGTCCTTATGGTTTGTCGTTTTTGCATTCTTCATCCTTGTCTTTAACAAACCTCCAAACAAGAATTTAATCAAAAACCAAAACAAACTCAAATCAAAAACCTATATATACCTACATATGAAGATCTAACTTAATACCGGCCGGTACCGCTAATTTAATTTATTTTATTTTATTTTATAAAAATGTTATAAAACTTACTATAATTTAAATTTTATTTACTATTTTATTTTATTTTATTTTTTTTTGTTTTATTTTGATTTTATTTTATTTTATTTTATTTTATTTTATTTTATTTTATTTTATTTTATTTTATTTTATTTTATTTTATTTTATTTTATTTTATTTTATTTTATTTTATTTTATTTTATTTTATTTTATTTTATTTTATTTTATTTTATTTTATTTTATTTTATTTTATTTTATTTTATTTTATTTTATTTTATTTTATTTTATTTTATTTTATTTTATTTTATTTTATTTTATTTTATTTTATTTTATTTTATTTTATTTTATTTTATTTTATTTTATTTTATTTTATTTTATTTTATTTTATTTTATTTTATTTTATTTTATTTTATTTTATTTTATTTTATTTTATTTTATTTTATTTTATTTTATTTTATTTTATTTTATTTTATTTTATTTTATTTTATTTTATTTTATTTTATTTTATTTTATTTTATTTTATTTTATTTTATTTTATTTTATTTTATTTTATTTTATTTTATTTTATTTTATTTTATTTTATTTTATTTTATTTTATTTTATTTTATTTTATTTTATTTTATTTTATTTTATTTTATTTTATTTTATTTTATTTTATTTTATTTTATTTTATTTTATTTTATTTTATTTTATTTTATTTTATTTTATTTTATTTTATTTTATTTTATTTTATTTTATTTTATTTTATTTTATTTTATTTTATTTTATTTTATTTTATTTTATTTTATTTTATTTTATTTTATTTTATTTTATTTTATTTTATTTTATTTTATTTTATTTTATTTTATTTTATTTTATTTTATTTTATTTTATTTTATTTTATTTTATTTTATTTTATTTTATTTTATTTTATTTTATTTTATTTTATTTTATTTTATTTTATTTTATTTTATTTTATTTTATTTTATTTTATTTTATTTTATTTTATTTTATTTTATTTTATTTTATTTTATTTTATTTTATTTTATTTTATTTTATTTTATTTTATTTTATTTTATTTTATTTTATTTTATTTTATTTTATTTTATTTTATTTTATTTTATTTTATTTTATTTTATTTTATTTAAAGTTTTTATTTTATTTTATTTTTTTTATTTTATTTTTATTTTTTTTATTTTATTTTATTTTATTTTATTTTATTTTTATTTTTATTTTATTTTATAATTAATTTATTTTATTTTATTTTATAAAAATGTTATAAAACTTACTATAATTTAACGTAAATAATCAAAAGATAATTACTATCTACTCAAAAAATAATACCAAATAAGTATTTTATAAAAATGTTATAAAACTTACTATAATTTAACGTAAATAATCAAAAGATAATTACTATCTACTCAAAAAATAATACCAAATAAGTATTTTATAAAAATGTTATAAAACTTACTATAATTTAACGTAAATAATCAAAAGATAATTACTATCTACTCAAAAAATAATACCAAATAAGTATTTTATAAAAATGTTATAAAACTTACTATAATTTAACGTAAATAATCAAAAGATAATTACTATCTACTCAAAAATAATACCAAATAAGTATTTTATAACAAAATATAAGTTTTAAAGTTCACAAATTACAAAAAAAATAACTTTAAAATATTATAGAAATAAAATAAAAATATAGAGTTTTATAAACACCATGGAGTTGTCATGGTCAACTGTAACCACGAAATAATTTGAGCACCGGAGAAGAATCAATTTTTAATTGCCTATATAAAGTTATCAAAGTTGATAGTCAAGTATTAGTACTGCTTGCAAATTACGTCTAATATTCTAAAGTGAGTGGGATTAACTTGATTGGTTGAGTAGCACTGGATCGAGCTGCTTTTATAATTTATATTCACCCTTTAATAACTCCTTTGTTTAAGATATACTAGAATATTTAAATTTATGTTTCGCGGGAGTACACGAAATAGCTGAGTGTTAATAAATCAACAATATAATAAAAAAAAGTTTTATTTTATAAATTTGTTAAAGATATTTAATTTAAACGTAAAAATTAAATATTGTACGATTATTTCTATGGTAATAATCAAAGTAATTACAAATTACATAAAATAAATAAATGTAATAATGAATATTCTCGATATATAACCCCTTTAACTAATTAATGATAACAAACAATAGTAAAAAAAAAGTAAATCTTAATATCTAAACGCGCGTACACACACACAAAAAAAAAAAAAAAAAAAAAAAACTATGTTTTTTAAGTCTCCACTTTGTTAAGCTTTTTTAGGCTTTGAGGTTAATTAACTTCTCGACATGATTATTATATATGTTGTGATTAAGTTTTTAAAAAATGAGTTGGGTTTGAATTGAGAATTTGAGATATATAAACTCGCGAACCATCGACTCATCAAGCCGAACATGATAAGATTGCCAACCCCAATCTCAATCTATGACAGTATATCAAGAAATATGTTACAACTTTTACTAACCAGTGTGACAAAAGTATTTAAAAAATGACAACAATACAAATAATGTAAACTATTTAATATAAGGGGAGATACTCGTACTCCTGCGTGATAATATTCTTCCTTTATAATGATTTGATATTCGCACTTTAAATTATTTTATTCAAGGAAAAAAAAAACACCCAGGCACCCAGCGGTGGTTACCTATATACCCACTTTATAACAATATGAAACATATGTTCTGAATTAAACTCCATACTATATATTTTCATTATTTATCTAGCCGTTAAACTATATATCATTTTTTTAAAGAAGCGAATTGAATATCATAACACATGGTCTAGAAAATGTTGTCTTAACCGGGTCCACGCTAAAGAGTCCCCTCACCCAATATTTAATAGGAGGGAAATCTCCTAACAATCTTTCATGGAGGGACTTTCTTACCATTGGACTATTAACCCAATAATATATAACTATATATCAATTACAAATAGAGGTGGCAAAATTGACGGGTCGGATCAGGTTGGGTGACGGGTCAATACGGGTACGGGTCAATATGGGTTCGGGCCAAAATGGACTTTTTTAAAACGGGTCATTTGGGTTCGGGTCAATACGGGTTGGGTTGAAACGGGTTCTGATCAATATGGGTTAACTTCTATTTTCCCCATAATTCATAAAAAAAGTATGGAGTAGTAGATTGTTATGTTATACAGTTATACTTCACGTACACTATACTATTATAATTACTGTATAATTTAGTATTATAAATATTAGCCACAATAAATAATTATATAATCTATATATATATATATAATTTAGTTATGAGTATTTTACTAATATATATCATATTTATAAAATTATAAAATGATTGTTTATCCCTGTAAAATATACAGTAATTGATAACAGTTGTAAAACACTAAAACAAACCCTTCCTAATATTTCGAAAAGCCCCTTTTATAGACAACAGTTTAAGATGCCGTTTAAAAATTTAAAAAAAAAAAAAAAAAAAAGTTGACCACAAGTTTGTATCTTCAAGTTTGAGGCTGCCAGTTAACCAGGTTATCTCCATATTCGGTCGAAGTCTTTGTAGTTTTTACAAGGTTTTTGTATATATTTTGTCACTCGCAAGTCTGTATCTTCCATCCATTTTGACTCGTATGTTAAATTTCCAGGTTTTAATTCCGCCCATTTGAACCCGTTTGTAAAGTGTATGTTACCCAAACACCACAAAATCTTACCCAAAATCGCCCACTTTCTTCCTCACGGGTTGATTTTGCCAGCTATAATTACAAATGTATCTTAAATCAATAATTAATATATTGTAAAAGACATTTACAAGTCCTAAAACTATTTTGGTCTAAAGCCATGTTTGGTACACCTTACAGAGAAATACTTACATAAACTAATACTAACACACATGCATGAAGAACCTTATGAATCACTTAAAGACCATTTGATTTCCTCAAGAAGCTACTTGGCTTCTATATGTCATTCTATGTCGGATTGATTGAATTTTGGATAATATATTTTAAAGTAGGGAAAATCACTGTAAAGTAAACATTCGAATACCCTTCTCCTCATGTTAAAAATTCATCTTTCATTTTACACAACATGTCGCACTACCCTTCTCCTCATGTTAAAAATTCATCTTTCATTTTACACAACATGTCGCACTAAGGAGAAAAATGTAAAACCAACAATTAATGAAAATGACCAATCTAAATGGGAGGTGATCCCTACACAATTTTTTGCCATACTTACATTATATGATTATACTGTACAACTGTATAATGCATACAATGTAACACCCCAAGCCGAGGCTCGGAATATCACGGAAATCACATAGCACCAGGTGGGATTACAATAGAACCAACTAAATGCAAATAAGAATTCGGTGAATCCATTACAATGCAAAATAGACAACATAATACAACAGGAGCAAATAGCCATCAAAGTTAACAAAACCACATCCAAGGATGGCAAACGATCCTAAGTATAATGCAATCAGAAGGCCAATGAATCCTTGATCCATACAGTCCAAGTCCGGGTTCAACAGCAAGCTAAACAAATCAGTCAAACTCCATGCCTTGGAAGAACCTGATTACCTGAAAAGTGTACTAAGCATAGTCAACACAAGGTTGGTGAGTTCGTAGTAATGATTCATAAAGAACCAACAACAATAATCACAATATAAGAACAGAGGCTAGGCGTGACTTACAGCGAGCCTCTAAGCAACACAATATCGTCTCACAACACGATTACACAAGACAAGCAAAATGTGTAAATGAATGCACGAATGATATATGAATCAATGTAAGTGCCAAATGCATGAATAAGCAAACATGCCTATCCTATGCGTGATCTCCAGTCACTTATGCAACGATACCTTCTGTCATTACCATGAACAAGGCTGTATCTCAAAATCATCGAGATATATATGTCTATATACTCGGGGTCACGTTCTACATCCAAAATGGGTGCATACATCTATGCACCAGGATGCCGGCAAATCCCCTGCCGAGGGTCCATCAACAATGTATGCAGTGCTTACAATCATATGTAAATGCATAATTCATAAACCGACGATCAATATACGATGAATATGAATCAATAATCAATATTCGCCAAACCTGAGTCATCAATCAATAATCGTCAATCTTAACCCAATAATCAACATTCGACAACCATAAGCCATTAACCACAATTCAAACCAACTATACGTACATATACTTCAGAGGATTCTGCTTCCTTCGAGTCCCAGATGCTTATATATAGGGTCACCCGCAGCCTTCCCACCACATCTAAGACCCAATGAAGGCATAACCGACTTTCATGTATGTACGTCTATCCTATTATTACTAGATACTTAACAAACATAAACTAAGTCATTCAAACATGAAAACCGTCTCAACAATCCAATACTCGAACCAATTTAACCCAAATCAAACGAAAGGAACTAACACATAAGTCTAACAACTAAGACCATCAATCAATGAATCAATAATTGCCAGTAAACAAGCAGGGTTTACACTTTTCAGCCCGAATCTCAAGCGAGTAGGGAGA
Organism: Erigeron breviscapus; assembly: GCA_034093135.1. Taxonomy (NCBI): domain Eukaryota; kingdom Viridiplantae; phylum Streptophyta; class Magnoliopsida; order Asterales; family Asteraceae; genus Erigeron; species Erigeron breviscapus. The sequence goes on along the minus strand of CM067170.1, from coordinate 11,949,824 downwards.
TACGAAACTCACCTTGTCCGGCAAAGAAGCTAGAATAAGATTACAAACGAGTAATAGGGTCCACACGTCCACAACCTATAATTATACATCATAATACCATAATGTCAACTCTACAGTCATAAACAAGTTGGTTTAGCACAATTAGGTCAAGTCACAAACCCTAAACGCCTTTTCAACTAAAACGAGTAGGAACAAGACGCATTCGACTCGACCTTTTTAGAAATGACAAAAGATTCATACAAAAGGAGTGTTACCACTAGAAACTAGACTCTCTTACGATTCCAACGATAGGTCATACGACTTGTTTGGACTTACGGATCAAAAGTTACGACCTTTCTTTTTTTTTTTTTTTTTTTTTTTTTTTTTTTTTTTTTTTTTTTTTTTGGACTTTCAAAAGTTACGACCTTTTCAAACTAAAACAGTTTTTGCTGCACTGGAGGAAAGGTGCGGCGCACCATTGATCAGGTGCGGCGCACCAAAGAGGAGGTGCGGCGCACAAATCAACCAGGGAACCCAGTCCAAGCTTTGGTGCGGCGCACCAAAGAGGAGGTGCGGCGCACAAATCAACCAGGGAACCCAGTCCAAGCTTTGGTGCGGCGCACCAAAGAGGAGGTGCGGCGCACCAAGAGGAGGTGCGGCGCACCAAAAGGAGTGCGGCGCACCATTGATCAGGTGCGGCGCACCAAAGAGGAGGTGCGGCGCACAAATCAACCAGGGAACCCAGTCCAAGCTTTGGTGCGGCGCACCAAAGAGGAGGTGCGGCGCACCAAAGAGGAGGTGCGGCGCACAAATCAACCAGGGAACCCAGTCCAAGCTTTGGTGCGGCGCACCAAAGAGGAGGTGCGGCGCACAAATCAACCAGGGAACCCAGTCCAAGCTTTGGTGCGGCGCACCAAAGAGGAGGTGCGGCGCACAAATCAACCAGGGAACCCAGTCCAAGCTTTGGTGCGGCGCACCAAAGAGGAGGTGCGGCGCACAAATCAACCAGGGAACCCAGTCCAAGCTTTGGTGCGGCGCACAAATCAACCAGGGAACCCAGTCCAAGCTTTGGTGCGGCGCACCAAAGAGGAGGTGCGGCGCACAAATCAACCAGGGAACCCAGTCCAAGCTTTGGTGCGGCGCACCAAAGAGGAGGTGCGGCGCACAAATCAACCAGGGAACCCAGTCCAAGCTTTGGTGCGGCGCACCAAAGAGGAGGTGCGGCGCACCAAAGAGGAGGTGCGGCGCACAAATCAACCAGGGAACCCAGTCCAAGCTTTGGTGCGGCGCACCAAAGAGGAGGTGCGGCGCACCAAAGAGGAGGTGCGGCGCACAAATCAACCAGGGAACCCAGTCCAAGCTTTGGTGCGGCGCACCAAAGAGGAGGTGCGGCACTGCACAAATCAACCAGGGAACCCAGTCCAAGCTTTGGTGCGGCGCACCAAAGAGGAGGTGCGGCGCACCAAAGAGGAGGTGCGGCGCACCAAAAGGAGTGCGGCGCACCATTGATGTGGTGCGGCGCACCAAAGAGGAGGTGCGGCGCACAAATCAACCAGGGAACCCAGTCCAAGCTTTGGTGCGGCGCACCAAAGAGGAGGTGCGGCGCACAAATCAACCAGGGAACCCAGTCCAAGCTTTGGTGCGGCGCACCAAAGAGGAGGTGCGGCGCACAAATCAACCAGGGAACCCAGTCCAAGCTTTGGTGCGGCGCACCAAAGAGGAGGTGCGGCGCACAAATCAACCAGGGAACCCAGTCCAAGCTTTGGTGCGGCGCACCAAAGAGGAGGTGCGGCGCACAAATCAACCAGGGAACCCAGTCCAAGCTTTGGTGCGGCGCACCAAAGAGGAGGTGCGGCGCACCAAAGAGGAGGTGCGGCGCACAAATCAACCAGGGAACCCAGTCCAAGCTTTGGTGCGGCGCACCAAAGAGGAGGTGCGGCGCACAAATCAACCAGGGAACCCAGTCCAAGCTTTGGTGCGGCGCACCAAAGAGGAGGTGCGGCGCACAAATCAACCAGGGAACCCAGTCCAAGCTTTGGTGCGGCGCACCAAAGAGGAGGTGCGGCGCACCAAAGAGGAGGTGCGGCGCACAAATCAACCAGGGAACCCAGTCCAAGCTTTGGTGCGGCGCACCAAAGAGGAGGTGCGGCGCACCTACAAATCAACCAGGGAACCCAGTCCAAGCCCTGGTGCGGCGCACAAATCAACCAGGGAACCCAGTCCAAGCTTTGGTGCGGCGCACCAAAGAGGAGGTGCGGCGCACCTGCGCCCAGATCAGTTCCAAAACACTTCAAACACGAACCAAACTTAACCCAAACTCCATTTTTGGTCACCAAATCGACTAGTGATGTTTCAAGACTCATTTTGAAGCTTATACAAACATATTTCAACATAAATAGACATAACCCCTATCTTAGTTTCGATTCAAAACATCATAATCACATCCAAACCCTTCAAACCCTAATTAAACCCTAGTTTGACCCAAATCAAGATTTAAGCCGATTTAGGACTTGCAAACTTTCAAGATGACTAGAAATGCATAAACAAACATAAGTAGGTGTAAATGGGATGAATTTGACTTACCAAAACTTCCTTTTGAGCTAGAACCCGAAATTAGGTCAAAGTGGACAAAATGCGAGAACTTCCACCTTTGATTTCTTCGATATGACGATAATGTGGTATAGATGGTGATGAATCTAGTGTTATAACCTTTCTAAACACTAAGTAGATGGTAGGGAGAAGAGAAGAATTGGTCTTGCTTTGTTCTTGAGAGAAAGAGATAGATAGAAATGAGAATGAGAGGGGGAGAAGAGGATAAGGGGGGGAAATGGGTCATGGGTGGCTGGTGGGTCATGGACTACCCACGGGCCGACCCGCTTCCCTACACAAATCACAACACAAAAGCTACACATTTAAATATCAACTAACCCATATTATCGACCCAAACATTCCACATTGCCATTTAACTCTCAAAACGACCCAATTAATTCATTAACTCAAATTGTTAGTCAAATTATACATAAAGTCAACGGGTCAAAATTCACGGATGTTACATACAATATTGTGTATGGCTAAAAAATATTGTGTATGAATCATTTTCCAATCTAAATAGGCCATGTCATCATCACTTGTCCCCACATGCTAACGTAAGTGGCGTGGAGAAGTTAATGACATGGCCGGCTATGGTTGGATCATTTTATGTGCCAGGTTCGCACTTTTCTCTCCTAAATTTGACATCTTTCACCAACTCAAATATGGTTTTATCAAACGGTTTAAAAGAGAATATAAGTGTTAATAGATGTTTAAAAAAATTCCATCTTAAAGTATTTCGTCTTGACTGATCAAATCAATAACTAACAAGTGAGTTCGGTATATATCAACTGTTGATAAACATCAAAGATTTTGGTTGCACAACATATAAGTATATAACCATCCTTAAAATAAAGGTAATGCTAAGGAATGCAATGACTATTTCATACTATTAATGTTGCTTGGTTAAGCTAGTCTATTATACAAATATATAAAATGTATAGAATTTTATTAAATAAGTGTAATAATAATTATTTATTTAAAAGTCTTTTTAATTATATTTATATGTCGATGTATCATCTATACATAGTATAACTATAACTTTAAATATCATAATAATATATAAATTAATATTAATATCACACATATTTATTTACTTTTATGCAAATATTAATGTGCAGGGATATATATACATTGCATATATCACAAATTATGGCAAGATATAGGCAAAATGGGAAGTTATATTGTTTACTGGGTAATGATAGTTATTACCCCCAGTTTAGTCTATAATGGCCCATTACCCACTTTTAGTATTCATTAACCACCTTTTTTCTAACCAAGCACAATTATTCATTATATTACCCATTCCTTACCTTTAAATACCCCCAACCAAGCACCCTCTAAGTCCTTTTTTTGAGGTGTAGTCATATTTACCTATATTGGAATGATTATCATTTATGTAGAGAATAAGAGAGATAGTAAAGCAAGTAACAAAGTGAACATGTTCATTAGTTTCTCTTTAGAAGTGGAAATAGAGAAGATTCACCACTAAGTCATACAGTAATAGTTTGTAATTATCTTAAAGAAAAGAAAAATAGCCAAGAAAATAAAAAGATGACTAAACACAAATTAGCCAGCCAATTTATTGGACTTTTCACCATCATGCAAAAATTATATTGTAATGAATTTACAAAACGCAAGATAAGCCTTACAATTTTGTTAACTCAATTGTGGAAACTCAAAAAAAAAAAAAAAAGTTGATATTGTCATATATGTGGATTGACTTGTAAACAAATAAAATGAGTTTCACCCTTTCAACATGTTCGGTCCATTTATTCAGTTTACCAATCATTATGTTATCCATTTGAACCTCTAAAATTAAGTACCCACCTAATCTGACCCATAATTATGCTTTAAAAATGAGTTCTTATGGGTTTTAAGACTTAATCAAAATCATCGAATAAACTTAACGCTACCAGATGTATAAACCTTGTAATGTCAAGACTTCCGTGGAGGTTACATTTTTAGGCACACTATCACAAGCATCAACTATTTCTATTTAATCGATTTGTCATATCTATAAGCACAGAATGATGTATAAAAGCAAAAGAAATAGTCAAACCAAATAAGATGACATTAGATTCCAACTAATCTTCATGTGTGAAGGCATTGATGCCACAAATCTAAGCACATTTGGCTTTAACTTGCTTTTAGAGTTTGTTGTCTTCTGGACCTCAAGATGCTTAGCTACATTAGGAATTACAAGCTCTCTACAATGCAAATGCAGCAATGGAACTTTAGATAGTACGCTTCCTTTTTGAACGTCCAGCCCTGCGGGCCTTCTCATCTTGTATGGTTCTCCGGTTACCGGCTCATAATCAGCCCTTGGCATTTGCTTCCATCTACTGTGAACAAACCAACCATACTTGTAGTCACCCACGATCGGCGTACCAAGAGCTTCAGCACAGTGTACCCGGAGCTGGGGTAGAGGTTAAATTATGAAACTGATTATTCATATTTGATTTAATTAAAAAGATTGCCTATTTACCCTTCTTTATGTTGAACTAATCAAACACTCGAACATCTAATTATTAGATTATACAAGTTCAAACAAAAGCAACACATATGAACACTATCTTGTAATACCATTAACAATAAGGTTTTGGTCTATCGGCATTTAAGTAGCTATCAACCAAGAGGTGGTTCAAGTGTCAACTGAGCACCAAAAGGAAAAAAATTAATATATTAAAATCTTAGGTAAAAAAAAAAGAGAGGGCATATACCTGATGCTTATGGTTTGTAAGTGGACGTAACTCAAGCCATGAACAACCACTTATTGTAGGACCAAGCACTCGGTATTCTGTGACAGCCTCCTGGGAAGCTTCTAAACCAGAACCATAAGCCAACATTACTCTTTCTGCTTTCCCACCATTAAGCATAACCTATAACCAATTACAGCAGAGTGTTCACATCTTTATTTTTCATTGATGATAATCCAAAGATGTATGAACATGATAATTAATAATGACCTTTGTTAGAGGGGCACGAATTAAACCCTCCTTTTCCTTTGGGGTTCCTATGACGAGCGCCCAATACCTTTGGTAAGTATCTTCACATGTATCATTCCATGCCTAAAGTTATGATGAATAACATTAGCATAATAAGCTCCAAGATTACTATGTCCAAAGGTGAATGCATACCTTACGTGAAGACTTTGTCCTATTGATGTCACTGAACAACCAATGAAGATGAGAGATGCTCTCTTTTGATCTGCCCATCAGAATAATCCCACTGCTTTCTTTATCAAGACGATGAACCTACAAAGTGATCACATATTTAGAAAAAGGAAAGGGATTTCGCCTTAGGGGGGTGAATGAATGAGAGGGTAGGGTAACACACCAAATGGGTTTGGGTCAACATCAAACAACATTACGGATAACTGACCCGTTATGGCCTCCCACTAACCGGTCCCATGGCCAACAAGGAGAAGTAAATCAGATAACACTATGATTATAGGGACATGGGCCTGAGAATTTAACCCCTGGCCTCCGCTTTCATGTTGCATTTCCCCCACCACTAGGCTTTCATCGCGGGGATAAATTGGGCAATATTAAGTACATGTCAAATGGGTCAGGCTGATCCACTGACATATTGTGTCCATATCCAGTTGCATTTTACAAAGAATAAATGATTGTATTGGATAATGGGCCAACGGGGTTTGGGTCACTTTTTACAATTGCTTTTAGCCTTTTAGGAGAAAAATAGAAGTAAAATTATAGAATCTCACAAATTGACACAATCCTTAAGTGGGCAAGAGTAGAGCAGTAACCAATTAGAGAATAATTACCAACTTGGGACCCTCGTCGTAATCATAACATAATGCTGCAGCTGCCAGGGCATCCATACTGTTATGAACAGCCATATTCCCCTAAACATAATAACCTGTAAGAGAAATAGCATAAAACATGATCTAATTATGAAAAGTTTGAGCTTAGTGGCCAACCTTTAGCGGCACCTTTGGTGGCTTGTTGAGAACAAGTAGAGCAGAGTCCTGAAGTTTCAAAATGAAGTGATTAACAAAACAAACTTACAGCATGATAAACTATGGGGGAAAAATGGCGAAGTTATAATGCTCAAAAAGCTTAAACGGTCACTGAAAAAAATCCAAAATCCTAATATCATATGCAGATAACATGACAGGTATTAGAACTAAAGACATACCTTGTACATGACAAGTCTTTGCAGATACTGTATCTCATCTGCATTTGGACAGAGAGATGCACTTGGTATGGTATCAAATCTCTTGGAGATTTTAGATTCAGCAACAGATACAGGCACATAAATTTTAGAACCCTTCGTCAAGACCTCATTGTGCTTTATCTGTACGTTGATACAGTTTTATAAAATCAAACCAAATTAAACTACTTACCAGATATCTGAATGCTACATGAATTGGGGTTGTGAGATCATAAACTCATAGTCATAATAGAGTACTTATAAACATCCCCTTACATCGCCTTAATATAACATTGTAACAATGTGGTTTTTCTACTCATATTTTTAGTGAGTCATTATTTATAAGAAACTGAAAATTTGAGTAAGACCTACCTTTTTTACAATATTTTCCTGTCCTTGCTTTCCTGCCTCATGACACTCCATCTTCACCTGGACGAATATACAAACTACATTAAGTGTAATTGTTTTAAACATTTGCTACATAGCATTATATTTTTAATCACATTGAAGTAGTTGGCATGTATAGATCATACAGAAACCAACTAAACACGCCTGAACATATTTCCTTTCAGAATGCAAAAACTAAATTTTCTCTTTACAGAAAATCCAAAGGATACGATTCAGGGAGTAAAAAACAATAGAAACGCAGAGTAAAAAGAAATCAGATTTTTTTAAACAAAAGTAACTACCAATTCTCGTTATGAATATATTGTTTTGATAACATAGCTGTTCCAAAATGTTAATAATATACAATCCAGAAGGCTTTTGGTTTACTTTCAGAATTGGGAATCAAAACGATGTTGTATAAATCAAATATGAGAATAGGATACAACTTCTTCATATGCCTAGGATAGTAGAAACCCACAGATAAGAACTTGTAAGCGAATCTTAGAAGAGATCAAGAGAAGTCCAAAAAGAAAAATGTACTCACAAGGCCCTTGTTGAAGTGTGACTGGATCACAGAACTGTCTACATCAGAGAAGTAATATTTCAACCAGCTAATGGCAGTGACATGGGAATTAGGAGATGCATTCTTTCCAGGTAAAGGGTGCGATGGAAATGGGGGCAAGGATAAGAGCTGTCGAGGCTTGTGACCAGCTTTAGGGCAACCCAGATGAGTTATGTTGTTAGAAACTCGAAGAACAGTTTCGCCACAATCAGGTGGTGGGGGAGACACTCTGGAAAAGTGCCTCACCGCAAAAGACTTGATGTTGAGCCACATTGTTGCACATACTGCCTGCATATAGACATAAAAGTTATCTCTAATGCTGGAAAAGTTGTAGATATGTAAACTAGCAATATTGGCTGTAGAATAAACTTATTATTTTAGAAAGAAAAATATTTTACATTATTATGGTCTTAAAATGCAAATAAACATCATCTCTCTTGTCAGAAAAATTGTCTTGAGCTATAAAAATTGGAATAAACTCAATCCCGGAAAACAAAATGTTCAGATACCTATTTTATCTCTATAAAAGATGTTGTTAGTAGTAATGCAACAAAAGGTAGAATATACAGCAATTATAGAAAGTTATATGATGTGTGTTAGAAAGGTCTTGGGTCTCTCTAGTAAATGAAAATGAGGTAGGGATGACATTTACTTGGATTATTATTAGTGTGCAAAAACTATGAGAAATTGCAAACGTTGGCAAAATATCAGCATATTCAAACCTCAAAACGCAAAGATTGTATCAAAATGAATCTTCAATCTTTAACCAAGAGCCATCAAGTGCGAAGCTTTCAATGGATCTTCTATTCTTGCCTACAAGTGTACCAAAAGAGATTTGATTCACATTCACTGTTACCGAAATCCAGAAATGGAGTAAATATGTTGAGTAACCTTCATATTGACTATATTTTTGGACGTATAAAACTTTCATCACATATACAGAAATTCAAAAAAAAAATGTAAACGCAGAAGCAGAAAAGGTTTTTACAGCGAATATCATGATATATATTCATGAAAGTACAATTGTTGTTAAGAAACAAAAAGTTAAGCACAACGGTTCTGTATGAACATAAGCAGCAACGATGTAGCTTTCGCATATAAATAAACCAACATGATTCTGCTAAAAAAAAGCATAACATTTTCCACAAAGGGTCACTCATAGATACATACTAGTACCTATTATAATGCCGCAATTATAAAAATCAAATAACTTTCGGCAATTATATATAGATATGGATGCAAATCATGAAGTTCACTTCTTTATTTGCAACAAAACGATACAAGCTAGTTTACCCTCACATACTAAAGTCCTATACAGCAGCCGCTCTACATATACAAGCTACGATAATAACTTTGGGGTCAAAATGATCCAAATTCAAGCAAGAAATGCTAACAGGGAAGTTATTACATAGAATCTGATCATATTTTTAGATAAAATGAGCAAGTCAGGTGCAAAGGCATTTCATCAAACAGTTGGTGAGCATACAAAGAAAATGTAAATCTTTACAATAAGAATTGAAACCCAAAGTAAAAGAAAGAAACAAAGAAATTAACCAACTGTTCGCATGCGATCCTGTCAATATGAAATAGAACACTATAATATTTTGAGATTTCTTAAAGTTTTTACATTAACCGAAGTGACTAGGTAGCAGTACTCATGGCACAATTTATATATGGTTTATTTTGTTATTTGTAACTTTTTATCAAATTTTTCTTCCTTACCATTTTTATATTATATTCATAGGCATGTTGTAAACAGTGACACGACACCACATGAAATAAACGGTTCGAGTAATAATGACTTGGATTTGAGTTAATATCTATAATACATTTATCTATCTCTATCTCTATCTCTACTACATTATAAAGCATTTGTTCCCGTCAAATTTTTCAACTTTTCAACTTTTCAAATCTCAACCACTCATTTTTATCTCTCTCTTCAAATCTCATCCACTCATTTTTTCTTCTCTCATCCATAAATCATTTTATTCATCTAATTCATTCAAAATCTTTTATCTCAAAAACCTTACATCGATAAATTATAAAAATTTATGGGTGTTCTTAAAATTCCATGTTCTTTCATTAGAGATGTCATTCGATATACTTTCAACGAATTTTTAAATCCGAGAGCGGAGCCCGTACGGCTAACACACCCTATGACTTATCACCTCCAATTACCTATCACACTCTATGACCTATCACCCACACCGTCTCACCGCCGCAACGCGCGGAGACTTTTCTCTCGTACTATATTATATCTATACTTATATTATAAATCAAATAAGGTTTCAATTTTCAACTTTCAATTTCAACAATGTACACATGATAATGCATGATGTATCATACATCAATACCCCACAACTTTCAACTTTCAACTTTCATTTTCATCTCTCTCCTCAAATCTCAACCACTCATTTTTTCCCTCTCCTCCATAAATCATTTTATTCTTCTAATTCATTCAAAATCTTTTATCTCAAAAACCGTACATCGATAAATTATAAAAATTATATGGGTGTTCTTAAAATTTCATGCTCTTTCATTAGAGATGTCATTCGATATACTTTCGACGAATTTTTAAATCCGATGGCGGAGCCCGTACGGCTAAGACATTTAGCTATTACACTCTATGACCTATCACACTTTATGACCTATCACCCCCACCATCTCACCGCCGCAACACACGGGCACTTACTCTCGTTTATCAAATACATGATCTATTTATGATTTTTGCAAGATAAGATAAATTGTTAAATATGTAAATTTAAACCAAAACATTAAGTAAAATCAGATTAAAAGAATCTTAATATATACTAAAAAGCAACTGACATAACCCCAACTGACCAATCACAGCCTTCAATTTTTCAAAATTAATTAAATCAACACATGTCTAAATTAATTTACATTTTTTGGTTTTCCATCACCAATTTACACTTTAACCCAAATTTAAAAATAATTAATACTTTATTGATTAATGTCTATCGACTAACAAAATATAGCTAAAAGTTAGAAAGGTTACAACATTAGGATTAATACGAATTAATATTTATATCAATATTTTTTTTATATTATTAATTTAATCAAACTAATTGTAATATTGTTGTTATTAGTAATTGTAATCAGACTATAATTAGGATAACCATTGTTGTTATTAGTAATTAGAATCAAACTATATTTAGGATACAAATTTTCTTTTTATATAAACTGAACCCTATAAATAACATCACAATACACGAATTATAGAAAACCTCGAACCAGCTGCTATTTTTATTGTTCTTAAAAACAATGGCGAATGAAAATAATTTTTTTTTTTGCAAGAAATCAATGAGAACTCGGTCAATTGTGTAATCAAAACTAAGATATTGTTTCTTTGGAAGAGTTTGTATAAATGAAACGTTGTTATACCATCCAGCCTTGATATGATTTAGCATTCAGTATTAACATTTGAATATCTCAATTCCTTTTTAAGTATATTTTTACATTTAACGTATAAGTATTTTTTTTGTTCAATATACTAATTCTTATATTGATAACGTTGTAAAACCCGTGTATTTGACACATGTCTTAAATCTAGTATAATTTTAAAGCATTGAACGCATATATTATATTTTATATTTTGTAATATTTTTTTGTAGACATATTTGTTTATATTTTTGATTTGACATTTGTTGTTTATTATCACCTTAAGATACTTTTCGATTAACTCGAGATATCGCAACGTACAATTTTCCGTACTTAAAAAGGACGTTGTAACTACAAACCAACTTTTGATAAAAAAAATAGTTAATAACAATTTACATGAGACATTGTATCATTTATTTGTTATACAAAACAATGATATCAATTTATTGGAAAATGAAAACATTTTTAAACTCAATATTTAAAATAAATATATTGATTGAAAAACAATATTTGAGATTCATGATCGGCTAAAAAGATAGAGTTTGAAATACAAAAAAATAAAAATTGATATTAATTTAGTAAATTATCAATTATAAAACTAAAACAAAAGAACTATTAATTTAAAATTATAAAATTATGTAAAAGTCGTCGTTGACTTTTGCTACTATTGAGTCTATCATCAGATTTATTAAGTAAAACTAAAATAATTATTTATTATGTATTTAGTGAGGTTAAAAAGTGTAAATTACTGATGGAAAAAACAAAAAACTGTAAATTAGTAAGTTTTTTATACAAATATTAATATAAATACTAATATAATATAATATATTGGATAATGATTATTGAATCTTAATTTTGCTTAAGACCAATGGCCAAATCCTAGCCATTACTATCAATGGCTAGGATTAAAACTTATCCCTTAACTAAAAAAAATACGGAGGGGTATTTATGTAAATTTGCTAAACAAAACAAAAACTCTCCCCAAGTTAATCTTCTCCCCTTTCCCTTTCCTCCTGATGAAAAACACAGACACTTTCTCTCTCTCTCTCTCTCTCTCTCTCTCTCTCTCTCTCTCCCCCCTCTACTCCGGCGACGACAACCACCACTGCCACTATCATCTCCCCTATCAATGGCTAGGATTAAAACTTATCCCTTAATTTAAAAAAAATACGGAGGGGTATTTATGTAAATTTGCTAAACAAAACAAAAACTCTCCCCAAGTTAATCTTCTCCCCTTTCCCTTTCCTCCTGATGAAAAACACAGACACTTTCTCCTCTCTCTCTCTCTCTCTACTCTGGCGACGACAACCACCACCACGCTGCCACCATTATCTCGTGCTCCCCCCACCACCACTGCCCCATCTCCCTCTCCCCCCTGTCTGGATCTCCACCTCAAACTACTAGCACTAACAACAAATGGATGATGATATTTTAGATATTATTAGAGTGAGATTTTATGTAGTTAATTTTTTTATAAAAAAAAATAGATAAGCAAACCATTTTTATCCATGATGTGTAGTTTTTTTTTATGATTTTTGTTTTTTCATATGATAAGAAGTTGGATCATTGGTTGTTATTGTATACAATTTTTTTAAAATTTTTGCCGACAAAGTGTTTGATGAAATGTCTAAAGCAAAGTGTATGTACTAGATCAAATTTAATTATATACGTATTTACTTATTAGACGGTCAATCATACTTGATTGTACACAGATTATTGGGCAATCCAATTCCCTCATATTGGGTTCACCATTAGGGAGTTTGCCTTGACCAATCAAATTTGATTGGCTTAGCTAATCAAATTTGATTGTATATTATATTGTGTTTGATTTCATGTCAAATGCATTTGCCTTAATCATTCAAGTTTGATTGGCTTGAGCAATCAAATTTGTATGTATACTAGAATACTAATGTGTTTGCCTTGACCAATCAAATTTGATTGGCTTAGCCATTGAAATTTGATTATATACTAGAGTGCAAATTTGTTTAAATAGACCAATCAAGTTTGTTGGAATAATGTTAAACTGAATGCTTTTGTAGTTTAATAGAGCTATGTAGTTGAATGTGTTTAAAAATCTGTTATATGATCTTCTAACAATTAAATATTTGTATTCAATCAAATATGATTGTGTATAGAAACAATCAAATTTTGTATTCGATCAAATAGGATTGTATTGTAGATTACGACTGTCACCAATCATTCCGTATCATGGATCAACCCTATCATCTCCTATTAAAACTAATCATGTTTGATACAGAGTTAAAGTTATTCCAAAAAACCCATATAACGACATATGTAATTAATCAACCTTGATTGTCTAATGCAGGTTATTTCAAACAAAAAACATATATTCCCAATGTCCAATCAAATTTGATTGTTTAAAACATGTTATTTTGAATACAAAACATATATTCAAATTTGTAATTAACTTTGATTGGAAAGCCAATCAAATTTATATATGAGTTGAAAAGCATAGAACAACATATGTAACCAATCAACCATGTTTGGTTAAGGTAGGTTATATCAAACAAACATCATGTTGTACCTTTTCGCAAAAACATCACCCAATCAGTTAATCAAACACATTTTATGTTATTTTAAATAACAGAAAAATTTGCTTGATTTTTATATATAATCAAATTTAATTGTATACAAAACATGTATACTAATATGTTCAATCAAACTTGATTGTATGCGGAATATGTATGCAATCAAATTTCATAGTATACTCGACATGTATACAATCAAATTTGAAGTTCCTTTGGATTAGCTACTTGTAGGGTTTAGGGTTTGAACTGTAAGTCCCAAATAAAGATGGTTAAAACCCGACTGGCAAGTAATTCTAACTGGAAGTTGACCAGTTCAGAATATGATCCAGATATGGATAAACAATAAGGTAAAGGTACTGAAAGTAAATGCAAGAAACAATAAGTGGTAAAACTATATAGATAATATGTATATTTCAAGTATGTAGCATTGAGACACGATGTACTTTTTCAATGTATTTGATTTATTGAGATAAACAAATACAAAGGTTGTTGCGGAACAAAGATAAACACCCAAGTGTAAATATCTAAACAACCTAGAAATACAAGTGATCTAATAACTTGGAAATACTCGTAAGGATTACTTAGAGTATATCTCACAAGTTGCAATGCTAAAGTTTCAAGCTCTTTGCAAGTTGTGAGAAGCCTTTATATTTATAGGCAAGGTTCATGCTGATGTGGACCAGGCCGTACAAATATGGTTGGGATCATTTAAGAAATTAAAGTCAATTCCTTAACATGCGTACTTTTAAGGTTTAAGTGTGAAAGTTATTAATGTGACGTTTCACACTTTATTCCCAACCTTTTACTCAACCTTGTACTTGTTAATAGTTAAAGCTATTAACTGGTTAAAGGTTAGTAAAGTAAAAAGGCTTCCTCGTAATCAGTGTAAAGTGTTGTAAGTACTTTACACTGAGATGCTTCAGTTTTCGATCAGGTAGAATCAACTTCTGAGCTCCACATCTGAGGTGATTCTCTTTCTTCAGACTTCAGTCTTTGACTTCAGCTGAATGGTATTCTGATACGTTGATCTGAACTGAAGTGAAGCTTCAGTGAACTAATTCTGAATGGCTTCAGAATTCTGTACAAGTATTCTTCACTGAGCTTCAGCTATTTCTGAACAAATTATACTTGGTCGATTTTCGACCCAACAAATTCCCCCTATTTGTTTAGAAATAGTGCATGCATCTCAGACTTCTATCTATACATGTTTGTAAGTCTGAAATGCAAATTGGGGGAATTTGTTGTAAAAATTTTCTAAGTACATCTTATAGATCATTGATGTCTCAGAATTTTACTTGTGATTTTTTCTAACTTAAACCTATCATCTACTTGTTAGCTACAATATGTAACATATATATACAAACTGAAGTGTTTGTTACATTTGCAAATAATTATACAAGTAAATGATAAACTAAAAAGAAAACTACTTCTTCGCAGGCCTTGAACCAGAAGGTGCTTCAGTAGCTTTTCTCTTCAGTGGAGAATGATCCTTCTTTCCAAATAATCTGCCTTCAATCTTCACCTTGGCTTGCATATTTTGTTGTATTCTTGATAACCATGCACCAATCAGAGCAGATTTTGGCTTCCCCCCTCAGAATCTGGATCATCTCTCTAATCTCAGAAATCCCAAATTCGTGCACTGAAACCTGATGGTATTCTTCAGCTGCCCTTTCTTCTCTTTTGACAACCAAATCAAAGAGCTTCAATCCATCAGCTTTTGTTACTTCTATGTCAGTTATTTTAGCTGGATGGGATCGATGCTTCATATAATGATCATACTGATCCTTTTCATGTTTCCTTTCGATCTCAGCAGCATCATCAGAAATTGGCTTGAAGGTAGAAAGGTCAGCATCACGAATGTTCTTCCTTGAAGACCTTGGTCCAGTCACTTTGGGTTTTGTGGGTGGCCTTAACAATTGTCTTTCAACCTTGGCAACTTCAGCTAGAATCTCTTTCTTTTTCAAATCCATCTCATTCATTCTATTTTTCTTCAAGTCTTCAATAGACAACTTGAAGGTGAGACTTTCCAGCTTTTGTTCCAGAGGTGAGTACATCATCCCACACTCATATTCAAGCATATCAACTACTGCTTTCTGCACTCTTGGATCATTTTTGATTTTCTGATATCTTTCTAATGAAAGACCAAGAGCTGCATCATCTACATGATCAAGGGTCCCCATCGAAAGATGTTGTGCCCTTTCTCTTTCCTTGTTTTCCCTCCACATGATAAACTGATTAGAGACTTGCTTCTGCAGAGCCACTAATTTCTTGCCATCTGCATCAAGATTGTGTAGGGGGTAACCATGTTCATCAACATTCTCACCAACCACAAGTCCAGAATCCTTAGAACCTTTGGACTTGGGTTCTTTCACCATCTGGGCCTTGCCATTATCTTTCTTTTTTGGTTCAGACTGCTGCACTTCAGATTTTCTTTGTTCCCCCTGAACTGAGGCACCACCAGATTGTACCTCAGCTTGCTTCTTGGTTACCTCTATTAATTCTTGAGTACTTGAGAGCAAACCAATAGGCACATTTCCCCCTTTGGGGATCTCAGAAGGCATCTTAGCATATAAAGCAATCGCCGTCTGCATGGCCTTCAGAGGTTCCCAACTCTGCTGCAAAAGGCAATCAGAAATGCCCTTTGCCATTGTAGAGAACTGAGCTCTTAACCTGAATGATGAGTTAAGGTTCAGAGCCTCTTTCTCAGTAAGATCTTTCAGCATTTTCCTATCTTCTTCAGAGAATGAGGGAGGAGGAGGAGGAGCAACAACATTTTCTTTCTTGAGCAAGATCAGAATTTCATCTAACTGCTTGGACTGGTCCTTCACCGATTTATCAAGAGTGGTTACAGATTCTTTTACTTCATCAACAACCTTATCCACTCTTTTATTTGTATCCTTGGTAAGCTCGGCGACCATTATTCTGACCTTCTCTTCCACCTTTTCAGCCACTGAAGCTGAAATCTGAGCAACAAGTTCCTGAGAGAGCTCAGACTTTAGCTTCTCAATAATTTCAACACTTAAAGAAGACCCAAGTTCTTTTTCATTGACACTTGGCTTCTTCACCAATTCATTTACCTCCTTCCCGACTGCCATAACCTCTTGTTTCATTATCTCAACACTAGATGTCAAGTTCGCAACAACTGAAGCTTGCACATCTCTTTTGGTCAGGCTGAAGGCTTCCCTGATGGCTGAACTGATTTTATTGCACGAATGTACCAACTCATTTAGCTTCCCACTTACTAGTCCCTCATTTCCAGCAACCTTGGTGAACTCAGTGCCAAGGAACATCTGAGCACCCTTCATTTCAGCAATGGAACTAGTATTGGCAGTTAGAGATTTTGTTAAGTCCTCCACCTTGAGAAGGAGGCTTTGGACTTCGGTATTTTGCTTCTCTAACTGTGCTTCTACACTCAAAGGAGGAGGTGGTTGTGCAGAAACAGAAGCCACAAAGGGAATTCTACCAAGCCCGTCTAATGCCTTCTCCAATTGCATTTCAGTTGGACTCTCAGATTCAGTAGCAGAGTCCAACTCTTTCTCAGTTTGATCATCATAATGATGGGCCTTGGTACTTGGTGAATTTGTGGGTGTAAGTGTTGGAGTTGTGGTTGAAAACGAGGTGAAGTGACATAGGCAGGTGTAGAGCCAGGTGGAAAATATGGATGTTCATGAGAAGTTTCGGGTTGGCGATATAGTTGTTCAACAAGTATATTTTGGATTTCTGGGGGAGGAGGGACGTTTTTGAGGCTGAAGGTTGGCTCAGAATCAGAAGACTGATTCTCCTTCCAGTAAGCCCTCATCAAACTCAAAATCAGCAAAGGAATCAAGATTCCCTTGAGTTGGCTCATCTTCATCCCAGAGGTCAGTCGAAACTGCAGTCCGATCAGATATGCCATGGTTCAGATCACTGGTACCTGAACCAGCTTCTGGTTCAACAACTGCTGCTGCAGATGCATCGTCACCAGATTTATGGGTTGGCTCAGCCATAGCTTCATCGCCAGAGATAGTAGACACGGGGGTTGCCTTAATGACCCTCGTACCATCATCAAGAGTCACTTCATCAGCCGTAGAGTCTGGAATCTCAGTCTCAGGTGGTGTCACACCAAAGACTTCATCTATTTGTGCATCAGAAGAGTGTAGATATGTGAAGTTACAGGGGGTGCACGTGTAGACACGGACTCTAATGTGTGTTGGGCTGGCACACTTGTATTATCTTCACCATCTCCTCCTAAAGAAGTTTTGGAGATGGCTGCTTGTGGGTTTCCCTTTGGACTCGATTCCTCTGGTTCTTCTTGGGAAGAGCCAGAGGGGTTTACTTCGGTACTAATGTCCTTGGGCTGTGAGGACGGCTTATATTTACGACGTTTTAATAATCCCTTTGGAGATCCTGAGGGATCTTTTGGGAGATCCTCAGGTTGGTCAGTGGAGGAGGGAATCGGTGGTTGGGTAGATGAAGTTGCTGGGGTTTTAAACAACTTCAACATTTGACCACGAGGTGCACCAATGGGTCTCGCATTCTTTTGCGACCCGCTCGGTGACCTTTCTGAGCCAGCCGGTCGTGCTGTTTCAGTTTTATTAATTACCTGAAGCATTTCAGCTAAGAGTTCTGGTTCTGGATCTGAAGTAGATAGCTTTGATAGATCCCTACAGAACTCCGTTGCTGAAGATTCAAGCCCCTCCATGTGATACGCATCTCCAAGCATGTTCATGAAGCAAATGCTCAGAAATCTGGAAATGAGATATGTGGACTTCTTTTCCCTTTTAATTTTGTTACCAGCTGAGAGAAAAGTATCTCAACGAAGTCCACCTCAATCCCATGCCACAAGTAGTACCCGATTTCTACTTGTGTTAATGAAATCTGGTCCAATCCACCCCAGTTTCCACCTAGGCACTCCATAATCTGAGTCCAGAAATAACGCCAACAATTTTTAAATCCAGACAGAAAAATATGTCCAGATGTTCTCAGATTGTGCTCAGCATCGACCATGTCATCATGACCCATGGCGTGCAGTACCTCCCTGAAATTAACTTCTGTTAGAAATATAAATTAGTGGTGTTTAATTGTAAATAGAGTTACATTTGATTTTATTGTTAAAGTACAAGGGGTCTAGGTGAAACTTATATTAGTCATATATAAACCCCGTGTAACTAATCATGTAACTAAGCTTTTAATCATAATTACCATAGTTACTTCTCTCTAACCTTATTTTCTCTCTCTAAACTCCATCTTCAACCTCCCATCACCCACACACACTAAAACACACACATAACCCTAGAATCCACCATTAAACATCAATTAAGCTCAAATCAAGTATAACAATTGGTATCAGAGCATAATCGGTGTATCCGAACGATCCACAAACAAATTCATAACCGATTTTGTTCAAATTTTAGAGTTTTTGAGCTTAATTTGATTCTGAAAGTTGCTGTTTTTGCTGAATTCGAGGCTGATATGTGTTTCTAATCACAGATTAGAGGTGGATTATTGTTCAATTTGATCAATCAAGTGTTTAATCCTTAAGTTTCTGTTCAAAAATGTGTTAAAAAGTTGAACTCTGCAAACAGTTATAATAAGAAAGTCAATTTTTTTGTTTTTTCTGCTACAGTACTACACGTGAAATAATCACATTGTTTATATCGAATATTACATTTTTCATCATCAAATAGAAAAAGCAGAAAAAGGAAAATAGAAAAAGAAAATCAACAAAATTGATCGGAAACATCTCTCTTTGATTTAGCTTTCATTGTTCAGCAAATCGACTTGAAAATCACGAGGTTTTATTCGCGGTCGAATTCTGATCATTTTCACCTTTTAAATTTTTCGATTCGTCAAGGTTGAATTTTCCGGCGAGATTTTGATTTTTCCGGCGAGGCTCAAAATTGATTTTTGTTGCTGAGGGTTTGTTCGCGAGTTAATTTGGAATGTATTGGTGTTAATTTTGTGTTCTAATTCGGTGTATTGAGGAAGTAATTGAGTTTTGAAGTTTTCTGGCGAGTGTCTTATTCGAAATTTTTTGGCTAGGGTTTGTTCACGGTTGGATTATGAGTAGTTTGGTGGTGAAAACGAGTTCTAATTCGAAGTTTTGAGGAAGTAATCGGCGTTTGAAGTTTTCCGGCGAGATTTTTGTAGATTCCGGCAGTCGTGGTTACTGTTCACCGCCGTGGTGTTCATCATATATTCTGCAGAATTTGTTGCATTTGCCGAGCTAAATTCACAACCAAATCACCGTATTGCCGAAGTCATTCACCAAACAGCCATTTGCAGAAGTAACTGGTCACCAAAACACGAAACTACCATTTGCCGAGCTCGTTACACGACCAGCATCTTTGTTCTAGTGTTTGCCGAGCTCACCCCCGTGACCAATACTCGTGTTTGCAGAAATAACCGATCAACCAAAAACCGCATTTGCCGAGCTAACCAACCTACAAAATCTACCTTTTGCCGAGTTAAAGTCACGACCAGCATCTTAATTCCCTTGTTTGCCGAAGTGGTTGGTTCAACCAAAATCTTCCATTTGCCGAACTCGTTCACGAATCGTTGTTGTCATTTGCAGAAGTGACCAGCTTACCAAACATCCATTTGCCGAACTCGTTCACGAATCGTTGTTGTCATTTGCAGAAGTGACCAGCTTACCAAACATCCATTTGCCGAGTTGACACTTAGTATTTTTCAGTCGAACCACTCATTTGCCGAGCTAACCAACCTACAAAATCTACCTTTTGCCGAGTTAAAGTCACGACCAGCATCTTAATTCCCTTGTTTGCCGAAGTGGTTGGTTCAACCAAAATCTTCCATTTGCCGAACTCGTTCACGAATCGTTGTTGTCATTTGCAGAAGTGACCAGCTTACCAAACATCCATTTGCCGAGTTGACACTTAGTATTTTTCAGTCGAACCACTCATTTGCCGAGCTAACCAACCTACAAAATCTACCTTTTGCCGAGTTAAAGTCACGACCAGCATCTTAATTCCCTTGTTTGCCGAAGTGGTTGGTTCAACCAAAATCTTCCATTTGCCGAACTCGTTCACGAATCGTTGTTGTCATTTGCAGAAGTGACCAGCTTACCAAACATCCATTTGCCGAGTTGACACTTAGTATTTTTCAGTCGAACCACTCATTTGCCGAGCTCACCCCCGTGACCAATACTCGTGTTTGCAGAAATAACCGATCAACCAAAAACCCCATTTGCCGAGCTATTATCTCGGCAAACAGCACCTTTGATCTTCAAAGTCTTGAATCTTGGCTGTGTATTGGTCGTTGCACCGTAACTTCAACTTCTTGTGGATTTGTGACTTGTGTGGGAAAAAGAAACACAAAACTAATAAGTTTTTTTTTTTTGAACCCATTTCTGGATTTATAAAATTAACAAGTTTAATTGAAATTGGAATTGTATATGAGAAAGAGAGATAGAAATAACAAGCAGAAAGTTTTGTGAGAGAGAGAGAGCAAACGAGTTATTTTTTTTGAGAAAGGTGTTTTGTGCTTTTATGAGAAAAAGAAAACAAATGAGACTCATTTTATTTGTTTACTTTGAAACAAAGTTTGAGTAAAGCAGTCAAAATCGTGTGCTGTCAATTTGTAGTGGTGTCAAATTAGTTTTGCGTGAGAAAGAGTGAAACGTGTTGCAGTGTTTAAAGGTATTGAAAGTTCACGTGGTGTTGTCAAACTGATTTATAATCTTGACAATCTTGAACGCTGTTGTTGCACGTGATTGTGGTGAAGAATCAAACAAGCTTTGTCAAAAGGTGAAGGAAACATGGTGTCAGGACTAAAATTGGTCAACACGTGATGATGCTGTGTCAAAAGTGTGGTGTGTATCATGAGCTAAATAAAAAAAAAAATTTGAGCTGTCATATTCATTTTTTTAAAGTTGTCCGTTGATTAATATTTTTTTTGTAGTTTTAATTTTGTGTCAACTTTTTACTAGATAAGAATTGGGCTAAATAAAAAATTTGAGCTGTCATATTCATTTTTTTAAAGTTGTCCGTTGATTAATATTTTTTTTGTAGTTTTAATTTTGTGTCAACTTTTTGCTAGATAAGAATTGGGCTAAATATTTTTGGTTGATCTAAAACGTTTGAAATTTTTTAGTTGGGCCGAATTGTCATCTAAATTTTAATTTGGACTGAATATTGTTTTGGGCCGATTATTTTTTTTCTTTAAGGTTGGTCTAGTTTGTTGTTGGGCTCACATGTTTAAATTTTTTTCTTGGCCTGACTAAATTTGTCATGAGCTCATAAGTGTTTTGGGCTTAAATGTCATTGTTTTGGACTAAATTTGTATTGGACTTAGATTTCATTGTGGGTTTTTATTTTAGAATTGTTGGGCTAAAACTTGTTTGGGCCAAGCATTCTTATTAATTTTTTTGTTGGGCTAAGTTTTTCATTAGGCTTAAAAGTTTTTGGTCATTTTAATTGGGCTAGTTTTGTTTGTTGGACTAAATTTTTAATTGGGCTAAAATTTTAAGATCTTGTTTTGGGTTGTTCGTTTAATTGAATTGTCATTAGATTTTGGTACAAAATGGCTCTTAAAATACCGGACGAGTTTGTTGCGAGAGTGAAAGATTTTTTAATAGGTGAAGAACCAAGTTGGGAAGAAATACGTCGTCATGACAATAACATTTGTTGGTGTACCAAGAAGAGTAAATGTGCAGTGGTTGTTTTTGAAGAAAACAAAGTTGATGTGAATACTTTTAAATCATTTGTGACAGATCACCAGAGGCTTCAACTTGAAATTGACAAACTCAAATCTGAGAACAACGAGATCAAAACTGCTGATAATTCCAGATTGTCTGTCATGGAAAGTCTTCAATCTGAAGTTGACCGAATCAAATCTGAGAACGAAGAGCTCAAGTCTGGTAATACTCTCAATTTGTCTACTATGGAAAGTTTTCGACTTGAAATTGACCAACTCAAATCCGAAAATAAAGAGCTCCAATCTGCAAATGATCTCATTTTGTTCAACATGGAAAGTCTTCAAAAAGAAAATGATCATTTGCAATCTAAGATTTCCAAATTAACAAATGAGTTGGACAATTCTCTCCAAGAGCTCAATAAAATAGATTTGGACAATCAATCAAAAGAACTTGTTTTGCAACAAAAGATTTCTGAACTTAACCATGAGTTGCGAAATAAGTCCACCATTTTTGTAAGCAAAGAGCGAAAATTTCTCAAAGTTTTTGAACAACTTCGAATTGATGTGAGCGATGTTGAAAAAGAAAGAACAAATTTTTGTGCTCAAATCAAGTATCTTGAAGACAAGTGTTTGCAATTTCAGTCAAATGAAACATCTTTGACCAAGAAAATTTCTGACCTTGAGATTGAATTGCAAACACAAACCAAATCATTTCAAAGTCAAAATCATTGTTCTATCTCTTCTGACACAACCAAAGAAGTTGTTGAAATTTGCACTCAACCTGATTGTCCTATTTGTGAAGTTGTGAATTCCCCAGTGCAAACTAAATGTGATGATGTTGAGACTACCGAGTCCTCAACTCTGACTGATCTTGATTGTGTTTGTGACAAGACTGAGGTGTTCAAAAGTTTTCCAAAATCTAATTCATCCAAACCAAAAGTTGATGTTCCAAAGAGGGTTTACACGGGTAAATCTTCAAAACCTTTTGAAAGAAAGGTGTCTCAGTTTACTAATTACTCCTTGCAAAAGGATAAGAAGTACTCTAAGAAACCTATTTTTGATGGAACAACTACTTTTGTCTCTTTTCTATCCTTCGAGGATAATTCTGAACATATTTCACAAGCAAAATCTCAATTGACTAAATCTAGATGGAAACCGATTTCAAAAGATAAGTCAGTTGAGTCAAAATCATTCACATATTCTTTTTCGGAACTTTTTGATCTTGCACCAAAACCTGTGAAAGCAGTTGTGCAAAAAGTGAATGATTTTGCTTCGAAAAATCATTTTCCAAATCAATCTCCCAAGATTGGAAGTTTTTCAAAGAAATCAAATGATTTTTCACCGTTGCTTCCACGAAAACTCTTTTCAACTAAACCACCGGGTTTTAGTTCACCGTGGAATGCAACATCTATTCATCAAATTGATGAGACTTACATTTGGTCTTTTAACAAATCAAAAACCATTGGACCCAATCTCAAATGGGTTCCAAAGGCATTTTCGAAATGATTTGATGAAAAGTGGCTTATGCACACATCAGTGTATAACCCGTTCTAAAACCGTGTTTATAATTTCATAAATTTTTTAGAAAAATTCCAAAAAGATTTTCATTTTCTTATTTTAAAAATCCAAAAAGATTTTCTCTTTTCATCATTTTACTTTGTCTTTTAGTTACTCACAAATTATTAGGATGAGATGCAAGGCATCGAACGCCTTTGTGTACTGCCTTTGTAGTCTCATTTTTAATGTTTGTGAGCAACTTTCAAACTCTTTACTCACCCTTTATATGCAAAAACTTTGTTTATATCATGCATATATTTAGGGGGAGGTTGTTTATAAAACCAAAACTTCCAAGTGTTTAAACTCATTTTCCATTTTAAAACACTTTGGAAGATTTTCAAACCATTTTCGATCATCTTTATTGAAGTTCGGTGTTAGATTTGCATATGAGAGTTTAGGCCACTCATAAAAACTCCATGATCTTGTCATCGCCGATGAGATCTAACCCCGGAGATAAAATCTCAATTCTAGATTGTGAGGGTTTATGAGCGTGGTGATGATGTTTGTGCAAATAGGACATGAGGGAGTAGTCGAAAAGTGAGAGGTTAAGGTGAAAAAGATGATGTGAGAAAGGGCTAAAAGAAATAAAAGCCCTCCCCAAAATTCTCAAAAAGCCGGGTCAACACGTTCCTATCGGATTTCATTTGTTGATTTCTCGATATTGAAGAAGACTTCATGGACCCAGTGAAGCAATGCACATCTTTACCTAACCACTCAAGTATTTCTTAACAAATACTTGTTTTATTCTCACGGAGATTTTCACATTTCTATCGACTCTTCATTTGGAAGACGTTGATATTGAAAAAGGGAGACACTCTACTCCGGTCCCCGACTTCATTTGATCACTTATTGAGTCTAGAGCGTACTTGAAATATTCTTTCATTTGACTAGGACACATAGAGTCTTTATATGTCTGTGTGACATCGCATATCTTTGTGATATTGCCGGAACATTCGTAGTGATATCATCTTTTTGATATTCCACGATGATCGAATGGAAATCCTACCAATGCTAACATCTTTCCAACGTTGAACGTAGGTCTCACATTTTCATTTTATGAATTTGTTGAGTAAACGAGAAGTCTATGTGACCTCGGATTTATTTTCCCAAAAGTCTTTGAGGATAGTAAGACATGGTTATTGAACGCCTTTGTGACACTGACCATGAATTACATTCTTTAAAGCAATCTATCGGTTAAAAAGCCATAGACCGAACCATTTAGAGATAAGCTTTGTACATTTCTCGATGATAATGGGAAGTCCTAAAAATAGTAATCGTATTTTTAGGCCACACCATTAATCCTTTTGATTTTTGGTTGTGTCAACGGATTATTTTTATCCGGATTTCATTTCTCTTCACACAAACAAAAATAACACAAACACCATTATAACATACTTTTTCCAACAACGCAACCTCACATTCTAGTTCACCAATAGGTTCATTGGGAATTGGGAATTGGGTTGGGTTCATTTTCTTGCTTGTTGTTTGTTGCCATCTACCGTTTATGCTATCAATCATTATTGTATGATGAAACCGTTTCACATATTCATCATAAGGGGGAGAAATGATTATATGATTGATAGATAGAATTCAAGGTTTTAGGTAGAATTTGATTGATAGATATTGATTGAGGATAATTCATAGTGTTTGGTTGTTCAAAGGATCGTTAGTTTAGGTGAAGAGAGTGAATAATTATCATGCTAAGTTGAGAGATTGTTTTGAGAAAGTTAAAGGATTGATTCGAGATCGAGTATATTCAAGATGATGTACATGGTCGATATTTGAAAGATTTATTGAATAATTGATCATTTGTTTGATGATTAGAAGAGTTTAAGATTGAATGGAGATTGTCATTTTGTTGATAAGTGGATAGTTAAGTCCGTTCATAGTTTGAAGAGATTGTTCATTTGAGGGGGAGCAAGAGTAAACTCATGAGTCGTTAAATATGCTCCGAAATGATTGTTTGTTCGAGGGGGAGCAAGAGTAAACTCATGAGTCGTTAAATATGCTCCGAAATGATTGTTTGATTGAGGGGGAGCAAATGTTAATTGATCAAATAATGAAGTGCTCCAAGATGATTGTTGATTCAGAGACAAGCTAGACCAAGAAATGAATTTTCAAAGCCAAAACCAAGCTTCCGCAAAGCCAAAAGAATTCAAAGTCAAAACCAAGCTTCCGCATGCTACTCAAAGTTCAAGTTACTTCTCCAAGCAACATCAAGTTGAATTCAACATTCAAAAGTTCAAGTTGTGAAAGCTCAAAAGCTACATAGATTTCAAAGATGCTTCCAAAGTTTTCAAAGTTGCAAGAGAAGATCAAGATTTAATAAGTCATCGTCAAAAATATTTGTTTGTTGAGAAGATTCAAAGTCAAGGTTGATACAAGACGTTGAAGACAATGAGAAAGCTTCAAAGTCCAATCAACATTGAAGATTTTCAACAAATGGGCTCATCATGTTATTTAAAGACCGAAGACGATGCAACATTTACAATTCAACACCAAGGGGGGGATTGTTAGAAATATAAATTAGTGGTGTTTAATTGTAAATAGAGTTACATTTGATTTTATTGTTAAAGTACAAGGGGTCTAGGTGAAACTTATATTAGTCATATATAAACCCCTTGTAACTAATCATGTAACTAAGCTTTTAATCATAATTACCATAGTTACTTCTCTCTAACCTTATTTTCTCTCTCTAAACTCCACCTTCAACCTCCCATCACCCACACACACTAAAACACACACATAACCCTAGAATCCACCATTAAACATCAATTAAGCTCAAATCAAGTATAACAACTCCTTTTAGCCTTTTTGCATAGGCTGAAGAAGAGGAAAGGTAGTTCAAGTGAAGGACCTCCCGAAACCCATCAAGTGAAAGGATATACTGCTTAGTGCCTTCTTTTAAAGAAAAAGCAATGGATTTTTCATCCTTGCTTAGAGTAGCAGTATACCAGAATTCAAGTAAGTATCTATGATACAATACTTGAGGATCTGCAGTCAAGGCATAATGGAGAGGGGATTGTTCAAGAAATTTATTAATCCTCCCCATTAAGGTTTTGCCTTTGGCATTCAGTGCGGCCACGAAATTATTCATATTGAATCTAAGGGTCAATGGATCAAACCCTTTTGGCCATTGTGCACTGGCCTTGACTACTTTGGATGGTTTATATTCGAAAGCTATTAGTGATTTGGCATGAGAAGCAGGTTTAGCCATTATTTCTACAAGGGAAAACTGAATATGAAAGATGAATTTAGGGTTTTGGAATTATGAAGGAATGAGAAAAGAGAGAGAAATGATGATTGGGAGTAAATGTAAAGAGAAGTAAATGAAGGAATTGTTTTCGAAAATGGTATTTATATTTATGATGGAATACAAAGGGTTTTTCCAAAATAAATAAATTAAAAGTAATTTTGAAATTCAAACCCATAAAAGAAATTTTATTTTAATCGAAATCAATTTTGATCGGGTTTGAAATCCGAAATAATTTTGGGTTACACGTCCGCATTTAATGCAACGACGGTTATGACCCCACATTTTCACAAAACTTTTCAACACTTTAAAGAAAAAGTGATCATTACTTTTTATTTACGGCGCAACTTGTGTGACACGTCAGCAAAAGCATCATTATTCAAACGTTAACAGTAACCTTCACGTGTTCACACAACGACCAAGTATCCAAAAGACATTATAAAGGACTAACTTATTTCAGAAATAACTTATTTAAATCTGAGCATGATCAGATTTAAGGAATCTGAACCATCTCAGTTTTTACACTTATTCTGAAATCGTTTCAGAAATTCTGAAGCATTTCAGTCAAAATATTTTTCTGAAAGCAAAGTTCCCCCTTAGAGAAAACTTCTTTTAAACATAAAAATATTTGACACTTTCCCCCTGAGGTGATGCTATGCAGGATTTAGCATACCTAACTCACTGATGAGATGTTTAAATGTTTTGACATCCAAGGGTTTTGTAAAAACATCAGCTAGTTGTTTGTCAGTGGGAATGAAATGAAGTTCAATATCACCTTTAATAATGTGATCTCTAATAAAATGATACCTGAGGTCGATATGCTTGGTTCTGGAGTGCATGACAGGATTGTGAGAGATGGCAATGGCACTGGTGTTATCACAAAATATTGGAGTCTTTGTATACTTAACACCATAATCAGTTAGTTGGTTCTTCATCCACAAAATATGAGCGCAGCAACTGGCTGCAGAAATGTATTCAGCTTCAGCTGTGGAGAGTGATACTGCAGTCTGCTTCTTACTTGTCCAACTAACCAATTTGCCACCTAGGAAATGACAACCCCCTGTGGTACTTTTCCTATCTATTTTACAACCTGCATGATCAGAATCTGAATAACCCATTAGATCTAGACTGGAGCCTTTGGGATACCAAAGACCAATCTGGGGACACCCTTAAGGTATCTGAAAATCCTTTTTACATCATTTGCGTGTGCTTCTCTGGGATCAGACTGAAATCTTGCACAAAGGCATGTTGCAAACATTATGTCAGGTCTACTAGCAGTTAAGTACATAAGTGATCCCACCATACCACGATATTTTGTGGGATCCACTTGTTTTCCATTGGGATCTGAGTCCAAAGTTAATGGAGCAGAAATAGGAGTATCTTTTGATGAGACTGAATCAAATTGATATTTCTTTAATAAATCTCTGACATATTTTTCTTGATTTATAAAAATACCATCACTGGTTTGTTTCACTTGAAGACCCAGAAAATATGTCAGTTCACCCATCATACTCATTTCATACTCAGATGACATTATTTCAGAAAACTGTTCACACATTTTGTTATTTGTAGACCCAAACACAATATCATCGACATAAATTTGTACAAGTAAGATATCACTTTTATCATGCAATATGAATAAAGTGTTATCTATTGCACCCCTTTTAAAACCATGTTTCAGAAGATGTTTAGTAAGAGTATCATACCAGGCTCTAGGTGCTTGTCTCAGACCATATAAAGCTTTGTTCAGTCTGTACACCCAATGAGGTCTTTCTTCATTTATGAATCCTGGTGGCTGATACA
>CM067170.1:11906113-11919936 GCA_034093135.1 Erigeron breviscapus | reverse complement strand
GAGCCAGAAGGGCTTTCAGAAGCTTTCCTCTTCAGTGGAGAATGATCCTTCTTCCCAAATAACCTGTTCTCCATCTCCACCTTGTCTTGCATCTTTTATTGTATTCTTGACATCCATGCACCAATGAGATGAGATTTTGGCTTAGCCTTCAGAATGGGGATCATTTCTCTATGTTCAGACAAGCCAAATTCATGAACTGAGACCTGATTGTATTCAGCTGCTGCCCTTCCTTCTCTAGTAACCACCAGATCAAATAACTTCAATCCATCTGCCTTTGTTATTTCAACATCAAGAATCTTGGCAGGATGAGATCGATGCTTCAGATAATGCTCATACTGAGCTTTTTCATGTTTTCTTTGTAATTCTTCAGCATCATCTGAAATTGGTTTGAAGGTAGAAAGTGTTATAACACGATTTCTATCACTGAATTCAATTCATCAATGGCGGTTGGTGAGTGTGTGTTCTTGGTGTTTGTGTGTGTTTTAGAGAGAAAGTACGTATGAAATTGGCTGATTGGAATTAATGGATTGAGGTTATCAAAAGTTATCAAAAGTTATGATCCCTAAGGTATGAGAGGGTATTTATAGGCTAACTATACAATTATGCTAATTATCACAATTAGCCCCTCAACCTTAGTGATCATTTATCTATGACTTAACAACAAGAAAATCCTCTAATCTAAATTACAATTTATCACTATTTTTGGATTTCTAACATTCTCCCCCTTAGTGATATATTGTAATGAATGAAGTACGTGTTATATTGTCTTGTAGAAATGAATTTGATGAGCCCGGTGGTGAAGACAATTGGAGTGTTGAAACAAGTCTTCAAAGCTTTCTCTTTTGTCTTTGAAAAACTTGATTCAGTCTTGGTCTTGGACTTCTTGAAATTAAATCATGTGATGATTCTCAATGTTCTTTTTGAACAGAGAATAATGAATGCGTGTATGTCTTGAATCTTCGAGAATTGTTGAATCATGAATCAGAGTTGTCTTTTGAAATGCAGAAGAGATGAATCTTGGTTTTGATTCTTCAATCTTCGAATTCTTGAGTGAAATTCAACTTCTTGAAACAAAATTTCATGAATATGTACTCTCCCCCTTGATGTATGCATTGGAGTTTCTTGATAAAATGTTGTTGTATGAATTGAAGATCTTGAATAAAGTGTGTTTGATGAAGACTCTTTTGAAGCTTTACTTCTTTGACTTGAATCTTCTAACCAATCTTTCAACCTTTTTGAAGCTTTGATCTTTTTCACATCAACTTGAACACTTTGGAGAGTAAGCATTTGAATGAAGTTTGGATGAAATTCTTATGAAGTAATCATGCTCCCCCTCAATCCATGAGTATAAACATTTTTGGAGCATCTTTGAACTTTTGAAGCATCTTGAGTGAAAATCCTTCTGAATACAGAAGGAACTATTGATACATCATAATGAATTTTCTTTCCCTATACAAACTTTGATAAACCTTGAAACAACAACCAAACACAAACTTTTCTCCTTGTTTTTCTTAACAATCACTAAATCAATCATTATATTTTCTCCCCCTCATAATGACAAACTTGGGAATCAATGTCATTATGTACACATTGATTGATTAAATGTCAAAAGGAATAACATGATCTAAAGCTTAGAATCGTGCACATGGAGAAATGTCAACCATCAAAACATCAACCCAAATCATTAGCCCAACCCAAGAAATCCTAGGGGTGACTAAAATGTAAGATTGAAGTTGTTGGTACAAACGTTATATCATGGTGTTGGTGTTTTCTGTGTTTGTGTGATGAGAAATGAAACCGGATAAGAATGATCCGTTAGCATGTTCAAAAATCGAAAGGATTAATGAAATGACCGATAGAAATGTATAACATTTTTCGGATTTCCTATGTATCATTGAGATATGCACAAAGCAATTCTCTAACATAGTTCGATCTGCGGCTTTACAACCACGAGATTGCTTCAAAGAATATAAATCATGGTAACACTACCGAAGCATTTGATAACCACAATTTTATCCTTAAAGACTTTTAGGGAAAACCGAGGTCACGTAGACTTTTCGTTAACTCAATAATCACATAAATGTAATTACGAGACCTACTTTCAATGTTGGAAAAAATGTTAGCATTGGTAGGATTTCCATTCGATCATCGTGGAATATCAATTAAGATATCACTACGAATGTTCCGGCTATATCACAAAGATAAGCAATAATATCACAAAGATATGACTCGAATGTGTCTAAAAAAATGAATGATGATCAAATTAATGACCAATCAAGATAGCTCTAGACACATCGTGATCAAATGAAGTCGGGGACTGGAGCAGAATGTCGCCCTTTTTCAATATCAACATCTTCCAAATGAAGAGTCAATAGAAATGTTTAAAACTCCGTGAGAAATGAAACAAGCATTTGTTAAGAAATACTTGAGTGGTTAGGAAAGATGTGCATTGCTTCACTGGGTCCATGAAGGCTTCTTCAATATCGAGATATCAACAAATGACATCCGATAGAAACGTGTTTTACCCGGCTTTTGAGAATTTGGGGAGGACTTTTGTTTCTTTTAGCCCTTTCTCACATCATTATTTCACCGTAACCTCTCACTTTTCGACTTTACTCCCTCCATCCTATTTGCACGAAAACAACATCACTCAAAATACCCTCACTATCTAATGAAAGAAGTGAATACTCCGGGGTTAGAACTCATCGGCGATGATGAAATTCATGGAGTAAATTTTGAGAAAAACTTATCTCTCATGTGCAAACTAATCACCGAACTCCATTTGATTGAAAATCATTGGAAAAACATCAAATGTGTGCATGAAAAAAAATTTGAAACACATTTGAAGTTTTGAAGTGTTTGAAATCACAAACTCCTCCTTAATCTATTGAAGAATAGATCAAAAAGTTTTCCATAGAAAGGTGGAGCAGAAATTGGTTTTGTGAGATCAAAAGTCATTTGAAAAACATAAAGTTTTGCTTCAACAACAATGTTGATAGTAAGACAGCTAGGGAGTACACAAAGGCGTTCAATCCTTCGCATCTTACAATAACAAGTTGGAGGCAATTAAAACATTTAAGCAAATGAAAATCCAATCAATTGTTCAAGATGAGACAACAAGGGAGTACACAAAGGCGTTCGATCCTTTGCTTCTCATATCAACAATTGAGAGTTTGAAAAACTTTATTTGAAAAACTTGATTGCTATTACACATACATATTCATATAAGAACACTTGGAAGTACACAAAGGCGTTCGATTCCTTGTTATCTTATATCAATCTATATGTATAATAACAAGATCTTAGAATGTATAAACACTCTAATAAATATATCATTTAAGAACGGGTTGCATACATAGTATATGCAAGCCACTTTGAAAGAAATATTATTTTTTTTTTTTTTTTGTTTTATTTTCTCTTTTTAAATTTTGTATTTTGTTTTTCTGGAATGTTTCAAGAATTCCTTCAATTGAAAAAGAGTTAAGGTTTAAGATTTAACATACCAAGCTTGGAGATCAGAAAATTAAACCTCTTTTCGTCCAACGGTTTTGTGAACAAATCTGCAAGTTGAAATTCAGTTCCCACAAAGTAGAGTTCGATGTCACCTTTCTCAATATGATCTTTGAGAAAATGATATCTAACATCAATATGCTTTGATCGAGAGTGGTTTACTGAGTTGACTGCAATGGCAATGGCACTCTGAGAATCACAATAGATAGGGATATGATCACATTTCAGACCATAATCAGTTAGTTGTGTCTTCATCCATAAAACTTGAGCACAACAACTAGCCGCAGCCACATATTCAGCTTCAGCCGTTGATAGTGAAACACATTCTGTTTCTTGGAAGACCAACTCACAATTTTATCGCCTAAAAATTGTAGTACCGGAAGTGCTCTTGCGATCAAGTTTACAACCAGCATGATCTGCATCTGAATATGCAGTTAGATTGAATCCAGTATCCCTTGGATACCAGAGACCTAAATCTGGTGTACCCTTCAGATAACGAAAGATTCGTTTCACAGCTTGATAATGTAAATCAGTTGGAGCAGCTTGATATCTAGCACACATACATGTTGCAAACATTATATCTGGGCGAGATGCTGTTAGGTACAACAACGAACCAATCATACTTCAATATCTCTTTTGGTCAAACGGTTTCCCATTTGTATCAGTATTTATGTTTGTTCGAGCAGCCATTGGGGTAGAAATTGAAGAACATGAAGTCATATCAAACTTTTTCAACATGTCATTTATGTATTTAACTTGTGATATAAAAATACCAGTTGGTAATTGTTTGATTTGAAGACCCAAAAAGTAATTCATTTCCCCAATCATGCTCATTTCAAAATGATTAACCATAAGAGATGAAAAGTTTCGGCAAAATGTTTGACTGGTCGACCCAAATATAATGTCATCAACATATATTTGAACAAGTAGAACATGCTTACCTTGTTTGCGAATGAACAAGGTAGGGTCAATTGTGCCTTTGGTAAAGCCACCTCTTAGTAAGAAGTAGTTAAAGAATCATACCATGCTCGGGGTGCTTGCTTAAGACCGTAGAGAGCCTTGTCTAACCTGTAGACATGGGTTGGCCTTTGAGGATCAACAAAACCTTCTGGTTGATCAACGTAAACTTCTTCTTTGAGGTCACCATTCAAGAAAGTAGTCTTCACATCCATTTGAAACACAGTAAAGTTTCGGAATGCGGCATAAGCTAAGAATATTCGAATGGCCTCCATTCTTGCAACTGGAGCAAAAGTTTCGTCGAAGTCAACACCATGTTGTTGGCAATAACCCTTTGCAACAAGTCGAGCTTTATTTTACTACCACTCCATTCTCATCCTTTTTGTTTTTGAATATCCACTTTGTTCCAATTGGATCATCTTTTCTAGGATTTGGAACTAATCTCCATACCTTCAGTCTTTCAAATTGTGCGAGTTCATCTTGCATTGCCTTAACCCACTCTGGATCACGAAGAGCTTCAGATACTGTTTTGGGTTCGATATTGCTAAGAGAAAGTGCAAACAAGACACTCATTTACTGAAGTACGAGTAGTTACTCCTGCTTGTGGATCTCCAATTATTTGATCAGTAGGATGGTATTTCTGCATACGTGTCCACTTGTTGAGCATGAGGAAGAGGATCTTGTTGTTGAAGATCAACATCACCATCATTGAAACTTGAGTTTTGTTGAGAGATGGAATTATAACTTGGTATAACTCTTTCCTCATAAGCTGGATGATCAAAGTCAAGTGGTACATACACATTTGGAGTGTTCAAAGGATTTGTTGTCTGAGTAAATCGAGAAGGTTGTTCTTGAACATTCACTTGAGAAGAATTATCAGGAGAGGATGGTGGAGAAGAATCATTAGAAGAGGATTCTTGCTCAGAAGAACTTGATGAAGATTCATGAATGTTGTCAGGAACTGGATCGTTGTTATGAAGAGGTTCATTGTTTTGAATTGGTTCAAAGATGACCTGAGGTTCTTGATCATGAATCGGTTTTGAATTATAGAATTCTTCAAAAAGAATATCTAATTCATCACTTGTTGGGGTTGGAAACTTCTTGAATTTAGAAGCTAAGGTAGAATTCCTTGTAGAAGTACTTGAAGCACTTGGATCATTACTTGTTGGTAGCAAGCTTTCTTGCTCAAAAATCATGCCTGACATCTCATCAAACCAAACATTCATCGTCTCTTGAATTGTGTTTGTTCGACGATTATAGATTCGGTAGGCAATTGATGTTTTGGAATAACCACAAAATATCCTTCATCACCTTTCTTCTCGAACTTTCCAAGATTCTCCCGATCATTCAAATTATAACAAACACACCCAAATATATGAAAGTAGTTGATGTTGGGTTTGCGTTTGTTAACAACCTCATAAGGAGTCTTTTCGAAACGCTGATTGATGATGGACCGATTCTGAGTGTGACAAGCAGTGTCAACAGCTTCAGCCCACATATTGGATGGCAATTTGGAATAAGCAAGCATTGTCCTTGCTGCTTCCACCAGATCGATTTCTCCTTTCAACAACACCGTTTTGTTGTGGGGTGCGAACGGCTGAGAATTGATGAGTAATACCTTTGGATTTGCAGAATTCATCAAAACAGCATTCTTGAATTCAGTACCGTTATCCGAACGGATGTAACGAACTGGAAGTTGAAGATTTACTTGAGTATTAGTGATGAAATCTATCAACATCTGAGTTGTTTCATTTTTGGATGCAAGGAACTTGACCCAAGTATATCTTGAATAATCATCAACAATAACCAAGATGTATTTCTTTCCATTTCGGCTTTGTACTTTCATCGGCCCACAAAGATCCATGTGAAGCAAATGAAGAGGTGCTAAAGAATTTGGAGATTTCTTCGGTTTATGAGAAGCTCTCTTAATCTTCCCAACAGCACAAGAAGGAAAAACATGCTCACTTTCATACTTATAGTCAGGTAAGCCTTCAACAAGATGCTTGTTGACCAAAGTATTGATGTTTGGAAATTCAGATGAGAAAGCCTTCTATGCCATAACCAAGAATTCTTTGGAGTAGCCTTTGAAATGAGACAAATATTATCGGTTGGTTGGTTATCATCGAGATTGACGGTAAAAAGGTTATCGTCACGATCACCACAAAGAATATCAACTCCATCTAAGGTTTGGACTTTGCAAAGAGATTTTCGAAAAAGAACTTGAAGATTGTTATCAAAGAATTGTCCAACACTGAACAAGTTGTGACTTAATCCTTCAACATAGTGAACTTTCTTGATGATAATCCCATTTCGTTCAATGTCTCCATAACCTAAGATAGGAGCGAAATTGTTGTTTCCAAAGCGAACTGTTCCCATGAATCGTTCAACAAAATTCTTCAGCAAAGATTTATTTCCAGTCATGTGCTTCGAACACCCGGAATCGAGTATCCAAACACAGATGGTTATTTCCTGCAATCAAAGAAATTTAACCGTTTTTAGGTACCCACTTGAAGACGGGTCCTTTATGGTTAGATAAAACAGGCAGGGTATATAACTTAGGATGCGCATTCAAACATGTTTTCGAATCAACATAAGCATTAACAAGCACATTATCAACAAACACATTTGAATAAAAGTACGAACATTCACATGAGAATTAAAAGTAACATGTCTACAAGCATTCAACATCAACCACACAGTACGGGAATTAAGATTGTTTACAAGCTCACAAGGTCTTGCCTTGGCTTATTCAACAAAGAAAAATTGTTTTGATTAACAGAAACACCCTTCCTCCTATTAATAGCCTTTCTCCTCCTTCTCTTCTTCTTTTTCTCAACATCCTTTTGATTACTAGTGATCTTAGGTACTAATGTATTAGCAACCCATTTAGCACCACTAGTTATGCTCTTTCCACCTGTTGAATTGAAACTAAGAAGATTAGAACTAGGAGTTTTAAACACTTTCATCTTTTTGGAATCTTTTGGAGGTGAGGAAACTTCTTGCTTCTTTGGTTTATCATGAGAAAACCATCCATATCTATCCCTATATCTAGTTGTACCATTTGATGCATCCTTAGTTAGCGAAACTGAGCTAGATTGAGAAGCATTAGAATAGTCTTTTGGAAGTTTCACTTTGGTGTACTTTGTCTTGTGTGGGGTCTCAGCTTGTTCCTCTTTGACATGTTTCACTGGGGTAGCAACAAAGGTTTCTAATTTAATGGTCTTTGGTTCAGTCTCGACGAGTTTGGTCTTAACTCGTTTCTTTGAGTAATATGAAGTTGGAGCTTTGGACAATGGTTTTTGAGATTCCACTTTTGTTTCACTTTGATTTTGGTAGATTCAATCTTTTTCTCAGTTTCTGAATTAAAAAACATATTCTCCCTCCATGAATTTATCAAAATCATCCTTTGTGAAATCTTTTGAAAAAGAAAATTTCAATGGAGATTGATTAGTTTCAATTTCATTTGAAAGTTTTGAAAAATCAGGAATCTTGGTGTCCAACTTCATGTTAGAAATCCAAAAATAGTGATAAATTGTAATTTAGATAAGAGGACTTTCTGGTTGTTAAGTCATAGATAAATGATTACTAAGGTTGAGGGGCTAATTGTGTTAATTAGCATAATTGTATAGTTAGACTATAAATACCCCCTCATACCTTAGAAATCATAACCAACACATTCATAACACACACATTAATTCCAATCTTACAGCTTAATACCAGTTTCTCTCTCAAAACACACACAAACACCAAGAACACACACTAACAAACCGCCATTGATGATTCAGTTAAGTGATAGAAATCGTGTTATAACAAGTGGTATCAGAGAAAAACATCATTCTGATGACGATCCATAACTGAATTCATTCACAATTTCATCAAATATCAAAATTATTCACAATTCTGTTCGTCTTTTTCACCTACTGGTTCTTCAAAATTCACACTTCAAATCACATAAAATCACAATTATTTGTTCACCAATAGATTCGTGGTTATTGATAACATAATCCTGTCAAGTTTCAAGTTCCAATTCAATCTAAATCTCGAGATTGAATTTTGAGTTTTGGCGCGAATTTTGAGGGATTTGAATCTGTTGTGTTTTGTGTTGAATTTTGTTCATAAACTTGTTGCGGACATGAATTCAATCAGTTTGCCAGTGATTTCGTGATCTAACTCCCAGTAATTCAAAAGATATTGAAGTTTTTTTAAGTTGTTAATGGAGTTTTTCTGGAAAACTGTTGAGATGAAGAAGATGACCAATACGATCTTCACTAGGACGATCTTTTCAAGATCGTCTTAGTCTTTGAAAGTTTGATTTGTGACTTGTTAGACGATCCTCACAAGATCGTTTTAAACAAGAGTGTGTTGTGGTAGTGTTTGTTTCTGGCTAATTAATCCGAAAGGATTGGTTGGGTCATTTCAAATACTTAGAAGTTTTGAGAAAGAAAACAAGACGATCTTCACAAGATCGTCTCATTTCTTAAAAAACCTAAGACGATCTTCACCTAAGATCGTTTCATTCCTTTGAAACCTAAGACGATCTTCACCTAGATCGTCTCATTTTCTCTGAACTCAAGACGATCTTCTCAAGATCGTTTCATTTCCTGTTCTTCTCAAGATCGTTTCATTTCCTGTTCTTCTCAAGATCGTTTCATTTCCTGTTCTTCTCAAGATCGTTTCATTTCCTGTTCTTCTCAAGATCGTTTCATTTCCTGTTCTTCTCAAGATCGTTTCAATTTCAAGACTTAACCAAATTTTCATCAAAATCCTAGAACGATCTTGCTCAAGACGATCTTGCTCAAAACGATCTCACTCAAGACGATCTCACCAAGGACGATTTTCTCAAGATCGTTTCATTACCTGTTCTTCTCAAGATCGTTTCATTTCCTGTTCTTCTCAAGATCGTTTCATTTCCTGTTCTTCTCAAGATCGTTTCATTTCCTGTTCTTCTCAAGATCGTTTCATTTCCTGTTCTTCTCAAGATCGTTTCATTTCCTGTTCTTCTCAAGATCGTTTCATTTTCCATTCTTAATTCAATTAAATTTTTCAAATCAAATCAATCTCAAATGGCTTCTCGTGAAGCATTGGCATTGGGTTCCGATACAAGACCTCCAGTTCTCTACCGTGGTTCATACGGACTATGGAAGAAAAGATTCATGGACTATGTGGAAAGTCAAACAAATGGTCATATGATGAAAGAATCCATTCTTAATGGACTTGCTGTTCATCGCCATCCCACTACTAATGCAGTTATTCTAACTCATGAACTTTTGAATGCTGAACAAAAGGATCGAACAGCTGCAGATAACAGAGCTAGGTCATGTTTATACAGAGCTCTACCGGATGAAATCTATGGCTCTGTTGATTCTTATGATACAGCCAAGGAGATATGGGATGAGGTGGCTAGACAGATGGAAGGAGCTGACGTGACTTCGACAATCAGATTGACCAACATCTTGACTGAGTTTGACAACTTCTCCAAAATGCCAAATGAATCTCTTGAGGCAGTTTACTACAGATTCTGCAATGTCATAAATGAACTGAGGAAGAACAATGTCAAGAAAACTGAGATTGAGTTAAACATCAAATTCATCAAAGCTCTTGGTCCAGAATGGGAAGATTTTGGAACACAGATCAAGCAACATCAAAATCTGACCAAGTTCACCATTCATACTCTTTATGAATCCTTCAAACTCAATGAAAACCAAGTCCTAAACAAAGCTTCATCAAGCAAAATGCCAGAAGTTGTATCTACTAATCCTTTGGCATTGATTGTTGAGAAGAAGATTTTTGAAGCTCTTAAGAGGCAAATGGTAGTTGTTTCTTCATCTGATGAGGAGGGAGATGATCTGATGGCTTCAAGAGATGGTGTTTCAGATGAACTATATCAAGCTCTTGCCGCGGTAACAAAGCATTTCAAGAGGAAATTCTACAAAGCGAGGCCAACAAACAACAATCTCCGCACTTCATCTACAAGTGCATTTCCCAAGAAGGAACACTATCATCCCAACAGTAATGAGCAAGGAGAAGCTAAGGGATTCAACCATGGTGAAAAGAAGGAAGCATATGAGAAACAAATTGTTGAGAAAGGGAAGTCATCTGACAAAAAGTGCTACAACTGTGGTATTCCTGGACATTTTGCCGTTGATTGCAGACAACCTCGAAAGCGGAATTATGAGTACTACAAGCAGAAGATGCTGTTAGCCAAACAAGTTGAAGCAGGACATGCATTGCTAGCTGAAGATGACAAATGGCTATTACTCACAGATGATGAAGATCAAGATCTTTCCGCAAATGTTTGCTTTATGGCAAGGTTGGCCAAGGACAAAGTCTTTGAGGCAGAAAGCACTGATGATGAATACCCAGATGATGAGGTAACTCTTGACTCTACTTTTTCTTTGATTAAGGACAAAGAGTCATGTAGATTAGCCTTATTAGACTTGACAACCCATATCAATTCTTTAGCCAACAAAAACAAAAAGTTGAAAAGTAGTATTTCATTTTCAAAAAGTGAATTTTCAAAACTTCTTGAAGAACACTCAAAATTACTTTTTGAACATGATACTATTAAACAAGATTTTCAAGCATACAAAGACAAAATGTTGGTTAAAGAATGTGAGATGAATGTCTCTCCTGATTCTAAGTTATTACAAAGATGTCAAAATCTTGAAAAGACCATTCATGATCTTGAAAAGGCCAATCAAGATCTTGAAATTCAAAAGACCAATGAATGGCTTCGGGCAAATGCAAGACAAATGGATGTTGATATTCTCAATAAGAAGCTCCAAGAAAGCTAAACCAAACAATGTTGAATTCGAAAGGAAGATTTCTGATTTAAATCATAGTTGTTTTCTAAAAGGCATTGAGATTGAGAATCTTGAAAAACAAGTTGAGGAATTTAAAAAGAATATACTTTTTTATCAAGAAAAGTTATATAAAGTTGAACAAAATCCTCTCTTGAATTTCACTGCCTATTTTAACAAGTCAAAGATTGACAAAACAGATCTTCTTCTCGGGTTGGGATTTGAGAATATCACACCATTACAAAAGGCCAAAGAGGAAATTGAACCCCTGTATGATGAAAAATTTCTTCGCCTTGGTATGATACAACAATTTATTCGTCCATTGGATGACGAATTTGAGACTGATGAAGTTGAGAGAATACCTAATCAAGATTTTTTGTTAATTATGATGCAATCAATGATTCATACAAAACAAAAGAATCTTCAATTTTCAAATTGGAAGAAATTGAATCAAATTTTCAAAACCAAGAATCTGTTGGTACTTCATCTAAACCAACTAAAATGTATTTTCCAACCACATTTTTGGAAAAACAAATAGAAGGTTTACAACAAAAGGTGGAATCTCAACAAAAAGTCATTAATCATCTCAAGTCTCAAAGTCCGAATCTAGAGGATAAATGTATTGTTGTTAATACTAAGAAAGTTTGTGAGAATGTTTCTACTCAAACTGACCAAAGTGCTTTAGTAGAAAATTCTACCCAAACTACCTGTGATTCATCTACCAATACCTCCACTCAGACCTTGACTGATTCTCTTGAATGTACTTGTCATACTACTGCTACTTTTATAGCTGATGATTATGTGCAATCTGATTTATCTAATGACGAACTTGCACATAGTTTAGTTTTGATATGGTACTTCTATAGGTTTTTCACATGCAACACTGTTGATGAGTTAGTTGTTCACCCTAAGCCTAGTGCTAGTATAGGTGTTGATACGTCTACTCAATTTTCTTGTGAGACCAAAGATGTGTCAGTTCAGTTGACCTAATTTCCGAGACTACCCATGATGTGAAGTTGGACACCAAGATTCCTGATTTTTCAAACCTTTCAAATGAATTTGAAACTAATCAATCTCCATTGAAATTTTCTTTTGATAAAGATTTCACAAAGGATGATTTTGATAAATTCATGGAGGGAGAATATGTTTTTAATTCAGAAACTGAGAAAAAGATTGAATCTACCAAAATCAAAGTTGAAACAAAAGAGGAATCTCTGAAATTTCAAAAACCATTGTCCAAAGCTCCAACTTCATATTACTCAAGGAAACGAGTTAAGACCAAACTCGTCAAGACTGAACCAAAGACCGTTAAGTTAGAAACCTTTGTTGATACCCCAGTGAAACATGTCAAAGAGGAACAAGCTGAGATCCCACACAAAACAAAGTACACCAAAGTGAAACTTCCAAAAGACTATTCAAATGCTTCTAAATCTAGCTCTCAATCTAGCTTTATACCTAAGGTGTCTAAGTCTAGCTCAATTTCGCTAACTAAAGATGCATCAAATGGTACAACTAGATATAAGGATAGATATGGATGGTTTTCTCATGATAAACCAAAGAAGCAAGAAGTTTCCTCACCTCCAAAAGATTCCAAAAAGATGAAAGTGTTTAAAACTCCTAGTTCTAATTTTCAAAGTTTCAATTCAACAGGTGGAAAGAGCTTAACTAGTGGTGCTAAATGGGTTGCTAAAACTTTAGTACCTAAGATCACTAGTAATCAAAAGAATGTTGAGAAAATGAAGAAAAGAAGGAGGAGAAATGCTGTTAATAGGAAGAAAAGTGTTCCTGTTAAACAAAACAATTCATCTTTGTTAATAAATGTTGAAAGTACCAAGGCAAGGCCTTGTGAGCTTGTAAACAATTTTAATTCTCGTGTGGTTGATGTGAATGCTTGTAGACATGTTACTTTTAATTCTCATGTGAATGTTCGTACTTTTTATTCAAATGTGTTTGTTGATAATGTGCTTGTCAATGCTTATGTTGATTCAAAAACAAGTTTGAATGCGATTCCTAAGTTATATACCCTGCCTGTTTTAACTAACCAAAGGACCCATTTTCAAGTGGGTACCTAAAACGGTTAAATTTCTTTGATTGCAGGAAATAACCATCTGTGTTTGGATACTCGATTCCGGGTGTTCAAGCACATGACTGATTCATTCGAGAATTAAAACTGAAGAATCGAAAAGTTGAATTTCACTCAAGAATCGAAGATTGAAACATTCAAAACCAAGATTCATACCTTTCGCATTTCAAAAGACAACTCTGATTCATGATTCAACAATTCTCGAAGATTCAAGCACACACACATTGTTCACTTCATTATTCTCTTCATTCAAGACTCACACGCATTCATTATTCTCTGTTCTAAAAGAACATTGAGAATACTCACATGATTTAACTTCAAGAAGTTCAAGACCAAGATCAAGACTGAATCAAGTTCTCCAAAGACAAAAGAGAAAGCTTTGAAGACTTGTTTCAACACACCAATTGTCTTCACCACCGGGCTCATCAAATTCATTCCTACAAGACAATATAACACGTACTTCATTACAATAA
>CM067170.1:11806642-11905113 GCA_034093135.1 Erigeron breviscapus | reverse complement strand
ATCATTAAACCGTTACGACTTACATGATAAACAATGCGCCATATATCGTTAACCCGTTGCGACTCACATGATAAACAATGCGCCATATATCGTAACCCGTTGCGACTCACATGATAAACAATGCGCCATATATCGTTAACCCGTTGCGACTCACATGATAAACAATGCGCCATATATCGTTAACCCGTTGCGACTCACATGATAAACAATGCGCCATATATCGTTAACCCGTTGCGACTCACATGATAAACAATGCGCCATATATCGTAACCCGTTGCGACTCACATGATAAACAATGCGCCATATATCGTTAACCCGTTGCGACTCACATGATAAACAATGCGCCATATATCGTTAACCCGTTGCGACTCACATGATAAACAATGCGCCATATATCGTTAACCCGTTGCGACTCACATGATAAACAATGCGCCATATATCGTAACCCGTTGCGACTCACATGATAAACAATGCGCCATATATCGTAACCCGTTGCGACTCACATGATAAACAATGCGCCATATATCGTAACCCGTTGCGACTCACATGATAAACAATGCGCCATATATCGTTAACCCGTTGCGACTCACATGATAAACAATGCGCCATATATCGTTAACCCGTTGCGACTCACATGATAAACAATGCGCCATATATCGTTAACCCGTTGCGACTCACATGATAAACAATGCGCCATATATCGTTAACCCGTTGCGACTCACATGATAAACAATGCGCCATATATCGTAACCCGTTGCGACTCACATGATAAACAATGCGCCATATATCGTTAACCCGTTGCGACTCACATGATAAACAATGCGCCATATATCGTTAACCCGTTGCGACTCACATGATAAACAATGCGCCATATATCGTTAACCCGTTGCGACTCACATGATAAACAATGCGCCATATATCGTTAACCCGTTGCGACTCACATGATAAACAATGCGCCATATATCGTAACCCGTTGCGACTCACATGATAAACAATGCGCCATATATCGTTAACCCGTTGCGACTCACATGATAAACAATGCGCCATATATCGTTAACCCGTTGCGACTCACATGATAAACAATGCGCCATATATCGTTAACCCGTTGCGACTCACA
Organism: Erigeron breviscapus; assembly: GCA_034093135.1. Taxonomy (NCBI): domain Eukaryota; kingdom Viridiplantae; phylum Streptophyta; class Magnoliopsida; order Asterales; family Asteraceae; genus Erigeron; species Erigeron breviscapus. Next base: position 11,903,996 of record CM067170.1, on the reverse strand, counting down.
TGATAAACAATGCGCCATATATCGTAACCCGTTGCGACTCACATGATAAACAATGCGCCATATATCGTTAACCCGTTGCGACTCACATGATAAACAATGCGCCATTAAACCACAAGTAATCACATCAACAATCAACAAATAAGCAATTAACATCTCGGTCCATATCATAACAAGGTAAATCAACCGACAATCGTTTAACAACAAGTATTCATAAACGAAAGCATAATTAACCGAGCAACAAGTCAATACGTTAAATCAAACAATCAATCAAACATACATGTACACTTTTCAGCCCGAATCTCAATTGAGTAGGGAGGGTTTACGAAACTCACCTTAGTTGTAGTGGCAAATCAGAACAGCAGATAATTCTCGTGACAAGTTAATCTTAGTACAGCTCAAAACACTTTGCAAAGTACTTTACTATGCTCAAAATGTACTACCGGGTACCTAGAACAAGTATAAGATCAACTTATAAGCTACCACAAAGCCTAAGTGCAAAATAAGGAAATTTCAGCATGTTCCCAGCTTTGCGCCATCTACTTGACAACGACTTTGGGAAGCCAGGAAGACCAGATACAACAAAACTTAGTTCTATACATTTGTTGGGCACTCAAAGGCCTTTTCAAAAATGTAAGGTTTGGATCTTGAAGAGCTTTAATAAAAGAGTTATGATTTTTACAAAAACAAACCTGTAGCCTCGTCAGAAATTAGACCAGTTCTGAAAATCGTCGTTTTTGGCACTCTTCTGAGCAAAACCATAAGAAACTTCGTTCTTATCAAATTTTACTGACACTTGGACCTTTCCAAAAATATAAGATTCGTCTCCTAATTCGTCCAGATGAATCTTCTATGATGTTTGCAAGATGACTGAAAATTTCAGTCTTATAGAGTCCTTAAATTCAACTTGAAATTTCAAGTGATGAACCCAAGACTTTATGGACTTGATTGTTTTGTGTTATGAATGTGAAAGAGAGAGGAAAGAGCAGAGATGGATGATAGAATGATCATCAAATGCTTGCTTATATAGCCCAAGAGTTGCAACTAAGTGCCAAGAACACACACCTTGACCATGAGGTGTTCATCATGTGTTTACAACTCATCCTTGAGTGTAATGGCTGAAACTTTGGCCTTAAAACAAACTAGAATTCAGTAGTAATATGTTCATTGCATGATTACAAGCTATAATCCAAGTCTTGGTTAGTTTGTGTGGGGTTTATGTCAAGAACACAAGCCTTGACTTGACTAATTGACTTTGGTTGACTCTAGACTTTGATTCTTGATTATTATTTGTGTAATTAAGTGTAGTAACTAGTTTATATAAGTATAATTACTTTTATCTATGTGGTTATAAATCAATTACATGTATTTATATATTTATTAGTTATCTAATTTAAGTACACAATTGCATATTTATTTTACTAGTATTTATAGTAATTGTACAATATATCTAGCTAGTTAATTGATTCCAAAATTAATAACACAAACAAAAATACTCACGGGCGTACAACTTTTATAAATTATTATAAATCCATAATATGGATAAATCATTTCATATAATATAAAGGTTGTGTCGGTTTTTGTCCTATTAATGGAATTATCATCTAGCCACCGACACTGTTCCACCGACACTGTTCCACCGACACTGTTCCACCGACACTGTTGGAACCGTACATTATACTTAAGGTTTCGTATATACGTTTTTCCTGTTACCACAGTTACTCAATTATCATCTATCATATAATTTCCATAACATGTACTGGGCCAATTTCATAGTCTGCTAATATGGCCCTAATTCTAGAAGTTCAAATATGACATTATAATTGGCCCAATTTACAGATAAATGTACACAATTATGTCCAAATTTCCGTTTATTGAAATAGTTAATCAAATTACATGCACAGTCAAACGGTAAAAATCATGAATGTTACATTCTTCCCCCGTTAAAGAATTTTGTCCCGAAATTCAACAAACACTAATTACTAAACAAGTGTGGGTATTTAGACTTCATGTGGTCCTCGCGTTCCCAAGTAAACTCGGGTCCACGTCTAGCTTACCATCTCACTTTGACAATCGTATATCGGGTATTCTTTAGTTTTCTAGTTTGTCGATCTAGAATTTCTATTGGTTCTTCCACAAACTTCAACGTTTTATCAACACGGATTTCTTCGAGGGGCACGTGAAGTGTTGGATCGGTCAAACACTTCCTAAGATTACAAACATGGAAAACATTATGAACTCCACTCAAATTTTGAGGAAGTTCTAATCGATAAGCTACCGGACCAATACGCTCCAAGATCTTGAACGGGCCAATGTACCGTGGCCCCAACTTGCCACGTTTCACAAAACGAACCACACCTTTCCACGGGGATACTTTCAATAAAACGTAATCACCAACTTCAAATTCGAGGGGTCGTCGTCTAACATTAGCATATTTCAATTGTCGTTCTCGGGCCACTCTTAACTTTTCTTTGATTTGTGTGATCACTTTCGTCGTTTCAATAACAATTTCCGGCCCAACGAGTTGGCTTTCACCAACTTCTGCCCAAGCTAGCGGTGACCTACAATCTCTCCCATATAATGCTCTAAATGGGGCCATTCCAATGCTAGCATGATAGCTATTATTGTAGGAGAATTCAACCAAAGGAAGATGCACATCCCAATTACCACCAAAATCAATAGCACAAGCTCTTAACATGTCTTCCAATGTTTGGACCGTTCTTTCACTTTGACCATCAGTTTGTGGGTGGAACGCCGTACTCATGCCGAGACGAGTACCCATAGATTTCTGGAACGCCTTCCAAAATTTTGAAGTAAATCGGGCATCCCGATCGGATATCACGGAAATCGGCACTCCATGCTTGGATATCACCTCTTTGATGTACAAACGTGCCATGGTGTCAAATTTATCGTCCTCCCGGATGGCTAAGAAGTGAGCGACTCACATGATAAACAATGCGCTAACGGTGCGACTCACATGATAAACAATGCGCTAACGGTGCGACTCACATGATAAACAATGCGCTAACGGTGCGACTCACATGATAAACAATGCGCTAACGGTGCGACTCACATGATAAACAATGCGCTAACGGTGCGACTCACATGATAAACAATGCGCTAACGGTGCGACTCACATGATAAACAATGCGCTAACGGTGCGACTCACATGATAAACAATGCGCTAACGGTGCGACTCACATGATAAACAATGCGCTAACGGTGCGACTCACATGATAAACAATGCGCTAACGGTGCGACTCACATGATAAACAATGCGCTAACGGTGCGACTCACATGATAAACAATGCGCTAACGGTGCGACTCACATGATAAACAATGCGCTAACGGTGCGACTCACATGATAAACAATGCGCTAACGGTGCGACTCACATGATAAACAATGCGCTAACGGTGCGACTCACATGATAAACAATGCGCTAACGGTGCGACTCACATGATAAACAATGCGCTAACGGTGCGACTCACATGATAAACAATGCGCTAACGGTGCGACTCACATGATAAACAATGCGCTAACGGTGCGACTCACATGATAAACAATGCGCTAACGGTGCGACTCACATGATAAACAATGCGCTAACGGTGCGACTCACATGATAAACAATGCGCTAACGGTGCGACTCACATGATAAACAATGCGCTAACGGTGCGACTCACATGATAAACAATGCGCTAACGGTGCGACTCACATGATAAACAATGCGCTAACGGTGCGACTCACATGATAAACAATGCGCTAACGGTGCGACTCACATGATAAACAATGCGCTAACGGTGCGACTCACATGATAAACAATGCGCTAACGGTGCGACTCACATGATAAACAATGCGCTAACGGTGCGACTCACATGATAAACAATGCGCTAACGGTGCGACTCACATGATAAACAATGCGCTAACGGTGCGACTCACATGATAAACAATGCGCTAACGGTGCGACTCACATGATAAACAATGCGCTAACGGTGCGACTCACATGATAAACAATGCGCTAACGGTGCGACTCACATGATAAACAATGCGCTAACGGTGCGACTCACATGATAAACAATGCGCTAACGGTGCGACTCACATGATAAACAATGCGCTAACGGTGCGACTCACATGATAAACAATGCGCTAACGGTGCGACTCACATGATAAACAATGCGCTAACGGTGCGACTCACATGATAAACAATGCGCTAACGGTGCGACTCACATGATAAACAATGCGCTAACGGTGCGACTCACATGATAAACAATGCGCTAACGGTGCGACTCACATGATAAACAATGCGCTAACGGTGCGACTCACATGATAAACAATGCGCTAACGGTGCGACTCACATGATAAACAATGCGCTAACGGTGCGACTCACATGATAAACAATGCGCTAACGGTGCGACTCACATGATAAACAATGCGCTAACGGTGCGACTCACATGATAAACAATGCGCTAACGGTGCGACTCACATGATAAACAATGCGCTAACGGTGCGACTCACATGATAAACAATGCGCTAACGGTGCGACTCACATGATAAACAATGCGCTAACGGTGCGACTCACATGATAAACAATGCGCTAACGGTGCGACTCACATGATAAACAATGCGCTAACGGTGCGACTCACATGATAAACAATGCGCTAACGGTGCGACTCACATGATAAACAATGCGCTAACGGTGCGACTCACATGATAAACAATGCGCTAACGGTGCGACTCACATGATAAACAATGCGCTAACGGTGCGACTCACATGATAAACAATGCGCTAACGGTGCGACTCACATGATAAACAATGCGCTAACGGTGCGACTCACATGATAAACAATGCGCTAACGGTGCGACTCACATGATAAACAATGCGCTAACGGTGCGACTCACATGATAAACAATGCGCTAACGGTGCGACTCACATGATAAACAATGCGCTAACGGTGCGACTCACATGATAAACAATGCGCTAACGGTGCGACTCACATGATAAACAATGCGCTAACGGTGCGACTCACATGATAAACAATGCGCTAACGGTGCGACTCACATGATAAACAATGCGCTAACGGTGCGACTCACATGATAAACAATGCGCTAACGGTGCGACTCACATGATAAACAATGCGCTAACGGTGCGACTCACATGATAAACAATGCGCTAACGGTGCGACTCACATGATAAACAATGCGCTAACGGTGCGACTCACATGATAAACAATGCGCTAACGGTGCGACTCACATGATAAACAATGCGCTAACGGTGCGACTCACATGATAAACAATGCGCTAACGGTGCGACTCACATGATAAACAATGCGCTAACGGTGCGACTCACATGATAAACAATGCGCTAACGGTGCGACTCACATGATAAACAATGCGCTAACGGTGCGACTCACATGATAAACAATGCGCTAACGGTGCGACTCACATGATAAACAATGCGCTAACGGTGCGACTCACATGATAAACAATGCGCTAACGGTGCGACTCACATGATAAACAATGCGCTAACGGTGCGACTCACATGATAAACAATGCGCTAACGGTGCGACTCACATGATAAACAATGCGCTAACGGTGCGACTCACATGATAAACAATGCGCTAACGGTGCGACTCACATGATAAACAATGCGCTAACGGTGCGACTCACATGATAAACAATGCGCTAACGGTGCGACTCACATGATAAACAATGCGCTAACGGTGCGACTCACATGATAAACAATGCGCTAACGGTGCGACTCACATGATAAACAATGCGCTAACGGTGCGACTCACATGATAAACAATGCGCTAACGGTGCGACTCACATGATAAACAATGCGCTAACGGTGCGACTCACATGATAAACAATGCGCTAACGGTGCGACTCACATGATAAACAATGCGCTAACGGTGCGACTCACATGATAAACAATGCGCTAACGGTGCGACTCACATGATAAACAATGCGCTAACGGTGCGACTCACATGATAAACAATGCGCTAACGGTGCGACTCACATGATAAACAATGCGCTAACGGTGCGACTCACATGATAAACAATGCGCTAACGGTGCGACTCACATGATAAACAATGCGCTAACGGTGCGACTCACATGATAAACAATGCGCTAACGGTGCGACTCACATGATAAACAATGCGCTAACGGTGCGACTCACATGATAAACAATGCGCTAACGGTGCGACTCACATGATAAACAATGCGCTAACGGTGCGACTCACATGATAAACAATGCGCTAACGGTGCGACTCACATGATAAACAATGCGCTAACATGTTCATATCAACAATTCAATCATACAATCAAATCAAATCAACAATCAACAGTTAAACAAACATGTACACTTTTCAGCCCGAATCTCAATTGAGTAGGGAGGGTTTACGAAACTCACCTGATGTCCGAAGAATATAGTCTGACAAATGATATAATAAGCAAAGTGATAATGAGCCTCAACTGTCAGCCTAGTCATATAAATAACAAATAAAGATTAAGTTCTAAGAACAGCCATAAAGTCACTTAATTAGATTAAGTGAATATTGACTCAGAGTGTAACCATAACAATTTTTAAGTCTTGACCAAAATATTTGTTTACGAGTTTTACCATTTCCTTAACTAAATTTGTCTAACTTCTACTTATTTGGCCGACCTCAAATGTTGCCCTCGAGCTTCCGTGTTTTATACATGAGATTCATTTAGCCACTATTAAGAATAAAATAAAAACAAATACACGGCTAATTAACAAATTCTTGCACCAAAAATGCTTTATAAAATGCTCCATGTATGATTGAAGTGTCATTACACTATATTATATTTGGAGTTAATTAATGTCACATAACTATAACATAAATTTACAGGAAGTTTTTAAAAATATTCAAAATGGTTGGCCAAAATTTAACAAGAATAATGATTCCACTATATTTGTAAAACAACAATGTAAAGCTTCACTAACCATGATAAATTGCTCATTTATTTAATGAGTCATTACCCAAAATAATAATATATATATAAAAATATGTATGTTAAATACGATTAATTAATATGTCACAGTTTTTAGTATGTAAACTTGATAGATATTGTGTACAGGAAAACTCTAAGTGAAGCTAGATCTAAATGAATCTTTTTGCCTCAAATTCGATTATAATAATGAAGTAAATTAAAGGTCATAAAAATCACTTACAATATGCTTGAGGTTATCAAGAAATGGAAGTTGTTTTCCTGGTTCCTATTTGTCCGCGCGAAATCAGAAAAGAGAAAAGAAACAAGTGTGTTCCAAGAACTAAGCTACCTTATTAGCAAGTGTAGATGAGGTTAATTATATATATACCTAAGTTCATTTTCTCCTTGAGGAGTTGCTGATAATTGTGTTTTCATGTAAACTTGGAATGGAGAGATGAAAGTGTGTATTTTATTTTATTGTGTTTCTAAGGGTGCTTGTGTACGTCTTATAAACTATCAACTTGAGTAGTATAGCATCAATATAATAATATCTACTCCAATTATATTTGAAAATGAAATGAGGTCGTATGTGGGCTCATCAACTCTAACTTTGATCAAAATAATTTTTCTTCCCTAATGCGACATACACATAGTGACCCACTTATTATTTTATCATGTCATTTTTTTTATAGATAGTTGGGGTATATCATATGTCACGGGTTTATAACTTTTTATAAAAGTTTTGTCGGAGTTTGTCCTATTAATGGAATTGTTAGATAGTCACTGACACTGTGCCACTGACACTGTTTATACCTTACATTATACTTAAGGTTTTGTATATACTTTTTCCCTGTTAACACAGTTACTCAATTATCGTCTATAATATATTTTTCTTATCACATATGGGCCAATATCATGGTCCTGCAATCATGGGCTTAATTCTAGAAATCCAATTATGACATTACAATTGACCCAATTTACAGATAAATGAATACAATTAGGCCCAAAATTTTCGTTTATTCAAGTAGTTAATCAAATTACAAGTACAGTCAAACGGGTAAAAATTACAAATGTTACATTATTCCCCCGTTAAAGGAATTTCGCCCTCGAAATCTAGATTGTATCGAATAAAATTATACTTAACTTGATTTTCGTTTTATCTCAATGACAATAAATCGATATTAGAGGACATGGCATCTAAGTCTCTATTCTACATTAGACAATCACACATAATTAATAGAAAGATACAAGGCGCATCCCTAATTGATGCCTTCTATTCTCAACAGAGTAAGATGAACTCGTATGATTCTAAATAGAATCCTTCTACTCTCAACAGAGTAGGATGATCTTGCACACAATCCTAAACACGATTAGCATTTATAATTAGCATGTATAACATCCTACAACTTGTACTTATGAAGAAATCAATAGTTTGTACACATATAGTATAGACTACTTACACATCTATGGTATAGATGATCTGTCCGTACACAGGTAAGTCTGACTAAAACACTATACAAAACTTCAAATTCACTTTATCTTCCGTATTTGACCGTTAGAAACGGCTCCTTCTTAGACTATATAATAATACCTTAGCATACTTTTCTCCATGCCATATCAACTTAACATTTTCCTTTCTTCAGAATCTAACCAAAACCCGAAACCTTATATCAAAAATGTTCCCTTTCCTAATCATGATATACATTATTATCATAGCGTGGTTAATTACTGTGGCTCAACTTCCATTGAATGAGGCTATTCAGTGGTTAGTAGCGTTTGTTCTTGGCGTGGTTCCCTTACTGTTTGTAGCCACGTGGGTTTCTTTGTATGGTTTTTAAATATGTTGTATCCCTAATTGATGTTTTCTATTCTCAACAGAGTAGGATGATCTTGCACACAATCCTAAACACGATTAGCATTTATAATTAGCATGTATAACATCCTACAACTTGTACTTATGAAGAAATCAATAGTTTGTACACATATAGTATAGACTACTTACACATCTATGGTATAGATGATCTGTCCGTACACAGGTAAGTCTGACTAAAACACTATACAAAACTTCAAATTCACTTTATCTTCCGTATTTGACCGTTAGAAACGGCTCCTTCTTAGACTATATAATAATACCTTAGCATACTTTTCTCCATGCCATATCAACTTAACATTTTCCTTTCTTCAGAATCTAACCAAAACCCGAAACCTTATATCAAAAATGTTCCCTTTCCTAATCATGATATACATTATTATCATAGCGTGGTTAATTACTGTGGCTCAACTTCCATTGAATGAGGCTATTCAGTGGTTAGTAGCGTTTGTTCTTGGCGTGGTTCCCTTACTGTTTGTAGCCACGTGGGTTTCTTTGTATGGTTTTTAAATATGTTGTATCCCTAATTGTTGTATTTCTGCTTAAATAACAAGTTTCACTTGTATTGTACGAATAATGAAATACAACTTTCTTCGCTCTCTTTTGGGGATTGTTGTTGATTAGGGAAATTCCCCAGTTAACAGAATTTCCCATATTTGTCTTGATAGATTTTTATACTAAGTTCATTTGTGTATTTTAATCGTTGATCGCCCATCATAATTTTAGCCTTTCAAATAATTCTTATTTTCAAATTTGAAGTTCTTTTATCAAGACACTACTGTTATCCAGTTGGAAAAGTCGACATATTTTTTTTTTGTTGATAACATTTGTCTCATATTCTTAAATTCAATCATTAAAGGCGATCCACGGGTCAAAGAAACAAATATTACATAGATCACTCCTGAAACAATAGTTTGGATCAAAAATTCATCTAGGGTTCAAAAAGATGAATTAGCAATTGATATGGTTCTCGAAAAAGAAGCAGTGAAGAAAAATAGTGATGTGTGGAAGACGGTCTATTCATTAAGCTATTAATTTAGTTGAGGATTTTCTCGACATAGCATACGCTTTTGAGTAAACTGTTCAGCTCCTTTCAACCTTGGTTAAAGGGATGATAAAGTTTAGAAATTTTATCTTTAGAAAAAAAATAAAAAAATAATTCGGTAATTACTAATTACCGTAGCAATGATTAAAATTTCTGTAGTTTATGGACACCTGTCCGTTCTTTCAGGTTACATTTCCCTTTTCATCCTCTATATAAGAAAGGCACTTTTAAAGATAATAGGCATTCTGAAATTTCCTTCTCTCTTTTACATTTTCCTTTGTGTGAAACTATATTTCCACACATCCAAATCAACCATCGTTCTTTCTCAACTAAGCCATGGCCACTCACACATTTATTGCACTTGAACATTCAATCGAGCTTTTGTCAACGCAAATTGAACAACTTAACAGTACTATAGTATCACTTGCTACTGAACAAACCACCTCGTTTAAGTCTCTTACTTCCCAAATTGACCAAATACACTATAGTACTCCTTTTCTCCTAGCAGCTGATAGAGCACTATTGAGAAAATCTATCGATAAACAAACAAAACTTGAAGCAGAAATTAGAGAAATTAAAGGGTTGTTGTATCAACTTGCTGATTTCTCACAATCTGAAGAAGTTGAAGCAACAGTTGACCCAACTGTTTTCAAGGGAAAGAGACCTATGTCATCACCTTCTCCTGTTATATTTCATGAAAATTTTGAAATACTCCGAAGTAGTTCTCAAGACATGATCCTCAAAGAGATTATAGAACGTCAGAAAATACAAGCGATAGAGGAAGAGGCTTCTCTGAAGTTAGCTAAGGAACTACTGCTTGCAGAAGCAGGAGAAACAGGTTTTGAGGTGCAAATACCAGCAAGTCAACATGTCAACATATTAGAACTTGCTAGCAAAAGAGAAGCTGAGTGGTATGCCAAAATGGCTAAAGGTGAAGTAAGTCTAAGGAAGTATCTACAGGAAACTATGGGAGAAGAAGACACTACTCTTAGAGGCGACGAAAGTAGCACTCCTCTACTTTCTCAAAGACCTATGAAAAGACTAAGAACTGTTGGCGCCTCATCATCCGCTCCCGATATGCTTCCACCAGCTGACGATGATGCCTTGTTAAATCTTCAGCTTCCAAAGGGCATAGTGTTTGTGGAAGGAAGGGTCTTAAGTAGGCCTGCTGGGATCTTCTACACTTCAGAGGATGGGGATGAGAAGTTCTTTCGTTTAAGCGAGATCGATAAGGCTTCTACTCATTTCTTAACAAACATCTGGAAGATTTGTTCCAAGGATTCCAGTAATACCAACTTCTTAAGGCAGATTGAGCAAGAGTTAGCCAAGCCACACCGAGCCACTTAGTCCAGGGTATGTTCCAGTTGAGAACGAATGTATTATTAATGTTTGTAATATTGGCTTGCTATGTTCGATCAAATAAGATTCCTACTTTTGTTCAAGTTTATAATTTATTCAATTTTATAAATTATAACAATTTTTCCATATGCACGACGATTCTCTCACGACTCTTACTCAAACTATTCCCCAGTTAAAAGTTCTAGCAACATTTTTAACTTGATAATCAACTTCATGCTCATTAGTGGAAATGACTGCTTCAATATTCTCTATCTTAGAGAACACTCTTACAGCTTTTCCGTTCAACTTCTCAAAGTTTAATTACTTAAACAGCTTGTAGTCAAATCTTCTCATTTGTTTTCCCTTCCTCGAGAAATTTTGTTTAGGAAAGAAAATTCATATGAACTTACAATATATGCGTGAATTAAGGAATTTGTTGTACATATGCTTATATTTAATCATAAGAGAACTTTCACAACACTAGGCATTTAGCGCGGTTGGCTAAATGTGCGAAAGGGTGTGGCCTAGACCCAGGTTCGATCCCGGGGACGGCTGATTTCACCATTTTTATTTTTATGTCTTTATTGCATCCAATTACTATGACGAGTTATATATATAGATTGTGCAATATATATTTATACTAAAGTTCTCGCATTCCAATTACCCGCTCTACTTCTGTTCATAGTCTACCCTATTATTGGTTTCATTAAATTATTCTGATAAAGTTATTCAACTTTATCTCATTTAATTCTAGATTTAAATATAATAATGCTAAATAATTGGCTTTATTGGCGAGAAGTTATTCTTTGTCGGCCATTTTGAACATTATTGTTCTCTGACATCATTGCTTACGTTATATAAGCAGACATCGTAGTTAAATAATATATTTTACTCCAAAGTATAAAGTCTACTAACAATGAAATCTGAGGGACTTTACTCTACTGATATCATCTACAGGAAACTATGGGAGAAGAAGACACTACTCTTAGAGGCGACGAAAGTAGCACTCCTCTACTTTCTCAAAGACCTATGAAAAGACTAAGAACTGTTGGCGCCTCATCATCCGCTCCCGATATGCTTCCACCAGCTGACGATGATGCCTTGTTAAATCTTCAGCTTCCAAAGGGCATAGTGTTTGTGGAAGGAAGGGTCTTAAGTAGGCCTGCTGGGATCTTCTACACTTCAGAGGATGGGGATGAGAAGTTCTTTCGTTTAAGCGAGATCGATAAGGCTTCTACTCATTTCTTAACAAACATCTGGAAGATTTGTTCCAAGGATTCCAGTAATACCAACTTCTTAAGGCAGATTGAGCAAGAGTTAGCCAAGCCACACCGAGCCACTTAGTCCAGGGTATGTTCCAGTTGAGAACGAATGTATTATTAATGTTTGTAATATTGGCTTGCTATGTTCGATCAAATAAGATTCCTACTTTTGTTCAAGTTTATAATTTATTCAATTTTATAAATTATAACAATTTTTCCATATGCACGACGATTCTCTCACGACTCTTACTCAAACTATTCCCCAGTTAAAAGTTCTAGCAACATTTTTAACTTGATAATCAACTTCATGCTCATTAGTGGAAATGACTGCTTCAATATTCTCTATCTTAGAGAACACTCTTACAGCTTTTCCGTTCAACTTCTCAAAGTTTAATTACTTAACTTCTCATGACCATTATGTTTGTTCTTGTTCTAGCCATCTCCTTGAACACAAGCTAATTATTACTAAATTAATCTCAATATTCATATTAATAGTATTTCCAATCATTCGTTCGCACTAGATCACATAACCATTTCATAGTATTTTATTCATTTAATTACCATAGTTTCCAAAAATTCTTGTCTCATCCTATCAATCAATCATAGCTATAAATTTGAACTTAGTCTATAGTTCATAATAATTCTTTGGTCTACAATTATAGATTATAAGTATCTAAGACCTTAATAAGCATGTATTCTAGATCTTATTCTCATACTGTTATTTCAACAATGACTGATAATTGTAGACAATTATAAGTAATATAGCTTAGACATGGGCCATCCGGTAATGTTTATAATATAAGGCATACCATTGGCCAGCTCATCGCATTACCAACCCGTTCAAAATACCCTATGCCTGTACTACCATTAACATAAAATTCGAGTCCACAAAATTCACACTTGAATATCAAAATTGACCTTCAAGTAATACACAATTTCCACATCAAGTCCTTATAAATCATTGCATGAATATAGTTATCTCTACAGGGATATTATCATGGCAATAATCTAAGGCTTCAGCAATCGTACAATTTACAATCAACAATACAATCACGAAAACATTCAACACTATATAAATAAAAGGGTCAAGTCATAACAAGGTGGGTAAAGCATAGTCCGAATTTTAACTTCAACATTCGACACATTAAAAGTGTTTGTATACAGGGTGTACCATCGGCTAACCCTCCACACCGTTAATATATAGAATGGATGTCCAAAACTCGGTTCCGATATGTTCTCTAAGTGTTGACCGGGTATGTATACAGGGTGTACCAGCGGCTAACCCTCCACCTAACCAACACTTATTAAACATACCGGGTTAGCTACTATACTTTATCCACGAGGCGCAATCCATGAGATCATTAACTTTATATAACATAGGATAACCATAGATTTGTTGATCAGGCGCCTCTAGGGTTATCGAATGTTATAATCCATTAATGTCATCATTTCATTTTGCTGGGGGACAAATAATAAATGCATCCAAGGTGCGACTCACATGATAAACAATGCGCTAACGGTGCGACTCACATGATAAACAATGCGCTAACGGTGCGACTCACATGATAAACAATGCGCTAACGGTGCGACTCACATGATAAACAATGCGCTAACGGTGCGACTCACATGATAAACAATGCGCTAACGGTGCGACTCACATGATAAACAATGCGCTAACGGTGCGACTCACATGATAAACAATGCGCTAACGGTGCGACTCACATGATAAACAATGCGCTAACGGTGCGACTCACATGATAAACAATGCGCTAACGGTGCGACTCACATGATAAACAATGCGCTAACGGTGCGACTCACATGATAAACAATGCGCTAACGGTGCGACTCACATGATAAACAATGCGCTAACGGTGCGACTCACATGATAAACAATGCGCTAACGGTGCGACTCACATGATAAACAATGCGCTAACGGTGCGACTCACATGATAAACAATGCGCTAACGGTGCGACTCACATGATAAACAATGCGCTAACGGTGCGACTCACATGATAAACAATGCGCTAACGGTGCGACTCACATGATAAACAATGCGCTAACGGTGCGACTCACATGATAAACAATGCGCTAACGGTGCGACTCACATGATAAACAATGCGCTAACGGTGCGACTCACATGATAAACAATGCGCTAACGGTGCGACTCACATGATAAACAATGCGCTAACGGTGCGACTCACATGATAAACAATGCGCTAACGGTGCGACTCACATGATAAACAATGCGCTAACGGTGCGACTCACATGATAAACAATGCGCTAACGGTGCGACTCACATGATAAACAATGCGCTAACGGTGCGACTCACATGATAAACAATGCGCTAACGGTGCGACTCACATGATAAACAATGCGCTAACGGTGCGACTCACATGATAAACAATGCGCTAACGGTGCGACTCACATGATAAACAATGCGCTAACGGTGCGACTCACATGATAAACAATGCGCTAACGGTGCGACTCACATGATAAACAATGCGCTAACGGTGCGACTCACATGATAAACAATGCGCTAACGGTGCGACTCACATGATAAACAATGCGCTAACGGTGCGACTCACATGATAAACAATGCGCTAACGGTGCGACTCACATGATAAACAATGCGCTAACGGTGCGACTCACATGATAAACAATGCGCTAACGGTGCGACTCACATGATAAACAATGCGCTAACGGTGCGACTCACATGATAAACAATGCGCTAACGGTGCGACTCACATGATAAACAATGCGCTAACGGTGCGACTCACATGATAAACAATGCGCTAACGGTGCGACTCACATGATAAACAATGCGCTAACGGTGCGACTCACATGATAAACAATGCGCTAACGGTGCGACTCACATGATAAACAATGCGCTAACGGTGCGACTCACATGATAAACAATGCGCTAACGGTGCGACTCACATGATAAACAATGCGCTAACGGTGCGACTCACATGATAAACAATGCGCTAACGGTGCGACTCACATGATAAACAATGCGCTAACGGTGCGACTCACATGATAAACAATGCGCTAACGGTGCGACTCACATGATAAACAATGCGCTAACGGTGCGACTCACATGATAAACAATGCGCTAACGGTGCGACTCACATGATAAACAATGCGCTAACGGTGCGACTCACATGATAAACAATGCGCTAACGGTGCGACTCACATGATAAACAATGCGCTAACGGTGCGACTCACATGATAAACAATGCGCTAACGGTGCGACTCACATGATAAACAATGCGCTAACGGTGCGACTCACATGATAAACAATGCGCTAACGGTGCGACTCACATGATAAACAATGCGCTAACGGTGCGACTCACATGATAAACAATGCGCTAACGGTGCGACTCACATGATAAACAATGCGCTAACGGTGCGACTCACATGATAAACAATGCGCTAACGGTGCGACTCACATGATAAACAATGCGCTAACGGTGCGACTCACATGATAAACAATGCGCTAACGGTGCGACTCACATGATAAACAATGCGCTAACGGTGCGACTCACATGATAAACAATGCGCTAACGGTGCGACTCACATGATAAACAATGCGCTAACGGTGCGACTCACATGATAAACAATGCGCTAACGGTGCGACTCACATGATAAACAATGCGCTAACGGTGCGACTCACATGATAAACAATGCGCTAACGGTGCGACTCACATGATAAACAATGCGCTAACGGTGCGACTCACATGATAAACAATGCGCTAACGGTGCGACTCACATGATAAACAATGCGCTAACGGTGCGACTGACATGATAAACAATGCGCTAACGGTGCGACTCACATGATAAACAATGCGCTAACGGTGCGACTCACATGATAAACAATGCGCTAACGGTGCGACTTACATCGTAAACAATGCGCTAACGGTGCGACTCACATGATAAACAATGCGCTAACGGTGCGACTCACATGATAAACAATGCGCTAACGGTGCGACTCACATGATAAACAATGCGCTAACGGTGCGACTCACATGATAAACAATGCGCTAACGGTGCGACTCACATGATAAACAATGCGCTAACGGTGCGACTCACATGATAAACAATGCGCTAACGGTGCGACTCACATGATAAACAATGCGCTAACGGTGCGACTCACATGATAAACAATGCGCTAACGGTGCGACTCACATGATAAACAATGCGCTAACGGTGCGACTCACATGATAAACAATGCGCTAACGGTGCGACTCACATGATAAACAATGCGCTAACGGTGCGACTCACATGATAAACAATGCGCTAACGGTGCGACTCACATGATAAACAATGCGCTAACGGTGCGACTCACATGATAAACAATGCGCTAACGGTGCGACTCACATGATAAACAATGCGCTAACGGTGCGACTCACATGATAAACAATGCGCTAACGGTGCGACTCACATGATAAACAATGCGCTAACGGTGCGACTCACATGATAAACAATGCGCTAACGGTGCGACTCACATGATAAACAATGCGCTAACGGTGCGACTCACATGATAAACAATGCGCTAACGGTGCGACTCACATGATAAACAATGCGCTAACGGTGCGACTCACATGATAAACAATGCGCTAACGGTGCGACTCACATGATAAACAATGCGCTAACGGTGCGACTCACATGATAAACAATGCGCTAACGGTGCGACTCACATGATAAACAATGCGCTAACGGTGCGACTCACATGATAAACAATGCGCTAACGGTGCGACTCACATGATAAACAATGCGCTAACGGTGCGACTCACATGATAAACAATGCGCTAACGGTGCGACTCACATGATAAACAATGCGCTAACGGTGCGACTCACATGATAAACAATGCGCTAACGGTGCGACTCACATGATAAACAATGCGCTAACGGTGCGACTCACATGATAAACAATGCGCTAACGGTGCGACTCACATGATAAACAATGCGCTAACGGTGCGACTCACATGATAAACAATGCGCTAACGGTGCGACTCACATGATAAACAATGCGCTAACGGTGCGACTCACATGATAAACAATGCGCTAACGGTGCGACTCACATGATAAACAATGCGCTAACGGTGCGACTTATATAATGAATAATGCGCTAACATGTTCATATCAACAATTCAATCATACAATCAAATCAAATCAACAATCAACAGTTAAACAAACATGTACACTTTTCAGCCCGAATCTCAATTGAGTAGGGAGGGTTTACGAAACTCACCTGATGTCCGAAGAATATAGTCTGACAAATGATATAATAAGCAAAGTGATAATGAGCCTCAACTGTCAGCCTAGTCATATAAATAACAAATAAAGATTAAGTTCTAAGAACAGCCATAAAGTCACTTAATTAGATTAAGTGAATATTGACTCAGAGTGTAACCATAACAATTTTTATGCATCATACAGTTCACGTTGCACACGAAATTTCCTATCATGCATGCTAATATAAAATGTGGGTGCAATGGCTATAGACTAGGTCAATCCACCTAATTCTCTACAACCACGGCTCTGATACCATTCTTTAACACCCCAACATGGCGGAATCATGGGGTATCACTTAGAAAAGCACAGCACGACATGGGAATTATGTAGAGTCAACTATATGAAAACATAGGATTGAAACAATCCTTAAACTTGTACAAACATATACAATCATCAACATTCATTGAAATACATGTTCAATCAATAATAAAAGGCAATTTAATTGATAGTAGTTGATCCTAAAAGTAACCCATAAAAGGGAAGTAAGGATCATGGATCCAGAAAGTCCAAAGCTAGTCCAATCCTAGCAATTAAGCATGCAATCATCCATTTTGTCTCTGATTAATTTGATTACCTGAAAAGTGTACTAAAGAGCGTCAACATAAAGTTGGTGAGTTCGTAGGGACAAGTAACAGGAAACAAGTATGTATCGGGATAACAACCGTTAACGATAAGCGAGGATTAGAATATCTAATCAAGTCCAAAGAAAACCTATAAGGTTTCACATTATCATAATTCAATACAAGTCAATGTTCAACAACAACGATTCCATATAACGTTCAACAACGTTCCATAACAATCAATAACATTCAACAACGGTGCGGCTTACATAGTTAATAATTAACAATGCGCTAACGGTGCGACTCACATGATAAACAATGCGCTAACGGTGCGACTCACATGATAAACAATGCGCTAACGGTGCGACTCACATGATAAACAATGCGCTAACGGTGCGACTCACATGATAAACAATGCGCTAACGGTGCGACTCACATGATAAACAATGCGCTAACGGTGCGACTTATATAATGAATAATGCGCTAACATGTTCATATCAACAATTCAATCATACAATCAAATCAAATCAACAATCAACAGTTAAACAAACATGTACACTTTTCAGCCCGAATCTCAATTGAGTAGGGAGGGTTTACGAAACTCACCTGATGTCCGAAGAATATAGTCTGACAAATGATATAATAAGCAAAGTGATAATGAGCCTCAACTGTCAGCCTAGTCATATAAATAACAAATAAAGATTAAGTTCTAAGAACAGCCATAAAGTCACTTAATTAGATTAAGTGAATATTGACTCAGAGTGTAACCATAACAATTTTTAAGTCTTGACCAAAATATTTGTTTACGAGTTTTACCATTTCCTTAACTAAATTTGTCTAACTTCTACTTATTTGGCCGACCTCAAATGTTGCCCTCGAGCTTCCGTGTTTTATACATGAGATTCATTTAGCCACTATTAAGAATAAAATAAAAACAAATACACGGCTAATTAACAAATTCTTGCACCAAAAATGCTTTATAAAATGCTCCATGTATGATTGAAGTGTCATTACACTATATTATATTTGGAGTTAATTAATGTCACATAACTATAACATAAATTTACAGGAAGTTTTTAAAAATATTCAAAATGGTTGGCCAAAATTTAACAAGAATAATGATTCCACTATATTTGTAAAACAACAATGTAAAGCTTCACTAACCATGATAAATTGCTCATTTATTTAATGAGTCATTACCCAAAATAATAATATATATATAAAAATATGTATGTTAAATACGATTAATTAATATGTCACAGTTTTTAGTATGTAAACTTGATAGATATTGTGTACAGGAAAACTCTAAGTGAAGCTAGATCTAAATGAATCTTTTTGCCTCAAATTCGATTATAATAATGAAGTAAATTAAAGGTCATAAAAATCACTTACAATATGCTTGAGGTTATCAAGAAATGGAAGTTGTTTTCCTGGTTCCTATTTGTCCGCGCGAAATCAGAAAAGAGAAAAGAAACAAGTGTGTTCCAAGAACTAAGCTACCTTATTAGCAAGTGTAGATGAGGTTAATTATATATATACCTAAGTTCATTTTCTCCTTGAGGAGTTGCTGATAATTGTGTTTTCATGTAAACTTGGAATGGAGAGATGAAAGTGTGTATTTTATTTTATTGTGTTTCTAAGGGTGCTTGTGTACGTCTTATAAACTATCAACTTGAGTAGTATAGCATCAATATAATAATATCTACTCCAATTATATTTGAAAATGAAATGAGGTCGTATGTGGGCTCATCAACTCTAACTTTGATCAAAATAATTTTTCTTCCCTAATGCGACATACACATAGTGACCCACTTATTATTTTATCATGTCATTTTTTTTATAGATAGTTGGGGTATATCATATGTCACGGGTTTATAACTTTTTATAAAAGTTTTGTCGGAGTTTGTCCTATTAATGGAATTGTTAGATAGTCACTGACACTGTGCCACTGACACTGTTTATACCTTACATTATACTTAAGGTTTTGTATATACTTTTTCCCTGTTAACACAGTTACTCAATTATCGTCTATAATATATTTTTCTTATCACATATGGGCCAATATCATGGTCCTGCAATCATGGGCTTAATTCTAGAAATCCAATTATGACATTACAATTGACCCAATTTACAGATAAATGAACACAATTAGGCCCAAAATTTTCGTTTATTCAAGTAGTTAATCAAATTACAAGTACAGTCAAACGGGTAAAAATTACAAATGTTACACAACCGGTCAATTATCACCCAAATAGTGTCCCGATCATTACTCGTCCTAGGTAACTTCGTGATGAAGTCCATAGCAATTTTTTCCCATTTCCACACCAGTGTTACTGGTTGGACTAGTAAACCCGGTGGTTTCTTGTGGTCGGCTTTCACTTGCAAACAAGTGAGGCATTCACTAACATATTTTGCAATGTCTTTCTTCATTCCCGGCCACCAATACAAATCTCTCAATCCAAAGTACATTTTATCAGAACCCGGGTGAACCGAGTAGGCTGACTTATGAGCTTCATCCATCAATTTCAACCGCCATCCTCCAAGAACGGGAATCCACAATCGATCAACGAAATACAAGCCATTGTCATTCTTTCTATCAAATTGTTCTTCTAGACCGTTTAAGGTTTCATTGATGAAGTTTTCCGGTCTAGTTGCCAATTCTTGTGCTTCAATAATGGAGTCACGAACACTCCTTAACACGGTAAAGCTCATGGCTTTAACTCTTCTTGGTTTTATACGTTCTTTTCGACTTAAGGCATCGGCTACCACATTTGCTTTACCCGGGTGATACCGGATAACACAATCATAATCACTTAACAGTTCAAGCCATCTTCTTTGCCTCATGTTCAGATCGCTTTGATTGAAGATATGTTGAAGGCTTTTGTGATCGGTATAGATCACGCTCTTGGTGCCATACAAGTAATGCCTCCAACATTTCAAAGCAAATACCACTGCTCCCAATTCTAAGTCATGAGTCGGATAATTCTTCTCATGCACCTTCAATTGTCTGGATGCATATGCTATCACCTTATCCCGTTGCATTAAGACACAACCCAATCCTTGCCCGGACGCATCACAATATACAACAAAATCATCGGCTCCATTGGGCAAGCTCAAGATGGGTGCATCACACAATTTGTCTTTCAACAATTGGAATGCTTGTTCTTGCTTTTCACCCCAATCAAACCTTCTTTCCCGTTGAGTCAACAGAGTCAAAGGTTGGGCGATTTTTGAAAAGCCTTCAATAAATCGTCTATAGTAACCCGCCAAACCAAGAAATTGGCGAATTTCGGTCGGTGTTTCGGGTCGTCTCCAATTCTTTACTGCTTCAACTTTACTTGGGTCCACATGAATTCCTTCTTTGCTCACTACGTGACCAAGAAAGTGGACCTCTTCAAGCCAAAATCCACATTTGGAGAACTTGGCATAAAACTTTTCTTTCCGGAGTAACTCTAAGACTTGTTTCAAATGTTCCAAATGATCTTCTTTTGTCTTAGAATAGATAAGAATGTCATCGATGAAAACAATGACAAATTGGTCCAAGTAGGGTTGACACACTCGGTTCATCAAATCCATGAACACTGCTGGTGCATTAGTCAACCCAAAAGGCATCACCGTAAATTCAAAATGTCCATATCTCGTTCGAAAGGCGGTTTTTGGAATGTCGTCTTCATGAACCCTCAATTGATGATAACCCGACCTCAAATCAATTTTGGAAAAGAAACGAGCACCTTGGAGTTGGTCGAATAAATCGTCAATCCTAGGAAGAGGATAACGATTCTTTACCGTTAGTTTGTTCAATTCTCTATAATCGATACACATTCGAAATGTGTCATCTTTCTTTTTAACGAACAAAACTGGTGCGCCCCAAGGCGATTGACTAGGGCGAATGAAACCCTTGTCTTGAAGCTCTTTGAGTTGGGCGGCCAACTCTTGTAATTCGGTCATGGCTAAGCGATAAGGTGCTTTGGCCACGGGAGAAGCGTTAGGAATAAGTTCAATACGGAAGTCAAGTTCACGAGATGGAGGTAAACCCGGGAGGTCATCTGGGAATATGTCCGCAAAATCTTTAACTACGGGCACGGTCTTCAATTCGACCTTAGTAACGTTTACATTATATACTTTCCCTTCCCATGGCTCGATTCCCTCACCTTGAACCACTAATTCTTCTCCATTTTCTAAAGGTATTCTCACCACCCTACTACCACAATCTATTACCGCGTTCATAGCCGACAACCAATCCATACCCACGATCACGTCAAAACTACCGATATCAAAAGGCATTAAGTCTATGTAAAACGGGTAGTCACATAATTCTAACACACAATCACGAACAACTTGACTAATTCTAGACAATCCACCATTTACCATTTCAAGTTCAAAGTAATAAGACAATGGGCTAAGACTTGCATCGATCAACGGAATGAAATCATTGGAA
Source organism: Erigeron breviscapus (assembly GCA_034093135.1). NCBI lineage: Eukaryota > Viridiplantae > Streptophyta > Magnoliopsida > Asterales > Asteraceae > Erigeron > Erigeron breviscapus. The sequence goes on along the minus strand of CM067170.1, from coordinate 11,881,234 downwards.
ATGAGGCTATAATCGGCCCCAGAATCAAATAACACGGTAGCATATTGGTGATTGAGAAGAAAACTACCTGCTGCCACGTTTGGATCAACACGAGCCTCGACCGCATTCACGGCAAAAGCTCTTCCACGGGGAACGAGTTGTTGTTGAGGAGCTTGCTGTTGTTGACCTTGATTTCCTCGGTTCTGATTTGGACTGGCAATTTGCAATTGATTAGGATACACGGTCACTTGAACTTGTTGGCCGATGAGATTTGGGCATCAGTTACGATAGTGGTCTTGGCTACCACATTCATAACAACTGCCCCGGGCCATTTGGGGGTATCTAGCATTTAGTGGAGCAACATTTAATGGAGCAGTTCGACGGGTAGGACAAAATCTTGAGGTGTGACCCTGATTGTTACAAATAAAGCAAGCATCACATCTCACATTAGTTCGATGATGACGGTTACACCTAGGGCATAAAGGACTTGTTCCAGTATAACCACCCTTTTGCGGCTCAACTCTCGGTTCAACCACCGCATATACCTTTCCACCACGACCATGGCGCTTATTATTGCGCCTATCATCTTTCTTGGTGCCACTCGACTCAGGCGTATCTTTTCTCTTGTTATCACTTTTGGCTATTTCACCACCTTTCACCAGCTCCATGGTGACACTAGCGGTTCGGTTAATGGCTTCATTGATTGTCAATGGCATGGTGGGATGAGAAACAAGTACCCTCACTTTGTGGGGTAAGCCAACCACATACTTTTCTACCTTCTGGGCCTCAGGTCTCACAAGATGAGGAATGAGTCTAGAAAGTTGTCCGAAGCGGCGAGTGTACCCTACATGGTTGGCTCCCTTCATGGTGAGCTTAGTAAATTCTTCTTCCAAATTTCTCATTTCATATGGTGGGCAATACTTGGAGATGATCATTTCTTTGAAATTTTCCCAAGGTATGGAATTTGCGAGGTCAATCCCCAAAGTATCCACTTCTACATTCCACCATTCTAGAGGATCACCTGCTAACATACCGGTGGCGTGAGAAACTCTTTGATCATGAGTACAACCACTTCTAGGGATCACAGATTCAATCTTCTCTAGCCACTCTAAACAACCGGTGGCTCCACCTTCACCCTTCCATTCCGGAGCTCCACAAGCCTTGAAATCTTTGAAAATACAACCTTGGCGGTAAACATTGTTGTTTCTTGGTTGAACAAAAACATTTTCCCCGTTCCCATCACCATTCACATTCACATTTTCATTTTCATTTTCATTTTCATTTTCATTTTCATTTTCTGCTTCAATTTCCGGTTCTTCTTGTTCATTTCCATCCATGGCCGCCGCGATTCGAGCCACAAGTTCCGGCATAAGCTCATTGAGAGCTTGAGTAATGACCTCGGCTCTTACCGGGGGATTAGCACCACCCCGGCCACCTCGGCCACCACGACCTCCTCGGCCACCTCTACCTCCACGACCACCTCTACCACCACGTCCACCTACAATTTCTTCTTGAACTATCGGCTCCTCTTGCTCATTTTGATGCCTATAGTTAGTGTTAGCTCTTCTTCGTCTAACCATCTTTCCTGAACACACGTATTAGATTAAAAAATTAAGTCTCACAATTCACACCCGAATATCAAAATTTACCTTCAAGTAATACACAATTTCCACATCAAGTCCTTCTAAATCATTGCATGAATATAGTTATCTCCACGGGGAATATTATCATGGCAATAATCTAAGGCTTCATCAATCGTACAATTTACAATTAACAATACAATCACGAACCATTCGACACAATATAAATGGGTCAAGTCATAACAAGGTGGGTAAAGTATAGTCCGGATCTTAACTTCAACATTCGACACATTAAAAGTGTTTGTATACAGGGTGTACCATCGGCTAACCCTCCACACCGTTAATATATTGAATGGATGTCAAGACTCATTTCTGATATGTTCTCTAAGTGTTGGTCGGGTATGTATACAGGGTGTACCAGCGGCTAACCCTCCACCTAACCAACACTCATTAAGCATACCGGGTTACCTACTATACTTTATCCACGAGGCGCAATCCACGAGATCATTAACTTTATATAACATAGGATAACCATAGATTTGTTGATCAGGCGCCTCTAGGGTTATCGAATGTTATACTCCATTAATGCCATCGTTTCATTTTGTTGGTGGGACAAATAATAAATACTTCCAAGATTCCACATATCAACGTTTATCACAATAATTCCACAATTCACGGTGTATCCCGACACTATCATATACGTCCATCAAGTTGTGGCAATGACTTAACTTTAAATGGGTAATGCATTTGATGTGAATCAAAAGTTTATGTATGAAGACTCATGCAAATCTTCATAACATAATGTTTAATAAAATTTATTTTTATAATCTTAGTAACACAAGAGAGCTCGGTAGCTCCATTTGAACGCACAAAGAAGCGCAGATTTGTAAGTGAGGTTTGATGTTTCGGACAAAAATTACCTAAGATAATTTTGTAACCGAAGATTTGTAAGTGAGGTTTTGTGTTTTAAGATCTTCAGTCAAAAGAAAAGTTTTGTTAAAGATAGCGGTACAAAGTAAGAGTTTTAGCATAAAGGAGTTTTCAGAAAATCTTTGAGACAGAAATACGTTGAGAAAGCAAGAAAACTGTTGAAGATAAAGATAAAATGCTCAAATGCAGTGCTATGATCTTGAAGATAAATGCAAAACACAACGACACCAGAATTTTGTTGACGGGGAAAAACCCTTGATTCAGTTAAGAAATCTTAGGTAAAAAACCCCGGGAGGATTTAATCAATCCTACCTATGTTCTTTTATTATTATTTGTGGGTGATTACAATACAATGATTTTGAGAGTGATTTGATCGAGCTAATAATCGTAAAGGAAATAAGAATGCAGTGAATATGTGTGTGCTAATACAAGTGAAGTGAGCAGTTCTCCTAATTTCGATCAATCACCTCGTATTTATAATAGAAATCCCTAACTAATCTTCCGAAATATCCGGGATCTTCCGTGTTGCATTGTTCAACGTGCAAAGAATAAGCAAGTGAACGTTGAGTCTCTTTTGACACGTTTAATCTTCCATTCTGTTCCGATATCCAGGGGAGTCCACGTTTCTTTTTCCTTGATAACTTGAATATTTATTCTGAAGTTGTTGATATTATATTCTTGACCGTTAGAACATTCTTGAATATCCTGGATAACGATCCTAGATTCAGGATCCTGCAAAATACAAAAGCATTATCGTGTACAACAACAATATTTGTTAGTAATATCTTTAATCAGGATCATAGTAAAAAATCTGACCCCAAACAATTGTCCCCAAAATTTATATTTAATCACACATAAGTGAAATATAAATTTTTAGTTGTACTTAAGAAGCATCCAAATGAGTTTTATATCAAGACTTTAATTGCGAATCCAAGAATTTAATGTACAAGTGGCGCGTTGCAGCATGATCAGTCAGAAAATGATGAGTAAAATTAATTTTACTCGGCTTGATGAGACGTTTAACCTATCCCTTTGTCTCCCCACCACTCCTTATCCTTTCGCCTATATAAACTCATCAAATCCTCAACAACCTAAAAAAAAATCTCCTTCTTTATCTCTAGAAAATCTTTTCTCCATATCTTTCAAAAACATTTCTTTTCAAAAAATCTTTTAAAAACACTTTCTTTCAAAACAATGTCTTCATCTTCAGGTCCAGTTTGGAAAAATAAGGTAAAAAGTTATTATCTAGTTATTTTCTATAAAAGTTTTCTTCTAATCGTTCTTTTTGTCTTTTCAGCACTTGGAAGAAATCACCGCTCGGTGTGAGGAGCATGCAAAACTTAACGGCAATCTTCTTCTAAACATCAACTCCTACTTCATGTCTTCGATGGCTCTCTGCAAATCTCACCAACAACTTACCCTTGATGTGATCAGCAAATGGGGTGAAGACCTTCACGCTTTGAAAGGGGACATCCTTCAAGCATACGATGAACTCAACCGTGCCCAAGAAGAGTTGAGGACCGCCAAGGCCGATCTGATCCATATGAAGTCGGTCGTGTTGGTTTTGAAGGAGAAGTACCCTGACGTGGATGCTAGGATAGCAGATGAGATCCTTGAAGGCTCATCTTATTTTTAGGTCTTTTGGGTGTTTTAGTGGACAATGATAGATATAAATGAAAAGGCTTGAGTCCACTAGGTATAACTTAGTAACTATTGTGTATATCTTTGTAAGCTACTATCTTTTGGTACTAAATAAAATTAGTTTTTTATTTACATGAGCAAGCGTACCTTTATTTCCATATCATAAACAAATCCTGCAAATTCCACAAAGATTTAGAGTTTTGATCAACATACCTTGGTGATGACTAGTACCTATTTATTCTTAGTTTCCTGTTTCAAGAAAAAGACACTAAAAAGAAACTCATTTGTTAATTCATTAGCTAATTCATTTGTCAACCGGTTGTGAATAATAGAGTGTTGATGATTGTTTGATCATCAAAACCAATTGAGTTGATTGTAAAATCAACAACCCTTTGAAAATTCCCAACCATGAGGGTCTACTCACAACCAGGAATTTTTTATGACGTGCTACCCGAGCGAAATGAGGTGTTAATGTTAACCTCGACGTTCGAGAAGGTGATCCCTTCAACCCAGGATTGAAGTTTTAGTTCAATCCACCGTAGTCCGTTTAAGGACTTAAACTCAGGAGAAATTACTTCTGTTCAGGATCAATACCTCGGATATATGCTTATGATCTTCATCCACAAATATCAAGATCCTGGATGTTGATAATCCTACAAAAGGCCATAAAAAGAAAACACAGGCTAAGGGTTGACATTAGCCCTTTTGGCTAATGCCACTCCGACGCTCAAGTCAGTATTATTGCTATAAAAATTTAATAAGAACAATAATTACTCATTGATAATACGCTTTAAGGTGAATCGCATTCCAAGCTCTTGGAATCATTCTACCACCTGGTTCTTGAAGCCAATAAGATCCCTTGCCTGCTTCTGCCTCTATAAAGTAGGGACCTTCCCATTTAGGAGCAAGCTTTCCATCAGATTTCTTAGTTGTATTCTTAAAAGCTTTTCTCAAAACTAAATCTCCAACTTTAAACCTTCTAATCCTTATATTTTTATTATATGCCCTAGTCACTTGATGTTGATAAGCAGCTATACGAATTTTAGCAGCTTCCCTCAGTTCATCAACTAAATCAAGGTCTTCAAATAATGCTTGATTATTATCTTGAACTGTCTGCAAACTAGACCTCGCAGTTGGCACCATCATTTCTGCTGGAAGTACTGCTTCAGTTCCAAATACTAAAGAAAAAAGTGTGTGTCCAGTAGCATGTTTGACGGTGGTTCTATCAGCCCAAAGCACAAATGGCAACTCCTCTGCCCATAATCCTTTTCTGCCCGTTAGCCTTTTCTTAAGATTATTAACAATAATCTTATTGCTTGATTCTGATTGACCATTAGCTTGAGGATGGACAAGATTAGAAGTTATCATTTTTATACCATAACTTTCACAGAATCCCGTTGTTCTTCTCCCAATGAATTGTGAGCCATTATCGCAAATGATCTCAGCTGGAACTCCAAATCTGGTCAGTATGTTGCGTTTGATAAAAGAGATTACTTCTGTTTCCTCAATTTGAACGAAAGCTTTTGCTTCTATCCATTTTGAGAAATAATCTGTCATTGCTAGCATGAATCTCTTCCCACAAGGTGCCTTTGGCATTGGTCCCACTATATCCATCCCTCATTTCATGAAGGGCCAAGAAGAAACAATGGGATACATTGGTTCAGCTGGCTGATGGTATATGTTACCATGCCTTTGACAACCATCGCACTTCTTCACATAATCCTTTGTATCTTTATCCATAGTAGGCCAATAATATTATGTTCTGACTATTTTGGTGCGTAATGCTCTAGCTCCAGAATGATTTCCACATTCTCCATCATGTATTTCTCTCATCACCTCTTGTGCTTCTTCTTTTTCTAAACATCTCAAATATGGACCTGCAAGTGATCTCCTGTACAATCTATTTTGTATAATAGAGAAGTATGATACCTTTGTTTTAAAAGCTCTGTGATTTTCTTGTTCTGGGATAATTCCTTCTTGAAGATATTTCATTATTGGATCTATCCAAGATTTTGGATTGTCCCCAGAACTTGATTCTTCTGATTCTTGATTATCAACTGCTTTAACTTGTAAAGTTTCTATTGTTGGTTTCATGATCTTTATAATTGGTATTTTAGTGTCGGGCGGGATATTGAGTGAGGATCCTAAATAAGCTAAGGCATCTGCTTCTATGTTTTCCTGTCTTGGGACCTGTTCTATGCTAAAAAATTCGAAGTTTTCTGCTAAACTCTTCACAATATCTAAATAAGCTAAGGCATCTGCTTCTATGTTTTCCTGTCTTGGGACCTGTTCTATGCTAAAAAATTCGAAGTTTTCTGCTAAACTCTTCACAATATCTAAATAAGCCATTAGTTTTTCACCTTTAACTGAATAAGATCCATTAAAATGATTAGCTAATAACAGTGAATCTACATAAACTTGCAAGCTTTTAATACCCATATTTTTAGCTAACTCTAATCCTGTTATTAAAGCTTCATATTCCGTTTCATTATTAGTAGCTGTAAATTCACAATTAATAGACTGAGGTAGCATATCCCCCTGTGGCAATTTTAGTATGATTCCTAATCTTATTCCTCTTACATTAGCCGCACCATCAGTATGTAAAGTCCATTTTCCAATATTTTCAGTTAGCATTTTTACTTCTAAGTCTGCTTCTGGTTGTAAATCACTAGTAAAATCAGCCACAAAATCAGCTAAAGCTTGAGACTTAATAGCATTTCTAGGTTCATAAGTTATATTAAATGCACTTAACTTTACAGACCATTTAGCCATTCTACCCGATAATTCTGGTTTCCTAAGTACATTTTTTATAGGATAATTAGTTTTTATATGAATAGGATGTGTTTCAAAATAATGCCTAAGTTTAGTAGAGGCCATTATTAAAGCTAATATTAATTTTTCTAAGTGTGAATATCTAGTTTCAGCATTTAGTAAATTTTTACTAACATAATAAACAGGATGTTGTTTACCTTCGTGCTCTTTTACAAGCACAGCGCTTACTGCCTCTGAAGATACTGATAGGTACAAAAAGAGTATCTCACCCTTTTCTGGCTTCATCAACAAAGGTGGAGTTGATAGATATGTCTTTAGTGCTTTAAACGCTTCTTCCTGTTTTTCGCCCCATTCAAATTTCTTATTTTTCTTTAACATATCATAAAATTCTTTGCATCTGTCTGAGGATCTTGATATGAATCTGTTCAGGGCTGCTAATCTTCCGGTCAATCTTTGAATATCTTTGACATTTGAAGGGGATTTCAGTTCCATTATCGCCTTTATCTGTTCAGGACTCGCCTCTATTCCCCTTTTAGTTACTAAGTAACCTAGGAATTTTCCTGCACCTACTCCAAAATTGCATTTCGCTGGGTTTAGCTTCATATTGTAGCGATCCAGTATATCGAAGGCAACTTCAAGATCTTTAAGATGATCCTCCGCCTTTTTTGACTTTACTACCATATCATCTATGTAGACTTCCATCGTATCCCCCAGTTGATCCTTAAACATCATGTTGACCAATCTCTGGTACGTTGCACCTGCATTTTTCAATCCAAAAGGCATGGCAGTATAACAATATATACCTGTGGGAGTCATGAAAGCTGTTGCTTCTTGATCCTCAGGTTCCATTTGGATTTGTTGAAATCCTGAAGATGCATCCATAAACGTCAGCATTTCGTGCCCTGCTGTAGCATCTACCATTGCATCTATATGTGGTAGTGGGAAAGGATCCTTAGGACAGGCTTTATTAAGATCTGTAAAATCTACACAGACCCTCCATTTCCCATTCTTCTTCTGATCATCTTAGCCTTCAAGAGTCTTTCAACATCCTCTTGGATAATCGCGTTTCTCTCCGGGGCAAATTTTCTCCTTTTTTGTTGAATGGGCCTGAAACTTTTATCAATTCCTAACTTATGAGTTATAATATCTTTAGAGATACCTGTCATGTCCTCTTGTTTCCAAGCAAATGTAGATTTTCTTCTGATCATCTTAGCCTTCAAGAGTCTTTCAACATCCTCTTGGATAATCGCGTTTCTCTCCGGGGCAAATTTTCTCCTTTTTTGTTGAATGGGCCTGAAACTTTTATCAATTCCTAACTTATGAGTTATAATATCTTTAGAGATACCTGTCATGTCCTCTTGTTTCCAAGCAAATGTAGATTTTCTTCTGCTTAGGAATCCAATAAAATCTTTTTCAAGATCCTCCGGTATCTTTTTTCCAATGAACACCTTGATGTCAGGATCTTCATTTGATAGCGGTATCTCTTTTACGTCTTGATCTGCAAATTCCTCGACATCAAAGATGTTCTTCTTTGATTGCTATGCTTCTGTAGGCTTGGTTGTAGACTTCATTGATGCCATATAGCATTCTTTAGCATCTTGTTGATCTCCTTTTATCTTCACAACCCCCCATGGAGTCGGGATCTTTACACATTGATGGTATGTTGAAGGGACAACTTTCATCTCGTGTATCCATGGTCTACCTAAAATAATATTGCAACCAGGTAAAGAATCAATTACACAAAATTTTTGCATTGAGTTTACCCCTTCTACATAAACTGGCAATTTAATCTCGCCATATGTGTTTTTTGTTTCACCACTGAAACCAACGAGGACAGTAGATTTTCCACCAATTTCTTCTTCCGAGATTCCCATCCTTTTCAGCGTTTCTAATCTTATGATATTGACTGAACTGCCATTATCAATTAAGATCCTGCGTACAAAATGGTTAGCAACATATAAAGTAACAACCAAACCATCGTGATGAGGATCCTTAATGTTATCCATATCATCTTCTTCAAAAGTTACTTTGTCCTTGTGTAGCATACTGGATCTCTGGATTGGCTTATCTCCTCTTTCAGATTTTGCTTCTTTTGCATTCCTTTTTGCTGCTGAGAAAGATGTTCCGCACACCTCTGATCCTCCTGGAATATAATTAATAATGCGAGCATTAGCTGGTGGTGATTTGGGCCTTGGTGGCTGTTGCTGGCTTTGCTTGCCCAAATCTTTGACATCAATATCCTGAGCTTTCTTCTTCCCAAAAAGTTCTGTCAGATATCCTTTACTAAGGAGTATCCCAATTTCACGTCGAAAGGCATAACATTCTTCTGTGGTATGTCCAAAATCTTCATGATAAGCACACCATCTTGATTTATCTTTACTCGCACAGGTTTAGAATTCCTGGGAGGCCACCTGGCTTTGTCCCCAAGATTCTTCATGGCTGCTACTATTCCTGCAGTGTCAACAGAGAAACAATATTTCGATAATTCAGGATATTGGAGTTCTCCCTGTCTTTCTAATGCTACTGCTCTCTGTTGTACAACTCTTGTGTAGGGTTTATTTTTGCTGGGTCAGAACACTGGAGTTTCTGCCCTTCGATTTGGACGTTCATATGTTGAGGGAGCCTCCATCCTCTTCCTCATCAATTCGTCTTCTTCAAAAGTTACTTTGTCCTTGTGTAGCATACTGGATCTCTGGATTGGCTTATCTCCTCTTTCAGATTTTGCTTCTTTTGCATTCCTTTTTGCTGCTGAGAAAGATGTTCCGCACACCTCTGATCCTCCTGGAATATAATTAATAATGCGAGCATTAGCTGGTGGTGATTTGGGCCTTGGTGGCTGTTGCTGGCTTTGCTTGCCCAAATCTTTGACATCAATATCCTGAGCTTTCTTCTTCCCAAAAAGTTCTGTCAGATATCCTTTACTAAGGAGTATCCCAATTTCACGTCGAAAGGCATAACATTCTTCTGTGGTATGTCCAAAATCTTCATGATAAGCACACCATCTTGATTTATCTTTACTCGCACAGGTTTAGAATTCCTGGGAGGCCACCTGGCTTTGTCCCCAAGATTCTTCATGGCTGCTACTATTCCTGCAGTGTCAACAGAGAAACAATATTTCGATAATTCAGGATATTGGAGTTCTCCCTGTCTTTCTAATGCTACTGCTCTCTGTTGTACAACTCTTGTGTAGGGTTTATTTTTGCTGGGTCAGAACACTGGAGTTTCTGCCCTTCGATTTGGACGTTCATATGTTGAGGGAGCCTCCATCCTCTTCCTCATCAATTCGTCTTCTTCAAGTCTGATAAATCTCAAGGCACGATTTCCGGCTTCATCTAAAGATTTGCAAGGCGTCATAACAAGATTCTGATAGAATAGAGAATCCTTGCTTAACTCCATCTTCAAGGCCTGAACTGCAGTGGTCATATCCAATTTTGGGATTTCCAAAGATTCGTTAATTCCCTGGGTGACTTGGTAAAGGTCACCCGTTATTTTCTCAAAAACCCTACTGTACGAAAACTGTAAATTAAATTGATTAATAAATTGTGCGAAAGAAAATATAGATCCGGTAGGTAAATTGAGTAACCACTTTAGGGTTGCTCCTGATAATGTAGCCCCAAAGCCTTTGCACAGGCATGCTTCTCTTAAATCTGTTGGGATTGGAACTGTCTTCATCTTCTCCAAGTATTGAGCCACATGTTCTTGAGGATCTGTCGTTCCATCATATGTTTTCATATGAGGTGCCGAATTTTTTTTTTGGAATTTCCACATTGGCTATGGCGGGTGCGAATCTGGAAATTTTGTATGAAGATGGATCCGCTTCTGGAATTGCTTGACAAAATCCCGGAACTGTCGAAATCAGTTCCTTGATTTTCTGCAATTTTCTCGCCACGTATGCATTCGCCACGTTATCCTGCATTTGGTTAACATTATTTTCATAATTAAAGGAAGGGGGAGTGAAACCTGGAACCCCGGAAGATGATGGCGGGGTTTGCTCATTATTCTTTGAGTTATTTCCTGCATGAAATAAGGAACCAGATCCAGATTTCGGAGGAGTAGAGAATATGTGACCCATTGACTGAGTCTCTGGAACTCCTATTCCTCCAAAATTGATACTCCTATTGTTTAAAGGAGAGTTTTCTGGTCTGTCAGGATCTTGAATTCTGATCTCTTGAGTCCTGGTTTCTTGGCTCCTGCTTTCCATCATCTTTGACTCCAAGCTATTGAATCTAGAGATGTTGTCTTTTTGTGCTTGCTTCATTTGTTCCTGAAGAACCCTAAACATAGAAAAAATATTTGTGTCAGCACTAGATTCATGATGTGTAGTTTTTACCTGTGAATCCAGGGATGGTTCTGGATATGGTCGTGGCGGTTGAGGCATCGGGCGATTTGGATCATATCCTGACGACATATCTTCAATAGCCTTTCCAGTATTTTTATTATTATTATTTTTTGGAGGCTTATTAATCAGATTCTTCAGAGTTACAGATCCAGAAGCAGCAGAGGAAGTATTTTGAGAAGTAGACATTTTTCGTAGATCGGTTTGAGAAAGTTTTTGAAACTGAATATTCAGAGTTGTGACAAAATTGCAAAAACACCTTTTTGCCCCACGGTGGGCGCCAAATTGTTTCGGACAAAAATGACCTAAGATAATTTTGTAAAGGATTTAAGATAATTTTATAACCGAAGATTTGTAAGTGAGGTTTGGTGTTTTAAGATCTTCAATCAAAAGAAAAGTTTTGTTAAAGATAACGGTGCAAAGTAAGAGTTTTGGCAAAAAAGAGTTTTCAGAAAATCTTTGAGACAGAAATACGTTGAGAAAGCAAGAAAACTGTTGAAGATAAAGATAAAATGCTCAAATGCAGTGCTATGATCTTGAAGATAAATGCAAAACACAACGACACCAGCATTTTGTTGACGGGGAAAAACCCTTGATTCAGTTAAGAAATCTTAGGTAAAAAACCCCGGGAGGATTCAATCGATCCTACCTATGTTCTTTTATTATTATTTGTGGGTGATTACAATACAATGATTTTGAGAGTGATTTGATCGAGCTAATAATCGTAAAGGAAATAAGAATGCAGTGAATATGTGTGTGCTAATACAAGTGAAGTGAGCAGTTCTCCTAATTTCGATCAATAACCTCGTATTTATAATAGAAATCCCTAACTAATCTTCCGAAATATCCGGGATCTTCCATGTTGCATTGTTCAACGTGCAAAGAATAAGCAAGTGAACGTTGAGTCTCTTTTGAGACGTTTAATCTTCCATTCTGTTCCGATATCCAGGGGAGTCCACGTTTCTTTTTCCTTGATAACTTGAATATTTATTCTGAAGTTGTTGATATTATATTCTTGACCGTTAGAACATTCTTGAATATCCTGGATAACGATCCTAGATTCAGGATCCTGCAAAATACAAAAGCATTATCGTGTACAACAACAATATTTGTTAGTAATATCTTTAATCAGGATCTGGTAAAAAATCTGACCCCAAACACGCACCATATTAAGAAAGACATATACAATACCGTTGAGAATATCAAACGAGAAAGGAAAGTTGGTGCATCCCCAATGCAGGTGCGTATGTTTTGCCTTGCTTTTTAATGTACAAAGTTGGACATATATATTATACACGTATATTGATAAAACAAAATATCTATTTGAGTTTGTATACTTTAATTTTCTTTTAACATAATTGACGTAAAAAATGTGAACTATTCATAAGATACTAAAATATAAAATGTACATACCCCAAATTAATAGTAACATACATGTTCTAGTTATACCACAAATTTAAAAATAATAAATTATATAAAATGTAGGGAAAGTTAACAAAATTTTGGTAATAATAGAGGGTCCTAAATAGTAAAATGTTAATTATGATTTAAAGTATACTAGTATAGTATACAGTACCATCTTCTACACGAAACATATAGATAGATCATAGATACACACATATTTGTACATATATATTTGTATACGTGTACATATATGTTGTATATATAATTTGATGCGTATGTTATTTATACAATATTCTGTGTCTATTTAATGTATATATATATTGTATACGTGTACATATATAATGTATATATATGTTGGTAGCAAATCTAAAAATGCCTAGTGCAGGACCTGGAACACTTGCTATACTCAAAAGATTATGTTTATTACACCCGGGCGGATCCCGAAACAAATGAGCTGGAAATGTTATTCTTCGTTCACCCTTTGTCTTATAACATGTGGCATGCATTCCCACATGTGCTAATTATTGACGCGACATACAATACCAACAAATATAGATTCCCACTTGTGCAAATTGTTGGTGTGACCTCCACGAGCAAATCATTTTTAGTCGCTCATGCATTCGTACAGAAGGAACGTGTAGACAACTACTCATGGGTGCTTCAAAGGCTCAAAGATGTGTTGGGCGCGTGTATCGGGCCGCGTGTCATAATAACAGACAGGGAGCTTGCCTTGATGACGGCTTGTGCTACTGTATTCCCTAATGCGGCTAGACTTCTATGCAGGTTTCACATACACAAAAATATCAGCAAGTACCACAAAAATAAATTTAACAGCAAAAGTTGGGGGAAATTTGAAAAGCTTTGGGTGGACTTGTGCAATTCGCCCAATGAGGTTATGTACGATTACAACGTGAACCCTCTGAGGGCGACACTATACAAAGACGACCGATCTGGTTAGATATCTACACCATTTTTTTTATAAAGCAACAAAACTATTACACGAAATGTTGATTATGTTGGTTTTTATCTTTTTCCAGATGTTTGGCAATATGTGTTCGATAACTGGTTGGGACTATATAGAGACATGTTTGTCTCTGCATGGATTGACAAGCACTTGAACTTCGGTCAACGCACCACCAACAGGGTTGAGAGCCAGCATTCTAACCTAAAGAACTACTTGAGAAATGCCAACAACTCGTTGGATAGAGTTGTGGAATATTTAGCTCAAGTCGTAAGAACTCAGGAAATAGAGATTAGGCATAGTTTTGAAGTGAGCTTGGTGAAGAGAATGAACACCCACAAGAAGGTGATAAACTCGACCAGCAGAGAAGTGTTTACTAAGTTGTACCTAAACGTCTCTTATAAGGCTCTTGACCTGTTGGAAAAGGAGATGAAAACCATACTTGATATGCGAAAGAAGAACAAAGCTTGTGGACACCGGCTTTTGATGAGTTGTGGTTTGCCATGTGCTTGTCACCTGGAAAGGATGATACTTCAAGGTAAAAATTAATCCCTTTGAAAATGTATTAGATTGTATCATATTATTAATGTAAAGTGCCAACAACATGATTTATTCATTTATCACAGGTTGAGCAGTACAACTCAGGGACGTGGACATCTTCTGGAAGAAGCTTGATTTACAGCCGTCTACGATAGAGGAAGAGGAAGTCGACTACGAGAGAGGCATGGGGGATGTGACACGCGAAATTTTGTCTAAAACTCCCCCTGTGAAGAAAAGTTTGTATTCTAAGGTCAAGGCGGCAGTATTTCCATTGGAAACCACAAACAAACCTCCTCAAAGACAAAAAGACACCCGTGGTCGTCCGACTACGAATATGCAAAATCAAAGGAGGGCAGACAATGCGAGGAACAACAGTGCCACAGGGTCCCAAAACATGCGTGAACCATCAAGGCACAACACAAATTCAGTTTCTAGTTCGCAGTCCAGACCCCCGAACCTGACCCGCGGTCGTTCAACAGCTGCGAGACCAAGAGATAGAAGTGTCCTTGAAGACTTTCCATTGTTGTCACTAGACGTTAACTTTGATGACCTCATAAGTTATCACGACTTTATTCCAACAATGTTTCATCCGCATATTGCACACCTGAAAGATGTCCCGCCAAACGGTAACTGCGGTTTTGCTGCAGTGGCGTTGGTTTTAGGGATGCCTCATACGGTAGCTCAATCCATTCGTACGGAATTGCTTGGAGAGTTGAATGAAAATTGGGATTGGTGGAAGTTGCGTATGAACAGAGAACTACTAGATACTATTTATTCGGTTCAACGTGGCTTGTATTGGCCATTCGTAGAGAATGCACCACCAGATAATTATATGTTGTTTCCCTACGCTGGACTTTTCGCAGCCGAAAGATTTGGTTTAATTTTCCACCTTTTAACAAATGGCGGTAGTTAAACTTTTTTCCCGCTTAGATCTGCCCCTGAAGAAGACAAGAGGTACCAGGTTGTAACAGTTTGCCATGTACGAGATAATCATTTCATCCATGTTAGGTTAGATGGAAATTACCCAATGCCCCAAACTAATCATCTTTGGAGGCTTTGGAAATTACCAGTTGCCGCAGCATGGGAGGTCATGTATGAAGAACGAATAAGGATGTATCTTCAGATTCAGGAAATCAACCGACGTAGAGGTCCTTCCCAATACATAAATGAATTATTCTAACATGGAAGACTTGTGTAAAATATGTATTATTATTGTATTTTTATATTTGTAATTTGTTATTATGTAACTTCATATATATAATAATGAGAATAAAAGAAAATTGAACTAAATTCCACGTGTATATATATAATAATGCGTATTTTAGATTGCCAAATTGTTTCACATTCATTATACGCAACGTAATCCTGAAGATGTTGCATATAATTTTTTAATTGTTTCAATATCTTTCCACAATTAAGACACATATGCAAATAAACGTAACGTCTAGTTTACAACTTTTATCAAGTTCAAATTTTATTCATATGAAACATATATGTTACAGAACACTGTATTATAAATATTGACATATACGTCGTGCTTATATACAACTTCCTATTACAAATATTCAAATGCACACACTTATTCCCACATTTTGGAAAAAACGTATCGGAATAGTAAAAGGCATTTGCAGAAAGCAACCATGAGGGGATGGAGCAATGCCCTACAGAGTTTAATTCTGAATAGTGAAACTGACGTCGCTTCAATGTATCTGAAATATATAAGAATAAAAAATTATATGCAAATTGTTTTTGATGATGTTGTATTTGTGCCATTTCAGATTTTTAGCTAGTGTTTTTTTTTGTGGTAAAAGAATACAATTGTTCTTCACATTTATAATATATATATACGTTACATGTATACATAGATGTAGCGTACAAAAAAATAATTGTAGAGCATGATTAACCATCGAATCCAATGCTCTGCGCCAATACTGTAGCATGTCACTGTTGACGCGAACAACTGCAGCCTTTCACTGTTGACCGACGTGACTTTGTGGCGTATTCAAATATGTGTAGGGTATGATGTACATCGAAATCTACAACTACTCCAACTATTATAGGTTGGGTGGACGATGCAAATTGGTTTTTGTACATTGTGTATAAATTACTTAAAATATTATACAAACAAATACATTTAAATAGCAATTTTTCATAAGAAGTGTGAAAAAAGTACAAACAGAGATAAAGATATAAACATTGTTTGAATACACCTAAAATGAATCGAACATGTTACAGAACACTATGTTACAAACATTTCAAACACGCCCAATCGTTAATTATGGACATCACCTATGATGAAAAATGATATTACATATTTATAAGGATGTTAATAAAAATTCAAAAATCATGTCATCTACATGAAAACCGCCTGGAAACAGTTGAAGATGAAAAGGTTAAAGATTAGAGTGTTTCCAAAATTACAAACTTGGTGCCCAGAAAGCATACGGGGAATGTATTTGCCCATGTACAAAGCACTTGCAGAAAAGCAACCATGAAGTGCTGGTACAATGCCCCACTAAAGACAATGTATCTGATGTCGATTCAATGTATCTGAAACGAAAAAAAATATATGCAAATTGATTTTGATGATGTTGTATTCGTGCCATTTTATATTTTTAGGTAGTGTTTATTTTTGTGGTGAAAGAATTCAAATTGTTTTCCACATATATAATATACAAGGACGTTACATGTATACATAGATGTAGCGTACAAAAAAATAATTGTAGAGCATGATTAACCATCGAATCCAATGCTCTGTGCCAATACTGTAGCATGTCACTGTTGACGCGAACAACTGCAGCCTTTCACTATTGACCGACGTGACTTTGTGGCGTATTCAAATATGTGTAGGGTATGATGTACATCGAAATCTACAACTACTCCAACTATTATAGGTTGGGTGGACGATGCAAATTGGTTTTTGTACATTGTGTATAAATTACTTAAAATATTATACAAACAAATACATTTAAATAGCAATTTTTCATAAGAAGTGTGAAAAAATACAAACAGAGATAAAGATATAAACATTGTTTGAATACTCCTAAAATGAATCGATATGTTACAGAACACTGTATTATAAATATTGACATATACGTCGTGCTTATATACAACTTCCTATTACAAATATTAAATGCACACACTTATTCCCACATTTTGGAAAAAACGTATCGGAATAGTAAAAGGCATTTGCAGAAAAGCAACCATGAAGTGCTGGTACAATGCCCCACTAAAGACAATGTATCTGATGTCGATTCAATGTATCTGAAACGAAAAAAAATATATGCAAATTGATTTTGATGATGTTGTATTCGTGCCATTTTATATTTTTAGGTAGTGTTTATTTTTGTGGTGAAAGAATTCAAATTGTTTTCCACATATATAATATACAAGGACGTTACATGTATAGATATACGTAGTGTATAAAAATATAATTTTGTATATCGAGTATCCTTTCACTGTATTTTTACTGTAGCGCGTGGACACCACTGTACCCTTTCACTGTTGACCCACGATGACTCTGTGGCGTATGAAAATACGTGTAGGGTATATCAACTTTTATAAGTGGGGTGGACGGTGGGGCAAGATTCCATGCAAATTGGTTTCTTTAGATGCTATGTATAAATATAGACTTAGCACTAATTTGGTAAATAATAATTAGAGTTAATTGCAAGATTGGTCCCCGTGGTTTACACACTTTAGCAATGGGGGTCCCTTTTTGAGTATCGTTGCAATGGGGGTCCCTGTTTTGAAGAATTTTTTGCAAGATTGGTCCCTTTTTAACGGAACCTTTAGCGTGTGCCGTCAAGTCTCACGTGGTCATCACGTGCAGGGACAATATTGTCTTTTCATACAACACATAAGGGACCCCATTGCTAATGAACTCGAAAAAGGGACCCCCATTGCTAAAATAGAAAAACCACAGGGACCAATCTTGCAATTAACACATTGAGAACTTTTTTAAATAAATAAAAGAATGCAATATTTTATACTTAATACATAAAGACATTATTCATACATTCAGCAGTTAAACTTATCGACTAACCGATGATACATCCATTTATATATACATCCATTTAGACTAACCGATGATACATCCATTTATATATACATACACACACCTATTGCGTACATTTAAACTTATCGACGATTCATATTCACATGAGATAGACAGACATCCATATATACATCCCTCTATGGGTACATTTAAACTTATCCAAAAACTATACGAACATGAGAAATTATTCTCTTGAGTTATATAAGATAGATACACAGCCATCTATATATACATACACAAATCCATATGCGTATATTGAAAGTTATTGACAAATCAAATTAGGCCCACATGAGATAATATTAAGCCGGATTCGGCGCATAGATAGGCCCAATTGGCTGAAAACTTAAATACACGGGTCGTTTTGGGTCATTTATACATAGGTGGATAGTACAGTGGGCTCAATAATTAAACAAACGCTACATTTTATTATCATGAAATATATAAGAATATAAGATAGACATACATACATATGCGGACATTTAAACTTATCAACGAATCATATTGGGCCCACATGAGATAAGAGACGAAATTTTGGGCCCGTTTGTACATTCGTGGATAAATATATACGTACGTGTCATACATATATAATAATATTTATACACATGTTAACACAATTTTATCAACTATATGTATTTTTCTTGGAGGATATGTATAATTAGCTAAATTTTAGTAATGTTTAAAAATAAAATTGAAGATTAAAGAATAAAGAATAAAATTACTTTATACTTAATACATAAAGACATTATGCGTACATTTAAACTTATCGACGATTCATATTCACATGAGATAGACAGACATCCATATATACATCCCTCTATGGGTACATTTAAACTTATCAACGAATACATCCAAATATACATCCATTTATATATACATACACACACCTATTGCGTACATTTAAACTTATCGACGATGATCATCCATTTATATATACATCCATTTAGACTAACCGATGATACATCCATTTATATATACATCCATTTAGACTATGATACATCCATTTATATATACATCCATTTATATATACATCCATTTATATATACATCCATTTAATATACATCCATTTATATATACATCCATTTAGACTAACCGATGATACATCCATTTATATATATACATCCATTTAGACTAACCGATGATACATCCATTTATATATACATCCATAATGATACATCCATTTATATATACATCCATTTAGACTAACCGATGATACATCCATTTATATATACATCCATTAGACTAACCGATGATACATCCATTTATATATACATCCATTTATATATACATCCATTTAGACTAACCGATGATACATCCATTTATATATACATCATCTATATATACATACACAAATCCATATGCGTATATTGAAAGTTATCAACGAATCATATTGGGCCCACATGAGATAAGAGACGAAATTTTGGGCCCGTTTGTACATTCGTGGATAAATATATACGTACGTGTCATACATATATAATAATATTTATACACATGTTAACACAATTTTATCAACTATATGTATTTTTCTCGGAGGATATGTATAATTAGCTAAATTTTAGTAATGTTTAAAAATAAAATTGAAGATTAAAGAATAAAATAAAATTACTTTATACGTTAAGTCTAGTAGTATATGCAGTGTATTTGGGTGCATATATATATACGTATCTTTCACTTTCACTCCGATCTTATTCTTTACTTTATCCTTTCTTACCCACGCCGCCATACGCCGTAACCAATACTCTACGCTACAAGGTACGATTTCGACATCTTCTTCACATATACATATCATCTGCATGCTTGATTTTATTACCATAATCTGTTTAACTCATATACGTATAACGTATATGTATAGATCGATGCCCTAAGTTTCGCTTTACATGTAGTTAGTGAATATTTTTTGGGTTTTTTTTATTTTTTCCACTACATACCTCCAGACTAAGATTTGTGTAAAGTTTTTTTGTAATATGTATACGAATATATAATGTATCGATTTGTGCCCTAGATTTTGCCCTAAAAATTATCAAAATCCACTAAACAAATAAGTAGCGGCTGGGATGTGAAATTAAAGGTTCAAATCATGGGTTTGGATGAAAAAGAGGCAACGTTTAGGAATTTGATTGCGTGTTTGATGTATTTGCTGTTTGGGAATAATGGGGGTGGGATGAATTTCTGGGGAAAATTTGAATATCTGGGTGTTTGGGGGTTGAATGTATGGGGTTTGCATGCGTTAGATACAGCGTATTGAACTATACACGACACATACACTTGAATTTCTGGGAATGGGTGTTCAATATATGTGGGTTTGGATGAATTAGATTCAGCGTATGTATCTAGACGCTAACCTGTTATAAATGTGTATATGAATTTCTTATGTTTCTGCTCTATTTTTTATTTTGTTTTGTTTTGTTTCACATGCATATTCAACTTATAATCCTTTTTTTAATTATTATAGATGGTTGATAGCGACTCGGATATGAAGTTCCTCGGGTTTGATGGTCCAATGGATGACGATATGGCACTCACTCTCTACCCGTACATTCAGTTTTCGGCTGGCACTGAGGCCCTCCGACGTTGTCAGAAGCTATGTTCGAAGGGTTTCCAAAGGGGTGAGATCATACACTGGCCCACTCTACGAACACTCGGCCTTGAGGACATGGCCAAACAGATATTCAGGATCCGCACGCCATGGAGTAGTGTCTTTGACCAGCGTGAACGGACCCATCGAGAGATAACCGTGGAGTTCCTCTCCACGTTCCAGTTCAACCAAACCGCTTCAGCAAATCCGGACCCGGGTTAACCCCATCAAGTGTCCTTCAACCTTTTCGGTCAGCCATTCCGGATGTCTATCGCCCAGTTTGGGTGTGTTACCGGTGTTTATAATGAGGAGGAGACCCGCATGTCGATGTTTGTAGAAGGTCTGACCGACTTGCCTACCGACGTGCTCTCTGGTTTTTGGGCAAGGATTGGTTCCGATATCTACTGGGGAGAAGCTTCGTGCGACAAACATCGAGTGAGTCTTTGTTTTAAATGTGATTAATTATCCTTTGTTTAATCCTTATTAGATCCTAATGAATTATCATACGTCTTTGTTGAAACAGTGACCCTTTGCACCGCTATTTCTACCGGCTGATCGCCCGTACCATCGCTGCACGTTATAGGGGTGGCGAGTGGATCAACCCTCGGGATATGTTCTACCTGTATTGCCTGCTCACTGGGACCCCCTGCAACCTGGCATTCTGTCTGGCGAGATACTTCTATACGTACCATAGCAAGTAATGTTTTCAACCGTTAACTGTGTAATAAATCGGTCTAACATTCTTAAAATAATTGGGGGCTCTAAATCTTCTAACCATCGATTACTTCTATTTGATTTGTGATAGGCCCAAGACTGGGTCCATCTGTTGCGGCCATGTATTGCTTGCGGCCATGTCATCACTAAAATAGCCAAGAACCTGGGCTTGGCGGCACTGCTTGAGACCCTCGTCATCCCAGGTGTTGCCCCACACCCACAAGGTATAAGCATACAGTTTATTGTCATTCATTTCAGAAACAACAATTGTCATAGATGTCGGAACTGCAGATCAAATTGTCACGTATATGTTTATCATTCATAAACTGCTAATTAAATTGAAGGGCAAATGGCTATAGATATGTTGTATATGCTATGTTAAATGTAATTACAGATTAACTAGAAAGGTGTATACAGTTGTAACTTGAAGTTATTATTTTCAGTTTTAATTAATTTTAGCAATGGACTGATTTAGTCAAACCGGACCCCTAGGTTAGATGATTAGGTGATGGGCTGATTAATGTTGGTATTGTGCTTGAATTGTTTGGCTTAATTAGAAAGGATTCGGACTTGTGAGTTGTGAGACATGTTTGTGAATCGGCCTATTGGTTATAGGCTGATTAATGTTGGTATTGTGCTTGAATTGTTTGGCTTAATTAGGAAGGATTCGCATTTGTGAGTTGTGAGACATGTTTGTGAATCGGTCTATTGGTTATAGGCTTATACGACCTTCATTTGATATATAATTGGTGACAATGGTCAATAACAAACATTAGATGCATGCTGATCTTGTTTGTTGGAATCATACGGGAGATTAGAGGTAGATTATTAATCACAACAATCTTACCCTTCATACACGTTGTTACATTTTGCTTCATATCATTAAACATTTTTAGGTTTGGTTTAATTAATATTCTCTTCTATTTGGCAAGGTATGGACTCGATCACCGGGATTGTGCGTCTTTTTTCGCTCCACCCGATGTTGGTCCGTCTAGTGCGTCTTTTTTCGCTTCACCCGATGCTTGGTCCGTCTAGTGCGTCTTTTTTCGCTCACCCGATGTTGGTCCGTCTAGTGCGTCTTTTTTCGCTCCACCCGATGTTGGTCCGTCTAGTGCGTCTTTTTTCGCTCACCCGATGTTGGTCCGTCTAGTGCGTCTTTTTTCGCTCCACCCGATGTTGGTCCGTCTAGTGCGTCTTTTTTCGCTCCACCCGATGTTGGTCCGTCTAGTGCGTCTTTTTTCGCTCCACCCGATGTTGGTCCGTCTAGTGCGTCTTTTTTCGCTCCACCCGATGTTGGTCCGTCTAGTGCGTCTTTTTTCGCTCCACCCGATGTTGGTCCGTCTAGTGCGTCTTTTTTCGCTCCACCCGATGTTGGTCCGTCTAGTGCGTCTTTTTTCGCTCCACCCGATGTTGGTCCGTCTAGTGCGTCTTTTTTCGCTCCACCCGATGTTGGTCCGTCTAGTGCGTCTTTTTTCGCTCCACCCGATGTTGGTCCGTCTAGTGCGTCTTTTTTCGCTCCACCCGATGTTGGTCCGTCTAGTGCGTCTTTTTTCGCTCCACCCGATGTTGGTCCGTCTAGTGCGTCTTTTTTCGCTCCACCCGATGTTGGTCCGTCTAGTGCGTCTTTTTTCGCTTCCACCCGATGTTGGTCCGTCTAGTGCGTCTTTTTTCGCTTCACCCGATGTTGGTCCGTCTAGTGCGTCTTTTTTCGCTCACCCGATGTTGGTCCGTCTAGTGCGTCTTTTTTCGCTCACCCGATGTTGGTCCGTCTAGTGCGTCTTTTTTCGCTCACCCGATGTTGGTCCGTCTAGTGCGTCTTTTTTCGCTCACCCGATGTTGGTCCGTCTAGTGCGTCTTTTTTCGCTCCACCCGATGTTGGTCCGTCTAGTGCGTCTTTTTTCGCTCCACCCGATGTTGGTCCGTCTAGTGCGTCTTTTTTCGCTTCACCCGATGTTGGTCCGTCTAGTGCGTCTTTTTTCGCTCCACCCGATGTTGGTCCGTCTAGTGCGTCTTTTTTCGCTCCACCCGATGTTGGTCCGTCTAGTGCGTCTTTTTTCGCTCCACCCGATGTTGGTCCGTCTAGTGCGTCTTTTTTCGCTCCACCCGATGTTGGTCCGTCTAGTGCGTCTTTTTTCGCTCCACCCGATGTTGGTCCGTCTAGTGCGTCTTTTTTCGCTCCACCCGATGTTGGTCCGTCTAGTGCGTCTTTTTTCGCTCCACCCGATGTTGGTCCGTCTAGTGCGTCTTTTTTCGCTCCACCCGATGTTGGTCCGTCTAGTGCGTCTTTTTTCGCTCCACCCGATGTTGGTCCGTCTAGTGCGTCTTTTTTCGCTCCACCCGATGTTGGTCCGTCTAGTGCGTCTTTTTTCGCTCCACCCGATGTTGGTCCGTCTAGTGCGTCTTTTTTCGCTTCCACCCGATGTTGGTCCGTCTAGTGCGTCTTTTTTCGCTTCACCCGATGTTGGTCCGTCTAGTGCGTCTTTTTTCGCTCACCCGATGTTGGTCCGTCTAGTGCGTCTTTTTTCGCTCACCCGATGTTGGTCCGTCTAGTGCGTCTTTTTTCGCTCACCCGATGTTGGTCCGTCTAGTGCGTCTTTTTTCGCTCCACCCGATGTTGGTCCGTCTAGTGCGTCTTTTTTCGCTCCACCCGATGTTGGTCCGTCTAGTGCGTCTTTTTTCGCTCCACCCGATGTTGGTCCGTCTAGTGCGTCTTTTTTCGCTTCACCCGATGTTGGTCCGTCTAGTGCGTCTTTTTTCGCTCCACCCGATGTTGGTCCGTCTAGTGCGTCTTTTTTCGCTCCACCCGATGCTGGTCCGTCTAGTGCGTCTTTTTTCACTTCACCCGATGTTGGTCCGTCTAGTACTGTTACCCCCGATGTTGTGAGGACCACCCCCACTGCCCCAGTTGATGTTTCTTCCACTCCCGTTGCCCCAGTTGATGCCTCTATTGATGCGTTGTCCCTCCCGTTGCCCCAGTTGATGCATCGTCCACTCCAGTTGCTCCTGTTGATGCCTCATCCACTCCCGTTGCCCCTGTTGATGCCCCTATTGATGCCTCGTCTACTCCAGTTGCCCCCGTTGATGCCTCGTCCACTCCCGTTGCTCCTGTTGATGCCTCATCCACTCCCGTTGCCCCTGTTGATGCCCCTATTGATGCCTCGTCTACTCCAGTTGCCCCCGTTGATGCCTCGTCCACTCCCGCTGCTCCCGTTGATGCCTCGTCCACTCCCGTTGCCCCTGTTGATGCCCCTATTGATGCCTCGTCCACTCCCGTTGCCCCTGTTGATGCCCCTATTGATGCCTCGTCCACTCCAGTTGCCCCGTTGATGCCTCGTCTACTCCAGTTGCCCCCGTTGATGCCCCCGTTGATGCCTCGTCCACTCCCGCTGCCCCAAATGATGGTTCCTCCAATCCTGGTGATTCTGCTGGCCATGCATCCACATCTGGTGATCCCGTTGTTCATCCCTCCAGATCTGGTAATTCCAATCTCGATGCTTCCGGTGATGTTGCTATGCATGATGGTTAGTTGTTATGTTTGCTTGGTTCATGTCTCAGACAGCTTTATGACTATCTCTTGCTTTTGAAACTTTGGCCTTTGTGTTGGCATGTATGTGTGACCTGTTATGTTTGCTTGGTTCATGTCTCAGACAGCTTTATGACTATCTCTTGCTTTTGAAACTTTGGCCTTTGTGTTGGCATGTATGTGTGACCTATGTTATGTTGCTACTTGTATAATATCGTGTGTTCTATGTTATGTTACTAGCTATTTGACGTATGTTTCCGCGTTATTTTTTTGATACTTTTATTGTTCCGGTAATTTCTTTTGTTGCATCAGATGGTAACTTTGTATGTTGTGTTGTTCATGCGTGATACAATGTGTTTGATGTTAGTATTAAAAAACGTAAATTACAATATTTTTATAAACTAGGTAACAAAAATTCTACAAAAAACGAATCTGTGAGTGTAACCTAAAACTAAGCCAAAATGTATGTGTAATGTAACGTTGTCGAAAGCCGTCTATCCAATGCAACTAAAAACAAATCTGTGAATGAAGGAACCAAGAAGGGAAGAGTCAAGAGGATGGCAAAGAGAAGGCCTTCGTCGCGAAAAACCAACTTTCTTGTAGTGAGGCCTCCAAGTGAAAGACTTTTAAGGCAAAGACTTTCCAAAACACTTCCTGGACCAGGATTAACTCCTGAAGATGCTATAGTGGTTGAGTAAAAGGTGATCAAACTAATCTTTTGTTACTCGTTATCGTCACGTTTTATATGTAATATATATGTAATGTGGATGTTGGATGTTTATGTTGATGATTTGGCATGGATGTTGTGTATGTTGCATACTTGTATGAGTTTATGGCCCGTTTTGGAAAGAAGATGATGAACCAGAGGCAGCATATAACTCTAGACGCAAAATATTTGTTTGCCAACTTCTGCGTTTTGGCACTTGAAAATCTGGAACGGGATGAAGTAATTAAACACAATATATAGGTCTAGATGCTATGTCTTGACTTGATTTATTTGTTTTTTTTTCCAAAAACAACTGATTTATTAATTTATTGACGTGTTTAAGATTTATATTGATTAATCAAGAATATGTAATATGATCAATTGATCAAACATATATTTAATAATAAAAGTTTTGAAAGTTAATTTTTTTACAAGAAAAACTATTTTGAAGCATTAGAACTATAAAAGTTAATCGAATCTTTATACAATCTAAATTCTACTTTACTTAGAACAACTTTAAACATCTATGATAAAATGGAGGTAAATGGATTGAGAATTAGAATGAAATTTATACAATTATAATTAACTTCAAACTATTCTTTTTACCCGTCATCTATTGATTTATTTGTTTTTTTTTCCAAAAACAACTGATTTATTAATTTATTGACGTGTTTAAGATTTATATTGATTAATCAAGAATATGTAATATGATCAATTGATCAAACATATATTTAATAATAAAAGTTTTGAGTTAATTTTTTTTACAAGAAAAACTATTTTGAAGCATTAGAACTATAAAAGTTAATCGAATCTTTATACAATCTAAATTCTACTTTACTTAGAACAACTTTAAATATCTATGATAAAATGGAGGTAAATGGATTGAGAATTAGAATGAAATTTATACAATTATAATTAACTTCAAACTATTCTTTTTACCCGTCATCTATTGATTTATTTGTTTTTTTTTCCAAAAACAACTGATTTATTAATTTATTGACGTGTTTAAGATTTATATTGATTAATCAAGAATATGTAATATGATCAATTGATCAAACATATATTTAATAATAAAAGTTTTGAAAGTTAATTTTTTTACAAGAAAAACTATTTTGAAGCATTAGAACTATAAAAGTTAATCGAATCTTTATACAATCTAAATTCTACTTTACTTAGAACAACTTTAAACATCTATGATAAAATGGAGGTAAATGGATTGAGAATTAGAATGAAATTTATACAATTATAATTAACTTCAAACTATTCTTTTTACCCGTCATCTATTGATTTATTTGTTTTTTTTTCCAAAAACAACTGATTTATTAATTTATTGACGTGTTTAAGATTTATATTGATTAATCAAGAATATGTAATATGATCAATTGATCAAACATATATTTAATAATAAAAGTTTTGAAAGTTAATTTTTTTACAAGAAAAACTATTTTGAAGCATTAGAACTATAAAAGTTAATCGAATCTTTATACAATCTAAATTCTACTTTACTTAGAACAACTTTAAACATCTATGATAAAATGGAGGTAAATGGATTGAGAATTAGAATGAAATTTATACAATTATAATTAACTTCAAACTATTCTTTTTACCCGTCATCTATTGATTTATTTGTTTTTTTTTCCAAAAACAACTGATTTATTAATTTATTGACGTGTTTAAGATTTATATTGATTAATCAAGAATATGTAATATGATCAATTGATCAAACATATATTTAATAATAAAAGTTTTGAAAGTTAAATTTTTTAGTATCGTATAGTAAAACCTTCCGTTTTTTTGGTAAGATTGTGACATGAAAGGTAATGAATTGTGAAAGTCTTTTTTTACTTGATGTCAAAACCGTCGATTTACGGGTATTATACTATTATTGCATTAAGAACCAAACTATTGTCATAATAAGAACAAAGTTAGAGCAATAAGGTGACCCTACGCGTCTCGCTCATGTTACAACCTTTTCTCCCCGTGCCTCTACACACCAAAATCCTGGATCCGCTTCTGAGTGTGAAACCATAAAATGACCGATAAATAACCTTACATATTTCATGTTGTTTATTACTATATGTAAAGTACTTTAAAAAAGTCATATGGAATTTATTTAACATATTTAATCTTGTTTAATCAAATATATTTTTAAACATCCCTTATACACGCTATCAAGCTCTATCTACTCGACTTAACCAATAAACCGACACAAAAAAAGCCGGTTATGCGTCACCCACATTCATTTTATATAAAATTACAAATCATTCATATTTATAGTTTTATTTTTTAATACAACAACGGGAGCCCATTTTGTTAGTTAAAAACTTGGGCCTGTTTCTATATTCAGCGTCTACTGGTATATGCTATGTATGTAGAGCATTTATTACAAGTCAGCGGAATGACGGGTGTCAGCCCCTCCTTGCTTATTCTATTTAGACACCATCTAGAGGCTGCATATTTATATAGACGTTGCGTAAAATTGGTGGGCCTCTTATCAGACGCTAGTTCTTTGTCTAGATGATGCATCTAGGGTTTTTTAGGGTGTAACACGTAACATATAGTGTTCGACACTGCATACCCGATGATGTCTCTATTTAAACACATAGTGTCTGAATAGAATTGCCCTTTCATATCTCATTAATATAATGAGAAAGTAATTGGAAACCATATATAGTTGTAATTTAATCTTCCTTAAAAGGGTTAAGCTACCTAAAAATAGAGGTTAAGTTACCAAAAATAGGAATCAAACAAAAGTATGTACATACTTTTGTTTATGCAATGCAATTTGTTAAGCTACCTAAAAGGGTTAAGCTACCTAAAAATAGAGGTTAAGTTACCAAAAAAAAGTATGTACAGTTACTCAATATATAATTGTTTATGCAATGCAATTTGTTATTCCCGAAGTTATACATTATTTAAATAGAACGAAAAATGTGCGTTATTATTTATATATATAGAGTATAAAGTAATTGTCATATACTTCTTTTAATTGAGAAAGTACGTACCTAGCTTTGAAAACTCCAATAGAGTTATAACTTCTTATAACTATTTCCCATGCTCTCGCTCCTTAGAAAGATTAGGTGATAGGATAGGCCGACCTTTTGTTAGAAACCTAGGAGCCCTACTCATATTCCAAAGGCGCTACTTCAATTCAAGCGCAAGCCCCCTTCTATTGCATAACCTAAAAAAGCTATAAACTGTATTTAGTACGTCTAAGAAATTTGATTATCCACCGTTAGTCAGTAATGTGGGTTGGCTTGGATTACTTAGTGTTGCGCGCCTAGGAGGGCAGCGCGCTTTGGGATGCGGAGGAGCATTATATATATTACAATTACTGTCCCTTAGAATAGTAGCCCCAAGCTGACGTCATCATGAC
The DNA here is from genome assembly GCA_034093135.1 of Erigeron breviscapus. NCBI lineage: Eukaryota > Viridiplantae > Streptophyta > Magnoliopsida > Asterales > Asteraceae > Erigeron > Erigeron breviscapus. Next base: position 11,852,143 of record CM067170.1, on the reverse strand, counting down.
GTCAGCAATTTTGTATTATTCCTATTTTGTCTTTTTCCGGGTTTTTTTTTACGATTGTATACTTTTATGGTTTTTTAATTTTACCACTTAATTTTTACGGTTTATCACTTTAGTCTCACTTTTTGTATACAAGTATAACGTTTTTTTTACGATTGTATACTTTTAGAGTTTCTTATTTTTACCACTTAACTTTTACGTTTTATCACTTTAGTCTAACTTTTTGTATACAAGTATAATTTACTTTTAAACTTTTTAATTTTTATCAATTAACTTTGGATTTTAACTTTAATCATCGAATTTTTTTTTCTTTCTATCTCTTATTTTAACGCTTCAACCTTATTTTTACCACTTAACTTTTGGATTTTTTAACTTTAGTCCAACTTTTTATATACAAACTTAATTATAGTTATAACTTTAATCATCAAATTATTTTTTTTACTTTCTATTTCTTATTTTAAGGTTTCTAACTTTTACAATCAAACTCTTGATTTTGACCACCAATTTTTTTATGTATATATGTTTGCATGACGCAACGTCGATCCCGGGCAACGCCCTCCCGGGGTCAAAAAACTTGTTTAGTTACAAACGTTAACATACTTAAATACTGTCTTAAACAATAACATGAGCTTGCTAAATATAACTTGAGAGTCTATGATGGTAAAGCGTTAGAAAATTTTTTCATAAGATATTTAATTTGATGTTAATTACAACATATGATAAATAAGAAAAATGATTAATCTTTTAAACTAAATAGTTTAAAAATCTTCCTAAGCATAAGATGATGAGAAGTGACAAAATCAAATGATAAGATCAGGGAAGAGAATAAGTGGATTACACTTGTCATGTTTTAAGATTGTTAAAATGATTATTAGACTAATTTTTAGAAGGATATATCATTTCACAATAAATAAAATTCAAAACAATATATATTATAGGTAGATGTAAAATCAAAGACTAGCTAGGGTCAATTTTATTGGTATAGAAAAAGGAAACAAAAACCAAAAACAAAGATTCTAAATTTTGAATGTGCTCAAATTAAAAAATTAAAGTCACGCTACTCACGCACTTAATTGAGCGCGTAAACGAAAACGAAAAGATTTGAAAAATGATGATAGGGGACAAACACTTGCCACTTTATTTCAGAAAAAAATAGTACATACGTGTCCTTTCACCTATGGGGAAATCATTTTCCAGTACATACGTGTACTTCACACGCACCGGCGACCCGATTTTTTCCATTTTTTAATTTTTTTTATCATTAGTATTATCATCTGCCCCCGGGACATATTTCCGGTTTATTATTCTAATTTAGAGAGAAAAAAAACTATCTATCTATAACTAAACAGTTAAGCTAGGGTTTGGTTATGGATGAAGAAGCTAATAATCGGCGCCCGCCTGAAAATATCAGGCTTATCGATCAGATCATGTTGAGATACCGTCCGATCGTTCCGAGACCGGTGACCGCCGAGAGTTCAGGCTGTGTGTCTCCGACGATGGACGGGATGCTTAAGAGAAAGCGAGTGAAGAGAAAGTACGTAAGAGTTAAGAAGAAGGAAAATAATAATAATAATAATAATACGCATATTATTATAAATGAAAAAAGTAACTATTTGGATAGAATTAATGGAGGAGGAGAAGTAACAGATCCGTTAGAGAAAGTGTCTAATTGGATCAGTTTTGGTGGAATTAATAGTAAAGATAGTTTTATGATATTTGATGATGTTGTTTCGGCCGAAAATTATCGTCATCAGAAACAAGAGATGATGTCAGATCATGTGCATGGAGTAGATCTGAGTATGGCGATGGAGATTCGACAACGGAGAGTTGTCGAATCATGGATTACTATGGAATATGTGACTGGTACATGTGAAGATCAGAGGCTATTAGGATATACAGATGATGAAATATGGAAGAATCTAGAAACAGACAGTTGTCCTGGATTTGTATCTAATGGTTACCAAGAGGTTGTGTGGGTTAATCAAGCATACCGGAGGATGCTAGATCTGAATCCTGATCATCAAGATCATGATTATGAGGTGGCTGTTTATCTAGTGATAAAAGTTGAAAAATCTGTTGTGGCGAAATATTTTCCAGCTTTATCATGCAGGGTGAGAATTGAGTACAGGACGACGTCGATGACGTCGTTATCATCGGAAAATAAGAAGATGCAGATGATGGTGGTGCCTTGTGATGTTTGTAAGATGGATTCCGGTGACTTTGCATGGCGACTTGATGTTAAAGCTGCTTTGAGCTTGGGACTACCCTTGATTAATTAAAAGTTATAACTCCATCAATCCATCCATCCATCAAAATCGCCGTATCAAATTTCCGAAGGCCAGGTAATTAATTGGTTAATCCAGTTAAAAAAATGGTGGGTGCATATATATATATAACATTGTAAAAATATTGAACACATCCAACTTGATTTGTTCGATATTTTTTTATCTGCATATATATATGATAATAATCTGAAACTTTGATTATTGTCAGCTAAGTACTATAAAATCTGTAACAATGTTAAACACCAAGAAATGTTTGTATAGTTGCTTGGATCGGATCAAGCGACAATTAAGTGTAATATTTGTGATCTTAAAACTCGAGATTTCATGTGTTTCTTAAAGATGAAGATGCATTTCTTATGGTGTGGTATAGAAATAGGTATATATCATCATATAGTGGGAAATTTGTTTTGGGAAACTATATAGGATAATGATGAGACACACAACAATTTAGAATTGTGTCATTTGGCTAAACTTGAGACACCATTTTTAGTGGCTAGCTTTACTCGATCTTATTTAGAATCCAATAATGGTCATTGGTTCTACAAAACAGCTTTGAGTAGTACTATACTCTTCAGTTGTTTGTTTCAATATGTACCTCTAGAGAAGTCATTGCCATACACGTAGCATTATCTACGATTTATCGATTTTCATCTTAATATTAAGAGTAGTATCATACTCTCATATTCCCTTATGTATCATTACTATAACATTCTCATCGTTTTCAAAAGTCATATCAATAGCATGACTCATAGCATTTGATTAGTGTGTTATTATATATATATATATGTTATATATATATATATATAGAGTGAGATAAATTGAGTCCAACTTAATTTGAGTCCAAAAAGGGTCCATGTAACTTACACATGTGTAAGTCGTGGTGGCGGTGGTCGCCGTCGCCGGAAAATCATGGTGGTGGTCGGAGATGATGGTGGTGGTGGTGGTAGGAGGTGGTTGGAATTTGAGGAGATGGAAGAAAATCAATGGACTCAAATTGAATTCAAAATAAGCTGGACTCATTTTATCTTTTCCATATATATATACCACACTAAAAGATAAGGACAAATTAAGTGGCGACATCTTATTGAGTAGCTAGCTAGTATTATTTGTTCTTCACTTGATCAAGGATACCGGAGGATGCTAGATCTGAATCCTGATCATCAAGATCATGATTATGAGGTGGCTGTTTATCTAGTGATAAAAGTTGAAAAATCTGTTGTGGCGAAATATTTTCCAGCTTTATCATGCAGGGTGAGAATTGAGTACAGGACGACGTCGATGACGTCGTCGGAAAATCATGGTGGTGGTCGGAGATGATGGTGGTGGTGGTAGGAGGTGGTTGGAATTTGAGTAGATGGAAGAAAATCAATGGACTCAAATTGAATTCAAAATAAGCTGGACTCATTTTATCTTTTCCATATATATATACCACACTAAAAGATAAGGACAAATTAAGTGGCGACATCTTATTGAGTAGCTAGCTAGTATTATTTGTTCTTCACTTGATCAAGGATATAAATTGCATCTAGATTATGTTTGTTGCTGGGGGGATTTTTACTTAAGCTAGCTTAGTTTTATAAAATAGAGTCTACATCTTGCTGAATGCTGATATTCCTTATAAAGTCTACCAACCTAGCTACTATTGTTTATGACATACTCCGTATAAGATTGAAGTTCTAACATTATTATACTATTATTTGTGATAAATAATAATACGTATATATGGAATACATTTGCTGCCCCTACAAGAAAGTAATAACTAATGAGAACATTCAAACCATATGTTTTGATAGAGTTGAATTTTGTCATTAGTCCTTTGCTTTACCTAACAAATAATATAGCCAATCAATGATCTACAATTGATGATTCGATATGATTAAGGTGTTTGAGGTTGTCACATCTCATCCTAGTATATATATTAATATTTATTTATATATATATAAATATGCCCCCTAACTTGCTTGTATTAGTGGATACGAGATATCCAAAAACCGATCTTCAAGTGCCAATTAGCGGCTCTTGTATGTATTTTGTAATTGTTTTCATGAGATCAGAAAACCGCATGATAGGTACATACATACATCTATATATCAAATTTATACATATATATATCTATATATATATATATTATATATATATATACATATATATATATACATATATATATATATACATATATATATATATATATATATATATATATATATATATATATATATATATATATTTATGGTTACTATGTACATATAACGTACTGATCTAGTTTAATAAACTTTTAGCCGATCCAAAAGAAAAGTATGACTGTCAGCTCCAGATCGAAGCAAACTGACCGTCCTTCCCAAATTTTGCATTATAGATTCATTATGTATATAAAAAAAAGTATATTTAATACAATCTCATGCAGGCTGATTATTAGCCTAATTTAATCTGTTTTATGTAATGAACTTGACAGAAGTTTATAGCCTATATATATGTATATATATATTAGTTGAAGTGTCAACATCATATGGTAAAACAATTATCCCCGTTTATGGGATAGAGCCCAAAAGAGAAATACAGAATATAAATAAGGGACAGATGGACAGTCATGAAACGTCTGAAAAAGCAAAAAAAGTAGTGCCTTCATCTGATTGGAGTAAATAGGATTCTCTAAAGATTGGGCCAGATGTCATGCGTATATAATTTATATATTCAAATATTCAATACACACGTACCCCCCAGACATCACTTTCATTGGCTGAGACTTGCTTTCAAACATTAGTTGGTGACTTGGTGGGTTTTTTTTATTATAAATACTAAAACGGTACCCGCACATTACGGCGGTAGTGGAGATGGTGATATAATGGCGTTGGTAGTGGTGGCGAGCGGCGGTGGCAGTGGCGGAGATTGGTGGTGGTGGCAGTGGTATCGGTGCGACAGCGGTGAGTAGTATAAGTTATTGATATAATTTGGTTTTGATAAAATGTTAAAACTTAAAATGTTAAACAAAAGATATTTGCTTTATAATATAATATATATATAGATATAGTTATATATATAAAATATTATATTTTATATATATATATATATATATATATATATATATATATATATATATATATATATATATGTAATCACAATCTTATATATATATATATATATATATATATATTTATGTATCTATGTACATATAACGTACTGATCTAGTTTAATAAACTTTTAGCCGATCCAAAAGAAAAGTATGACTGTCAGCTCCAGATCGAAGCAAACTGACCGTCCTTCCCAAATTTTGCATTATAGATTCATTATGTATATAAAAAAAGTATATTTAATACAATCTCATGCAGGCTGATTATTAGCCTAATTTAATCTGTTTTATGTAATGAACTTGACAGAAGTTTATAGCCTATATATATGTATATATATATTATATATATATATATATATACATATTATCATTTATATAAATATATATAATATATAGGGACCGGTTATATATATATATATATATATATATATATATATATATATATATATATATATATATATATATATATATATATATATATATATATATATATATATATATATATATATATATATATATATATATATATATATATATATATATATATATATATATATTATAATTATAAATATAGATTATAGTTTATAGGTATAGATATAGATATGAATGTGTTTCTTGAAGAAAATAGTATATTAATGCTCTGTTTCTAGAATGCTCTGTTTCTAGAGATCTCCAAGGACTGATCAGTGGACCCAGTTCTTTCCCATAATAAACACGTTCTTGTCCATTTCTGCGAGTATGGTTGGTATTCACTATTCAATTTCAAAATAAACATGTAAATTAGCCATTTTGAAACAGGTTGCAAAGATCACTGTTACCAGGCCCGCGGCTCGGCCCAATGGACTTTAAATACAAAACAAACATGCAAATAGCTTTAACTTGCTACAGTTTTTTATAAAAGCGTTTATGTACATATTGAGCTATTTGGCGGAGTCCAAAGTTTATGCACAATAACGTTATGACGTCAAAGGTCTATAAATCTAGTTTTAAACATCTTGAATTTGCGATACAAAAAGGATTAACGGTACAGTTTGTTACCCGTTTGCCTTATAATTATATGTAAAGTGTTGTATGTCTCAAGAAAGATATAAGGGTGACATTAGAAGCTTTTATTTATACATATAATAAGTGACAAGTGAGGAAGACGACGCGACAATTATTAGTTTTCTATTTCTTGTGCTTTATTGTTAAGACTTAAGTTCGGCCCTTCACTTTATACAATACTAATTTTGTAACACCCCAAGCCAAGGCTCAGAATATCACGGAAATCATATAGCACAAGGTGGAATTAAAGTAGAACATGACTAAATGCAAATAAAGGATTCAGTGAATCCAACCAATAAAAGAAACAAGTAATCGTCAAGGTTTACAAACCAACATCAAAAGAAAGCTATCAATCCTAAGTATAATGCAACAGATGGTAAATGGATCCTTGATCCATATAAGTCCAGTCCGGGTTCAACAGCAAGCAAACAAATCAAACTTCACGTCCTGGATAACCTGGTTACCTGAAAAGTGTACTAAGCATAGTCAACACAAGGTTGGTGAGTTCGTAGTAATGGTCCATTAGAAACCATTGCCAATCATCATAATATACGAGTAGAGGCAAAACATGACTTACAGTGAGCCTCTATGAACAACACAACAATATCCACAACAAGGCACACAAAACAAGTAAAACGCGAATTAACATTATACTCAAGTAACGTACATAACATCAACTCAAAACAGGTATCATATCCTCTTCAGTGGGATTCATATACAACATATCCTCTTCAGTGGGATTCATAAACAACATATCCTCTTCAGTGGGATTCATAAACAACATATCCTCTTCAGTGGGATTCATAAACAACATATCCTCTTCAGTGGGATTCATAAACAACATATCCTCTTCAGTGGGATAGATACACAACACAAGCTCACATCCTCTTCAGTGGGATGTATACGATACTTATGCATCAAACGACATCCATACAACACAAGTCCGTCAATCATCAAACACCAACTAAATAAACTATACGTACATACACTTAGGAGGATTCTACTTTCTTCGAATCCTAGATGCTTATATATAGGGTCACCCGCAGCCTTCCCACCACATCTAGAACCCAATGAAGGCATAACCGACTTCCACGTATGCACGTCTATCCTAGCAGTAATAATGATCATAATAATATATATATATATCTCAATCCTTTACTAGAATCAACCAGAATTACATTGCACATACATTTCATACGACTTTACTTTTAGGAAATCATAGATGCTTATATATAGGGTCACCCGCAGCCTTCCCACCACATCTATAATCCACGAAAGGTATCGTCGTCTTCCCTGTATGTACACTATCTTAATCACAATATCAAATCACTACAAGATCATATGGGGTAAAGCAACATCGCATAATGAATGAGTACGCGAATTATTAACGTCAGATCATGCCGTACGTATGTAAGACCATGATGTATATCAAATGCGTATCAATAACGTCATCAATGCAACAATAAAAGTATGTATAACAAAGAGTATATGAACACCCCAACACATTCCCAATATCCATCAATCACTCTAAACCACGCGTACATACACTTCGGAGGATTTTACTTTCATCGAGTTCTAGATGCTTATGTATAGGGTCATCCGCAGCCTTCCCACCACATCTAAAACCTTTTGAAAGTAAAACCGACCCCTATGTATACACTACTATCCTAATTTGTTTAACAATATCACAATCTCATACAAACCCATCAAGCACTAAAGCAAAACTATCCATCATTCATCCAATGCCACCAACTAGACATTTTGTACGTGAGTAAAATCAAACAACGCCAACAATCATTTACAAACACAGATAACAAGTAATCACATAAGTTTACACTTTTCAGCCCGAATCTCAAGCGAGTAGGGAACTACGGAACTCACCTTGATTTCCAAGCAAAACGACAAGTTAATATCGAGCTATAAATGTCCAACGACCGCCACGAGCCCACAACCTATCAATATATATCATGGTGTCATCAAAATCAACTCTATAACCCTATACAAGTTGGTTAATTAAGTATGAGTCGTGCCAAAATCCCACAACGCCTTAATGACTCTCCCGAGCATGAACTATAACACTTTGACCCGACATTTTTAGAAATGGAAAAGGATTCAGATCAAAAGGACTTTAACATGAGAAAGTAGACTCTCTCACGATTCCAACGATAGGTCATATGACTCAATTGGACTTACGGATCAAAAGTTATTAACGTTTGAAAACTGACGCGCGAAACAGGTAAAACTCGCGGCGCGAGGAGTCAAGCTCGCGGCGCGAGGCTCACAGCTCACTCGCGGCGCGAGTCCAGGAGCTAGCGGCGCGAGAAATACTTCTGACCCAGGTGACAAAAATCTCGCGGCGCGAGGATAAAAGGTCGCGGCGCGAGGATGCTCAGACCTGCAGATTTTTGAGTCTCAAAACTCGCGGCGCGAGGAGTCAAGCTCGCGGCGCGAGGAGTCAAGCTCGCGGCGCGAGGAGCAAGCTCGCGGCGCGAGGAGTCAAGCTCGCGGCGCGAGGAGCAAGCTCGCGGCGCGAAACAGGTAAAACTCGCGGCGCGAGGAGTCAAGCTCGCGGCGCGAGGCTCACAGCTCACTCGCGGCGCGAGTCCAGGAGCTAGCGGCGCGAGAAATACTTCTGACCCAGGTGACAAAAATCTCGCGGCGCGAGGATAAAAGGTCGCGGCGCGAGGATGCTCAGACCTGCAGATTTTTGAGTCTAAAACACGATCCAAACTTCACCCAAACCCCATTTTCGATCCCCAAATCGTCTAGCGATGATCCAAGACTCATTTTGAAGCTTAAACAAACATGTTTTAACATAACTACACATAACCCAATCCACAATTTCAACCAAAACATCAAAATCACACCCGAATCCTTCAAACCCTAAATAAACCCTAATTTGACCCAAGATTAGTTTTAAGCCGATTTAGGACTTGTAAATGTTCAAGATGACTAGAAATGCATAAACAAACATAAGTAGGAGTAAATGGGATGAATTAGACTCACCAAAACTTCTCTTTGAGCTAGAACCCGAAATTAGGTCAAAATGGGTAAAACCTTGCACTAAGACTTTGATTCTTCAATATGGTGGCAAAGAGATGAAGACGACGATGATTCCCGAGTTAAACTAGTTCCAAAACACCAAATGATACTAGAGGGATGAAGAACTAGAGATGTTCTTGCTTTGGTCTAGAGAGAAAAGAGAAAGAAGAAGAAGAGAAGGATAGAAAATGAGAGGGGAAGAAAGGGATAAGGGGGAGGATGGGTCATTGGTGGCTGGTGGGTCATGGACTACCCACGGGCCGACCCGCTTCTCTTCTCCCGCCAAAATACAATCGTTACACGTTTAAACACCCATCAAAACGTGTTATCGACTCGAATCACACAATGTCATTTAATTCACGAAACGACCCAAATAACTTCCACATTGCCATTTAATCACCAAAACGACCCGAATACTTTATTAATCTATATTGTTAGTCATATTACACGTAAAGTCAACGAGTCAAAATTCACGGGTGTTACATTATTCCCCCGTCAAAAGAATTTCGTCCCGAAATTCAACGAATCACTAATCGTTAAACAAATGTGGGCACTTAGGCCTTAACTCTAGCGATCTCCACCACACATCAGTCCATTTTTGTCTTTGGCGACTTCATGATGAAGTCCGTTACAATTCGTTTTCCTTCAAATCTCTCTTCCGTCTTTCACTACGCGCTTATTCGCATCATAGAAGCCTATAAGGGTTTTGACTATGCGCGCGACGTTAAGTAGTGAGGCATATACGAAATTTAAGTTATCAAAATGGAACAAGCCGGATAAGTCACTCGGAGAGACCTCGGGAGACTCAAGATTATCAGAGATGACGTTAGTTTTCAGATTCTTAAGACGGTAGCTCTAAGGACACTTGAGTTGACAATTTGCATGAAACCCTAAAATCCTACCGTTAGATATTTTTGCATCAGTAACCCTACTACATAATTAAGAATCATATTAACCGTTGCATTCAGATTTTATTCACTTTATTGCCAGGAACCTTAACGTCATAGAGCACAACGTACTTGAAGAGTTTGTCGCCTTCTAGGGTTAAGAGGTACACACGGGGTATTTGACCAAATTTGGTTAGTGAGTCGTTAAACACCCGAAATCTTTAAACATATAATTTCCAAAACACACGAACGAGCATAATTCAAGGGAGTAACGTTAGGATAAACGAGGTCATAGTCGGTTTTGATATCGAATAGTGCCATAACATCATAACCGTGAAGAGAAAGGTACCTTAACCAACGTTTGGATCATTTTGGCCTCCATTGCCATTTAATCACCAAAACGACCCGAATACTTTATTAATCTATATTGTTAGTCATATTACACGTAAAGTCAACGAGTCAAAATTCACGGGTGTTACATTATTCCCCCGTCAAAAGAATTTCGTCCCGAAATTCAACGAATCACTAATCGTTAAACAAATGTGGGCACTTAGGCCTTAACTCTAGCGATCTCCACCACACATCAGTCCATTTTTGTCTTTGGCGACTTCATGATGAAGTCCGTTACAATTCGTTTTCCTTCAAATCTCTCTTCCGTCTTTCACTACGCGCTTATTCGCATCATAGAAGCCTATAAGGGTTTTGACTATGCGCGCGACGTTAAGTAGTGAGGCATATACGAAATTTAAGTTATCAAAATGGAACAAGCCGGATAAGTCACTCGGAGAGACCTCGGGAGACTCAAGATTATCAGAGATGACGTTAGTTTTCAGATTCTTAAGACGGTAGCTCTAAGGACACTTGAGTTGACAATTTGCATGAAACCCTAAAATCCTACCGTTAGATATTTTTGCATCAGTAACCCTACTACATAATTAAGAATCATATTAACCGTTGCATTCAGATTTTATTCACTTTATTGCCAGGAACCTTAACGTCATAGAGCACAACGTACTTGAAGAGTTTGTCGCCTTCTAGGGTTAAGAGGTACACACGGGGTATTTGACCAAATTTGGTTAGTGAGTCGTTAAACACCCGAAATCTTTAAACATATAATTTCCAAAACACACGAACGAGCATAATTCAAGGGAGTAACGTTAGGATAAACGAGGTCATAGTCGGTTTTGATATCGAATAGTGCCATAACATCATAACCGTGAAGAGAAAGGTACCTTAACCAACGTTTGGATCATTTTGGCCTCCATTGCCATTTCCCGCAAAAGCTCGGCCACGAGGATGCACTTGATGGCCTTGTTGGCCACGGTTTTGGTTCGGCCCAGTAATTTGGAGTTGATTCGGATGGACCGCCACTTCAACTTGTTGACCAATCCATTGTGGACAATTATTCCGGTAGTGATCAGGGCTTCCACATTTAAAGCACGTACCCCAAGGAAAGTTGCCTTGAGGATGAATTGTTTGAAGGGGTACTACATTCAATGGCGCCGCTTTCGGTGCTCTACAATTCTTGGACATGTGTCCAACTTGGTTGCAATTAAAACACGCCCTGCATTGAACGTTAGTGGGGTGGTGATTGTTGCATCTTTCACATAACGGATAAGGTCCTGCATAAGCTTTCTTCACCGGTCGCGTCGCCGCCATCACTCTACCCCTAATAGCATCTTTGGGATCGAACCTTCCCATTTTCTTCACCCCACTTGATTCTCCCATTTCCTTTCTTTTGTTTGTTGAGGAGTTACTCAAGACACCGCTCCTCAATAAGTCTTCAGTCACACTACCGGCTCGGTTGACAGCATCGGCCAAAGAAGTAGGCATGTTAGCATTCACATAAGATCGGACCTGAGGGTTCAAGCCCAATACAAACTTCTCGATAGCTCGAGACTCGGAATCCACCAAGTGAGGAATGAGGGTAGACAACTCTTGAAATCGTCATTGAAATCGTCTAACATAACTCTTGAAATCGGCTCCTTCCATATTGAGATTAGCAAACTCAATGGTCAAGTTTTGTAGTTCATAGGGAGGACAAAACTTTGCCTTCACTTTGTTCTTGAAATCGATCCATTCCAAGTTATAAGTCCGCCCCAAAGTTATCTCTTGGTTCCACCAACTCAAGGCGTCGCTTTTAAACATGCCGGATGCATAAGGAATCCGGTCGTCATATGTGCAATGACTTCTTTCAATCACTGCCTCGATCTCCTCAAACCACCTTATACACTCAGTGGGGCCACCTCTCCCATTAAACTCCGGTGCCCCACAGCTTTTGAAATCGGCTCCTTCCATATTGAGATTAGCAAACTCAATGGTCAAGTTTTGTAGTTCATAGGGAGGACAAAACTTTGCCTTCACTTTGTTCTTGAAATCGATCCATTCCAAGTTATAAGTCCGCCCCAAAGTTATCTCTTGGTTCCACCAACTCAAGGCGTCGCTTTTAAACATGCCGGATGCATAAGGAATCCGGTCGTCATATGTGCAATGACTTCTTTCAATCACTGCCTCGATCTCCTCAAACCACCTTATACACTCAGTGGGGCCACCTCTCCCATTAAACTCCGGTGCCCCACAGCTTTTGAAATCCTTGAATATACAACCCTGCCGGTATCCCCCGTATTGATTATACATGGGTATACGGTTATCAATTCTCACTGGTTCCTCTTCTTCGTTTTCTTCGTCCTGAGGTTGTGCATTTTCATTATTCACATTTTCTGGGGCTTCATTGTTTTGAGGCTCATTGTTTTGCCTAAGACTCGCCGTGACTTGAGCAATTATGGTCGGCATGATATTGGCGACCGTTTGAGCGATCACTTCAGCCAAGTTTGGCTCAGGAACTTCACCACGACCCCTTCCTTGGCCTCTACCACGACCCCTACCTCTAACTCCTTGTACCTCCGGTTGAGCTTCCGGTTGAGGTTCTTCCGGTTCATCCCTGTAGTTCGTTCCGGTTCTCCTTGGTCTCACCATTTCTATAAAGCAAGTGACACATTGACCCGAGAGTTAGTCTTAAATGCTCACATGTTAGTCTCACAAGTAGTCAATGCTCTCGTACCGATACCACATACTCATTTCATATCATTAAGCTAAGGCAAGAGTGTTAGAATTCTATGAGATTGTTACTTAGCATATCATTATGTCAATTTCATTACAGTCGTTCATTATTAACTCAAGTAATCATGCTCAATACATCATAAAATCAAACAATTAACACCAATGGGTTAAGTATAATCTGAATTCGATATGCTCTCTAGTCATTGACCAGGTATGTATACAGGGTGTACCAACGGCTAACCCTCCACCCAATCAACTTCCATTAAGCATATCGGTTCCCTATTATACACTAAGCCAAGCAACTAACACGAATGATTCAAAGTATAATCCGAATTCGATATGCTCTCTAGTTATTGACCAGGTATGTATACAGGGTGTACCAACGGCTAACCCTCCACCCAATCAACTTCCATTAAGCATATCGGTTCCCTATTATACACTAAGCCAAGCAACTAACACGAATGATTCAAAGTATAATCCGAATTCGATATGCTCTCTAGTTATTGACCAGGTATGTATACAGGGTGTACCAACGGCTAACCCTCCACCCAATCAACTTCCATTAAGCATATCGGTTCCTTATTATACTCTAAGCCATACATGCGCAATCCATGATGTCATTAACTTGTTATAATGTTGGGCGACCATAAAAGAGTTGATCGGGTTCTTTTAGGGTTGCCACAATATTATACTAAGTTAATAACATAACTTCATTTTGCTCTAAAGCATCCAACAAACATCAATCAGTAGCAACAATCCATATCAATCACATCCATTTCAATTAATGCACACATTAACCACATTGTACCCATTCCACATTTATCACGTTGAATTCAAGCCATCACATAAGTGGTCTTAACTACGAACTCACAATATACACTTTCTAGGGTTCACAGAATTCACGTTGCATACAAATTTCCTAACCATGCATGCTATATGAAGAGTTTTAACTTAAGCCGTAGTCTAGGTCAAACCGCCTAATTCTCTACGACCACGCATGGGCCACCATTCTGTAACACCCCAAGCCAAGGCTCAGAATATCACGGAAATCATATAGCACAAGGTGGAATTAAAGTAGAACATGACTAAATGCAAATAAAGGATTCAGTGAATCCAACCAATAAAAGAAACAAGTAATCGTCAAGGTTTACAAACCAACATCAAAAGAAAGCTATCAATCCTAAGTATAATGCAACAGATGGTAAATGGATCCTTGATCCATATAAGTCCAGTCCGGGTTCAACAGCAAGCAAACAAATCAAACTTCACGTCCTGGATAACCTGGTTACCTGAAAAGTGTACTAAGCATAGTCAACACAAGGTTGGTGAGTTCGTAGTAATGGTCCATTAGAAACCATTGCCAATCATCATAATATACGAGTAGAGGCAAAACATGACTTACAGTGAGCCTCTATGAACAACACAACAATATCCACAACAAGGCACACAAAACAAGTAAAACGCGAATTAACATTATACTCAAGTAACGTACATAACATCAACTCAAAACAGGTATCATATCCTCTTCAGTGGGATTGATATACAACATATCCTCTTCAGTGGGATTGATATACAACATATCCTCTTCAGTGGGATTCATAAACAACATATCCTCTTCAGTGGGATAGATACACAACACAAGCTCACATCCTCTTCAGTGGGATTGATATACAACATATCCTCTTCAGTGGGATTCATAAACAACATATCCTCTTCAGTGGGATTCATAAACAACATATCCTCTTCAGTGGGATTCATAAACAACATATCCTCTTCAGTGGGATTCATAAACAACATATCCTCTTCAGTGGGATTCATAAACAACATATCCTCTTCAGTGGGATTCATAAACAACATATCCTCTTCAGTGGGATTCATAAACAACATATCCTCTTCAGTGGGATTCATAAACAACATATCCTCTTCAGTGGGATTCATAAACAACATATCCTCTTCAGTGGGATTCATAAACAACATATCCTCTTCAGTGGGATTCATAAACAACATATCCTCTTCAGTGGGATTCATAAACAACATATCCTCTTCAGTGGGATTCATAAACAACATATCCTCTTCAGTGGGATTCATAAACAACATATCCTCTTCAGTGGGATTCATAAACAACATATCCTCTTCAGTGGGATTCATATACAACATATCCTCTTCAGTGGGATTCATAAACAACATATCCTCTTCAGTGGGATTGATATACAACATATCCTCTTCAGTGGGATTCATAAACAACATATCCTCTTCAGTGGGATTCATAAACAACATATCCTCTTCAGTGGGATTCATAAACAACATATCCTCTTCAGTGGGATTCATAAACAACATATCCTCTTCAGTGGGATTGATATACAACATATCCTCTTCAGTGGGATTGATATACAACATATCCTCTTCAGTGGGATTCATAAACAACATATCCTCTTCAGTGGGATTCATAAACAACATATCCTCTTCAGTGGGATTCATAAACAACATATCCTCTTCAGTGGGATTCATAAACAACATATCCTCTTCAGTGGGATTCATATACAACATATCCTCTTCAGTGGGATTCATAAACAACATATCCTCTTCAGTGGGATTCATAAACAACATATCCTCTTCAGTGGGATTCATAAACAACATATCCTCTTCAGTGGGATTCATAAACAACATATCCTCTTCAGTGGGATTCATAAACAACATATCCTCTTCAGTGGGATTCATAAACAACATATCCTCTTCAGTGGGATTCATAAACAACATATCCTCTTCAGTGGGATAGATACACAACAAACGACATCCATGAAACACAAAACTCGCGGCGCGAGGAGTCAAGCTCGCGGCGCGAGGCTCACAGCTACTCGCGGCGCGAGGAAGTATCGCGGCGCGAGGCTCACAGCTCACTCGCGGCGCGAGGTCCAGGAGCTATCGCGGCGCGAGGTCACAGTACTACGCGCAAACAGACCAAAATCGCGGCACGAGGAGTCAAGCTCGCGGCGCGAGGCTCACAGGCCACTCGCGGCGCGAGTTCAGGGGCTAGCGGCGCAAGAAAATCCTTTGACCCACGAGGGACACAACTCGCGGCGCGAGGAGTCAAGCTCGCGGCGCGAGGCTCACAGCTCACTCGCGGCGCGAGGTCACAGTACTGCGCGCAAACTGACCAAAATCGCGGCGCGAGGAGTCAAGTTCGCGGCGCGAGGTTCACAGGCCACTCGCGGCGCGAGGAGTCAAGCTCGCGGCGCGAGGTCACAGGCTCACTCGCGGCGCGAGTTCAGGGGCTAGCGGCGCGAAACAGACCAAAATCGCGGCACGAGGAGTCAAGCTCGCGGCGCGAGGCTCACAGGCCACTCGCGGCGCGAGTTCAGGGGCTAGCGGCGCGAAACAGTAAAACTCGCGGCGCGAGGAGTCAAGCTCGCGGCGCGAGGCTCACAGCCACTCGCGGCGCGAGGAGTCAAGCTCGCGGCGCGAGGCTCACAGCTCACTCGCGGCGCGAGTCCAGGAGCTAGCGGCGCGAGAAATACTTCTGACCCAGGTGACAAAAATCTCGCGGCGCGAGGAGCTCACTCGCGGCGCGAGGTCACAGCTCACTCGCGGCGCGAGTCACAGCTACTCGCGCGCAAAGACCAAAATCGCGGCGCGAGGAGTCAAGCTCGCGGCGCGAGGCTCACAGGCTCACTCGCGGCGCGAGTTCAGGGGCTATCGCGGCGCGAGGCTCACAGCTCACTCGCGGCGCGAGTCCAGGAGCTAGCGGCGCGAGAAATACTTCTGACCCAGGTGACAAAAATCTCGCGGCGCGAGGAATACTCGCCCAGGTACAAAACTAGCGGCGCGAGAAATACTTCTGACCCAGGTGACAAAAATCTCGCGGCGCGAGGATAAAAGGTCGCGGCGCGAGGTACATGCTCACTCGCGCGCGAGTAAGACTATCGCGGCGCGAGGAGTCAAGCTCGCGGCGCGAGGCTCACAGGCCACTCGCGGCGCGAGTTCAGGGGCTCGCGGCGCGAGGAGTCAAGCTCGCGGCGCGAGGCTCACAGGCTAACTCGCGGCGCGAGGAGTCAAGCTCGCGGCGCGAGGCTCACAGCTCACTCGCGGCGCGAGTCCAGGAGCTAGCGGCGCGAGAAATACTTCTGACCCAGGTGACAAAAATCTCGCGGCGCGAGGATAAAAGGTCGCGGCGCGAGGAGTCAAGCTCGCGGCGCGAGGCTCACAGGCCACTCGCGGCGCGAGTTCAGGGGCTAGCGGCGCAAGAAATCTGACCCAGGGAAAACTGACGCGCAAACAGACCAAAATCGCGGCACGAGGAGTCAAGCTCGCGGCGCGAGGTTCACAGGCCACTCGCGGCGCGAGGAGTCAAGCTCGCGGCGCGAGGCTCACAGGCTCACTCGCGGCGCGAGTTCAGGGGCTAGCGGCGCGAAACAGGTAAAACTCGCGGCGCGAGGAGTCAAGCTCGCGGCGCGAGGCTCACAGCTCACTCGCGGCGCGAGTCCAGGAGCTAGCGGCGCGAGAAATACTTCTGACCCAGGTGACAAAAATCTCGCGGCGCGAGGATAAAAGTTCGCGGCGCGAGGATGCTCAGACCTGCAGATTTTTGAGTCTAAAACACGATCCAAACTTCACCCAAACCCCATTTTCGATCCCCAAATCGTCTAGCGATGATCCAAGACTCATTTTGAAGCTTAAACAAACATGTTTTAACATAACTACACATAACCCAATCCACAATTTCAACCAAAACATCAAAATCACACCCGAATCCTTCAAACCCTAAATAAACCCTAATTTGACCCAAGATTAGTTTTAAGCCGATTTAGGACTTGTAAATGTTCAAGATGACTAGAAATGCATAAACAAACATAAGTAGGAGTAAATGGGATGAATTAGACTCACCAAAACTTCTCTTTGAGCTAGAACCCGAAATTAGGTCAAAATGGGTAAAACCTTGCACTAAGACTTTGATTCTTCAATATGGTGGCAAAGAGATGAAGACGACGATGATTCCCGAGTTAAACTAGTTCCAAAACACCAAATGATACTAGAGGGATGAAGAACTAGAGATGTTCTTGCTTTGGTCTAGAGAGAAAAGAGAAAGAAGAAGAAGAGAAGGATAGAAAATGAGAGGGGAAGAAAGGGATAAGGGGGAGGATGGGTCATTGGTGGCTGGTGGGTCATGGACTACCCACGGGCCGACCCGCTTCTCTTCTCCCGCCAAAATACAATCGTTACACGTTTAAACACCCATCAAAACGTGTTATCGACTCGAATCACACAATGTCATTTAATTCACGAAACGACCCAAATAACTTCCACATTGCCATTTAATCACCAAAACGACCCGAATACTTTATTAATCTATATTGTTAGTCATATTACACGTAAAGTCAACGAGTCAAAATTCACGGGTGTTACAAATTTAGAGCATTTTAATTGTATAGTAAAAATATCATCATAATTTAAAATTAAGATGATTAAACAAATCACATTAATTTTAAAAAAAATTATTGTATCTTTCTATCCAAACATATTAATTTAGATCAGCTGAGACTAGAGTACTGGAGCGGAGCATTAGAGGACAACTGTCTACGTATCAACCAAAAAAAACCTAAATATTTTCAATGTGAGATTGACAAGAAAATGACCCAGCTGTTATATGGAGGGGATATCCACATTGGGGATCATATATTTTACACCGCAAAAAGGATAGCTAGACGAAGTTGTAGCACATTGTATATAAAAGTTGGGTGGTTGCATCACATTGTATACTTGAGGTCAATATCGATCACAAAATTTAGTGAGGATAGTCGAAGCTGTAGCACATTGTATATACAAGTTTGGTGGCTGGAATTATGGATCATGTGTGATATATAGGAGAATTCTTTAAAGTTGAAAAAGGAGAATTAGACATATATAGTAGTGCCGATTAGACGACTAGCTATATTGTATGGGTTTTGAATTTTGACATTTGGATAAAGTCCAAGCAAATCGTATGGAGGTGGAGGGGATGTGGATGCTAATGGGGACATGTGGTAAGATTATGCTAAAAATGATTTCAATTCGACTGGAGCTTTTAGAATGGAACTTAAAGTTGTGGCAATTATATATATATATATCAAAATTTTGAGGGAATTGAAGGACGAATCAAATGGTTTGGGCATGTCAGGTAGAGAGATCAAGACGTGTCATTATTAGTAGATCGAAATCCATCACCGCGCATGCACAACTGGAGAAAAAGGGGTAGATTTAACACCAGGGATATACTTAAGACCGACTTGAAAGTAGAACTTTACTAATCCGAGGACATAATAATAGCAATTTTTGGAGCATGGATAGAAACTTATCATTACGCCTAGCTAGGTATAACTATATACTAATATAAGGTAGATGAACATGATATATAGCTAGGCGCTAGGTGTTCTTTTGACGAGGTAGTTTATTGTAGGATGCATTGAAATCATAAGCATATAGGTTCAGACATTTGAGCCTCTAGGTTCAGATAACTTATATGCATATAGGAACCATTGGGTTAAACCCCAGTGGCCAGGGGTATTTTCCTTAATCCGCTATGCGGGCCCCGGGTGAGTTTTACTGAGGTCTCAGGTTCGAGCCTCAGGTTCCTCACCGACGGTATTTTCTCTTAAAGGTGGTGTCTCGCATCATGCTCGCGAAGGTATCTTCGGAGTGCGAGTTCGACTGTTGAAATTAACCTGTCAAAAAAAAAAAAAATAATAAAAAAATCTAGCAGCATATAGGTATTATTTCAACCCGGATCCTTAAAACTTAAATAGACTTATATGCATCATCTTATGTTTTGTTAAAACGAGAATGTTTGTATGTAATTACATCTCTCTCTATATATATATACTCGTATATGTCTGCATGCAATGCGTCTTCACTTACGTACATGTAAAACATGCTCAGATGCATGTTTATATGTTTTTCTTTGACATATCATTTATGGTGCGCACATACGCACGCCCACCAGTCCCAGACAACATACATAACCAGGCTAGCTAGCTCCCACGGACTCACCCCTCCCACCACCGTTGGAATAAACATGATTCGATTCGAGTGATAAAACATCACCGATCGTCCTGTGGAACCTGTAAGATCATTAAACATAATTGCTATTGATTTCGGGTTCCCAAAACAAGATGATTGAGTAATAATGGGATGATAAATTCGGCTGTAACATGATGCACGAATTAGAGATGAATACACACACGAATTTAGTGAGGGTACGTATTATGTGTGATTAGTGATTATTCATTAACCTTAAGTTAGGGTTAATGTATTTCTATTTATAATGAGTATTCACACATTCAACCCCTCTGGTGTTTAATGTGTGTAACATTAGTCCTCATAGTTCCAATCATCTAATGGGAAACCCTATAGTATGTCTTTAAGAGTAAATACGCCCATTATATATTTACTAGACATAGGGATTTTAGTTATTGTCAATTATCGTATCAGGAATGACAGATGATCAGTGACGGTCACACTAACGTGGTTCCAACATTCTCCCACTTGACCAAGCGATCATTTATCTATGAGTATTCAGTAAGTCCGGAATAATACTCATTTTGTTTTAAACTGAAATCATAGCCAATAAGTACAGTCGTAGAGAAGAACATCAACTCATGACCCCCACTAGTCAAACCATGACTCAAATTTAAAACTAATAAGCAATGATCAATTGACTAAGACAAATTTTGTTATATAATGTCTATACACTATTATGAGCACAAAGTGTAACTAATAGACAAACAAAATCTGAATAAGGAGAAAATTTTTATTAAGATAATAATAATGACCAATAAGTACAACATGCTATCATAATAAGTCCTTTAGTAAGCCTCATCTTCGACACGTGTCCTACGAAGATTTTAGGAGGAAGACCTTCGGTCATTGGATCCACTAGCATATTATGTGTACTTATGCACTCAATACAAAGAACATTTTCCTCAATCCGTTCGCATACAAACAGACACTTTGTATCGAGATACATCTCAGCAACAGTTGAACTGTTACTGTTCAAGAAAGTTACGGCAACTGAGTTATCACAGTAAAGCTTCAATGGTCTAGTAATAAAGTTGACGACTTTGAGTCCACTGACCAGGTTCTTTAACAACATCCCATGACATGGTATTATAGATGACAATGCATTCAACCATCATGATGGACATTGTAGTCAGTTTATGTTTATGACTCTGTCAACAGTTAAGGTCTGCAGCTAATCATAAAAATATGTCAAGAAGTAGATTTCTTATCGGAATCAGAACATCCTACTACTTCTAAGTTGTCATTTCTTCTATAAGTTAATGTGTAGTCTTTGATCCTTTGCAGATATCTTATAACCTTTTAGCCGCTTTCCAGTGTGCTATTCCGGGATTAGATAGTTAACTCCCAAGCATACCGGTAATGTAAGTGTAAGTCCCCTGGTACGGATCGTCAATAGCTTGATCCAATTATCTTGAGGTGCGGAATCCCTCACAATAACTTGGTGATCAACAAAAAGCCCCTAGATCACCTGCTGCCTCGCAGATCTTCTTCGGGCTAGCGGAACAACCTTTGACGACTTAACCTGCACAAGAATGCTTGATATTTCGACAAATGTTCAACCCTAAACTCTGTTAGGGTTCGGTATTTATAGGAAACACCTGACATGGGCTTCAGCGAGTCGACCTCGCAAATCCAGCCCAGCCCGTCACTAATGCGAGGTCGCATTCTGTGATTGGCCTCGTATTTGACCCTGCAAATACGGAGTCGTATTCCCTATGTGAAATGCGAGGTCGCATTTCATCCTTAGCAGATTTACTACACATTCAATACTTAAACTTAATCTAGTATTCTATGCATAATACTAAGTTCATTAATGACAATCACATTACAAAGACATATAACAATATAAGCCCAAACAATCTAGACTGCTATTGACATAGATGTGCACTTACAGACTCCCCCTTGACAATAGCTTCTAGACGTTAACATTCATATGTCTTCGTCTTGTCTTTGTCATTAATCTACTTCCTCTGCTTTTTCTTATCAGCCTTCTTCTTCTTCTGAACTTCTTCTGAATCATCTGCAGCCTTATAAAAATCACAGTCTGAATGTAAGCCGATCTTCAAGCACAAACTCACTGTATTTCTATATCGCAACGCTGGACCCTGAAAATCTTTTGAAAACCAAATATTAACACTGTTCAGCTTCAGCAGATCTTTCTTGCAGAAGTTCACTAGATGTAAAGGCTCATAAATCCTCACAATCTCATAGTAATGATCACCATACATCACAGCTTCATACGTCTTACTATCAAAGTACCAGCCTATCATATTATCCAATAAGTCCTTCTTGAATTTCTTCAAAGGCACTTCTTTGGCAAACTTGGTCGGCTCATACTTCAAAGTAACAACAGGCTTCTTTGTCTTCGGATCTATCTTCGATTTATCCTTGACCATCTTGCCTTCCTGTGGATGATACTTTCTCTGAGATGGATCCTTGACCTTCATGTCTTTCGCTATAGACCTAGCAATATAATTTCCAAACTCAGATCCACTAGGATTGATTAGTTCTAGCCTAGCTAAGCACCAAAAATCAACATCAGTAAGTGAGTTGATGGCTTCTTCGTTATAGTCCAAATACTGCACTCCGTCTGTTCTCCTGATAATGAGAAGTCTCAACTCATCATCCCAATGAAAACTCACGATTATTGAGCATGCAGTAGTGGCGTAGGCTTCAACCTTCTCTCCCTGAATCTTGTCTTTATATTTGATAGGTTTATGCGATGCCTCATACTTAGCCATGTTTTTCTTCCAAGTAATAACCCAATCTGGTCTAGTATCAACAGGCTCTGTATGTTGCACATCAGGATCTTCAGCAATTGGTTCTTGCATGACTGGAGCTTCAGGATCTTGGAATTGTTCAGACCTGTCCATTCTATCAAGCTTAGCTCTGAAGTCATCAATACTAAACCCTTTGCGCTCAGCATCTTTATCCACAAGCCTTGAAGCTGTAACTGGCATATCGACCTCTGCGATATCCATCCAGCTCTCATCACCATAGATTATCTCACCTTCTTCTCTCACAACATCAGTTGTCTTAGAAGACCCTACCATACCAGTTGCAATCTCATTCAGAGACTCTATTGCCTTGGTTAGATCCTCTTGATGCTTATTGCCTTTATCTCTTGCTGCATCCGGGTCTTGATTTGAATCATCATCTCTCTTTTTCGAAAGCTCATCACCCTTACAGCCTAGATCTGGCAACAATTTCTTTTTCACCAAAAACTTCTCAATCAACTTACTCAAATCAAATTGAGTCACACAATCCAGCATGACATTAGCAATCTTAGTCATCTGTTCAGCTACTCTAACTACTCCTTTATTCGCTCTAGTAGCCGAATTTTCTGCCTTAGTTGCTTCACAACGAACCATGTCAAAGTTGGACATGAGAGTGTTAATAAAGTCTTGATGATTCTTTCTTTCATCATTAAGAGCTTTCTTTAACGTCTCAACTTCCTTTTGCTTTCTCTGCATCTCTTTCTCATGGTTCTTCTTTTGTTTCTCCAACTCATCAAACAAACCATTAACTCTAGCCTCTAACACCGTCATCTTTCCTTTCATGTCAGCCATACCAAACACTGGTGGTAAAATAGGAACTTGACGTGTAGTCGCTTCAGTTCTTGGTTCAGGATTAGGCACTGAATCCTTCATTCTATGAGTTATAGACGACCTTTCAAGATTTACAGTTGTCTTATGAGATCTCCTTGGTATCACTGTCTCTGCATGTGATTCAACTGATCTCCTAGACCTCTGTTCAAGAACTCTGCTTGATACGTCTGGAGCCTTGATCGTCTCATCTACTCCACTAGCAGCAGTTTTTTCCTTGACTTTCAATTTGATAACAGTTTTCTTCTTTGGAGCAGGTACCTCTTCAACTTCTGGCACCTCAGATTCCCTAGAAGACTCTGCTCGTTTCCTTTTTAGACCTGAATCAGATGAAACTTTCTTTGAAGCACCTTCAGAAGTACTAGCAACATGATCAACGGTATCTTCATGTGCTTCTGCTTCCTTTTCAAGAACCACATCTCTCTCAACTATCACCTCTTCTGTGCCTTGAACCTGTGGTTATGCTATGTCGCCCATTGGCACATCTGGCATCACCATCTGTAGAGGAACTGGATTAGCTACTGGCTCATGTGGAACAATCTCAGTCCTGAATCTGGAAAACTCCTCAGCTGTAGGTGGATTAAAGTTAATATCCACTAGAGCTCCAAACAAAGGAATATCTTGAGCACCTGGATCACCATCAAAGCGACTCTTAAGCTCATCATATGCTCTTTTTACAATAGATGTCACTTTCAGGACTGACTTAGTAGCAGGCAGATTAGGAACATGATGATTAATGATCATCATAACGAATCTAGGATAAACCATAAACCTATGCCCTAGTCTGGCAGTTGTTTGTTTCCTCAATTCGTTGAAGAAATACTTAGAAAAACTATACGGTTTGTTGTATACCAGACCAACCATCTGAGCTTGAGATTCTTGATTAAGCGTATCCCATCCGGTTCTTCTACTACACAAACTTACCAATAATACGTGCGCTAAGTATCTCCACCTTCCAAAGAATCCGCGCTTCTTCAATGTTCCCACATTCAAGTCATCGGCATATCCCATCCTAGTAAATCCTCCAACAATAACCTCTCTACTAAAAGTAGTTGGTCCATTCTCTCCTCCTTCTTGATCTACTGTACCTAACTTCAAGATATCAATAAGATCGGAAGATGAGAACTTAATGGTCTTGCCCGCAACCACTGTCTCTATCAACTCCTGAGTAGCAGTCTTTTTATGTTTTGCATTTTCCCAGAACTCTACCAGGTATGACTCATATAGCACAAGTGAATGAGTAAGAATATGGTAAATTCTTGACTGCTTCAAAAACCTGAAAATATTATGATAATATTCTGTTCCATCTTGATTCTCGTCCAAATTAATCAGAAAGTTATGACCTGATACAAATTCTCTTGCCATTTCTGTAATCAATAACAAATAATTAATTACTCAAATAGACATAAAAATTCATATGCAGTCATACAATTAACTTTAATTATCCCTGTAATAAAGTTAACACAACATAAATTATCTCGGTAATTTAGTTAAAAGCATAAATTAACTCATTTTCAAATCTTTATAAACATAAACTTTTGAAAATCTGTTAAATTAACTTAAATTATCTCTGTAATTAAGTTAAGTATAAAGATTAACTCATTTTCAAACATTTATAAGAATAAACTTTTGAAAATCTGTTAAGTCAAAAACACGAGGTCGTATCCCTGTACGAGGTCGTATTTCGAGGTCAAAATACGGTCAACCAAACTCTAAATACGAGGTCGTATTTTCCAATTTGGCCACGTATTTGATCAGGTCATAAATCGGCATCGTATTTCGAAAGTCAAACCGGTCAAAATAAATTGACATTTACGAGGTCGCAAATATGGGCTAGCAAAACCCCAAATGCGAGTCCGTCGCACTGTTCGTCTTCCCCAACGCGATTTCGCGATTTACCCAACCAAAACTGGTAAAAATTGTTTCTTTATACTCGTATTCAAACGATAAAGATACCCCAACCCTATTTTTACCCAGAAAACATCAAAATCGAAGAAAATATGGAAACCCAATTCGAAAATTTCGAAACCCTTTTTCTTGATTTTCTTGTTGCATGGATAACTATATTACGATTAGATAGTATACCTAGATTCAGAATTTCGAGATGAACACAAAAATATCAATCAAAAACTCTCGATCTAATTGTATCTATCAAATCAAAATCGGGGTAGCAAAGTAGTATTTTCGGGGTCGTAAAGCTCAATTTTGATAAAATAAAATGTGAGGTCGTGTTTGGCTAAATGGGTTTATATACCCACTTGACCCGAATGGATCTGGGTCAACCCGGCCCAATTACGAAGTCGTATTTGCCTAAAGCCCAATTAGACCAATTACGAGGTTGTATTCTCTGTACGAAATTACGAGGTCGTAATTACCTCCTACACACTTTAAAATCAAAATTTCGTCAAAGTTTCTGAATAATTGATCAACGATTACCACGAACTTCCTGGAAATATGAAAATTTAAAAGATCAAACCTGTAGACTTCAAATTTTCATCTTTTCCCTGATCTTCGTCTTAAACCTGAAAAGTTAATAAACTTACACAAAATTCTTTAACTTTTCAACGATCAATCTTTCCAAAACTTTCTCGAATTTAGTTTTCCCGAATCTGTACCACTTGCAACAATCCATATTTCTAACCAGTTATAAAATTGATTCTTCATTCACTTAATGTCTATGTCTAAGTTTATAACCTTCTACATTCACATTATGTCTATGTCTAAGATTTTAATAATCTTCTACATTCACTTAATGTCTATGTCTAAGATTTTAATAATCTTCTACATTCACTTAATGTCTATGTCTAAGGTTTCACATAACCTTCTACATTTACATTATGTCTTATGTCTAAGATTTTACTAATCTTCTACATTCACATTATGTCTATGTCTAAGATTTTAATAATCTTCTACATTCACTTAATGTCTATGTCTAAGATTTTAATAATCTTCTACATTCACTTAATGTCTATGTCTAAGATTTTAATAATCTTCTACATTTACTTAATGTCTATGTCTAAGATTTTAATAATCTTCTACATTCACTTAATGTCTATGTCTAAGATTTTAATAATCTTCTACATTCACTTAATGTCTATGTCTAAGATTTTAATAATCTTCTACATTCACTTAATGTCTATGTCTAAGATTTTAATAATCTTCTACATTCACTTAATGTCTATGTCTAAGGTTTCACATAACCTTCTACATTTACATAATGTCTATGTCTAAGATTTTAATAATCTTCTACATTCACTTAATGTCTATGTCTAAGATTTTAATAATCTTCTACATTCACTTAATGTCTATGTCTAAGATTTTAATAATCTTCTACATTCACTTAATGTCTATGTCTAAGATTTTAATAATCTTCTACATTCACTTAATGTCTATGTCTAAGATTTTAATAATCTTCTACATTCACTTAATGTCTATGTCTAAGATTTTAATAATCTTCTACATTCACTTAATGTCTATGTCTAAGATTTTAATAATCTTCTACATTCACTTAATGTCTATGTCTAAGATTTTAATAATCTTCTACATTCACTTAATGTCTATGTCTAAGGTTTCACATAACCTTCTACATTTACATATGTCTATGTCTAAGATTTTAATAATCTTCTACATTCACTTAATGTCTATGTCTAAGGTTTCACATAACCTTCTACATTTACATAATGTCTATGTCTAAGATTTTAATAATCTTCTACATTCACTTAATGTCTATGTCTAAGGTTTCACATAACCTTCTACATTTACATATGTCTATGTCTAAGATTTTAATAATCTTCTACATTCACTTAATGTCTATGTCTAAGATTTTAATAATCTTCTACATTTACTTTATGTCTATGTCTAAGATTTTATTAACCTTCTACATTCACATTATGTCTATGTCTAAGATTTTAATAATCTTCTACATTCACTTAATGTCTATGTCTAAGGTTTCACATAACCTTCTACATTCACATTATGTCTATGTCTAAGATTTTAATAATCTTCTACATTCACTTAATGTCTATGTCTAAGGTTTTACTAACATAGTTGATAATCTTTCATATTAAAATAAAATTATTTCTATATCTAAGGATATAATCTTCTACATTCACTTAATGTCTATGTCTAAGGTTTCACATAACCTTCTACATTTACATATGTCTATGTCTAAGATTTTAATAATCTTCTACATTCACTTAATGTCTATGTCTAAGATTTTAATAATCTTCTACATTCACTTAATGTCTATGTCTAAGATTTTAATAATCTTCTACATTCACTTAATGTCTATGTCTAAGGTTTCACATAACCTTCTACATTTACATTATGTCTATGTCTAAGATTTTAATAATCTTCTACATTCACTTAATGTCTATGTCTAAGGTTTTACTAACATAGTTGATAATCTTTCATATTAAAATAAAATTATTTCTATATCTAAGATCTTCAACTAATAATGACCTTGCTATCAACATCTGTAATTACTATATAAATAATATATTATAAAAACCTGATGTTCTTAGCATTGTCTTGAATACTTCAGTCTTTTGCTTAGAAACCCTTCCTTTGGATTGACTTCTCTGCAAATACACTGAAAAAGAATTTCGAGACAACAACATTTTCATTGCTATACCCGAAACTCGATCTTACGAAACTTCAGATTTGAAAGACAAACTTCAAACTCTCTGTATCGTCATAATAATCAACTAATGCACCATAGCTTGTTGTAGTTCTCCCCCTCAACGATAAATCCCTCCGAATTAAGCATATGCAATCTTCCTTCTTGGATATATTGCTCGAGTCCCTGCTCGCCTTGCATAACCGGCATGTAATAGAGAGGTAGACTTTCCAACAATCAATTCTGAACTAGTTGACTCCCATGAAAACCAGAAACTTTGAAACTTGAATCACAAACTTCAGGAACATGGAACCTGTTTCAAAAGCAATTCTTTGTCTCCATAAATCAAAATGTTTCTTCTGATTATGATCAACATCTTCAGACAAAACATATAAAATACAGCTTCTTGTGCCTATACCTGCACAAACTAGCTTAAACAAAATACACAACGAGATCAAAATAAAAATGTTATTCTTCATTATTTCATTACTATAATATACGATAGTAACGACTTAATCTAGAACTACATTTTTCATTTTCTTCTCCAAATTTGTTATTCTTCACTATAATAAGTCATAAACATATGACATTATCTTAGTCTAGAACTACAAATCTTCAAGAACTTGAACCAAACTAAACCCTTATAATCGAGATTTTAATTCAAAACTATGAACAACTCCGTGTCCATTCTAATGAAAATCTTCTTTCTAAGAATCAATGCAAAGGCATTAACTCAATATCCGTTTATTGAAATCAACAACTCTGTGTTCTTTTCCTTAAACCCATATTCTGTTAATGTGACATACTTTCTTTTAGCTTTTGATCACAACACTATCGCTTAACTACCCTACTCGTTTATTCATTGTTCCATAAGAACGTAGTTGATTCCTCTTGGAAACTAGATTCTATTCTGACTATATCTCTCGTGCAATAGGAACTTTTATTTAAGCAATACAATACAAATAAAAATTTAAACATTTCACGAAAAACATAACACACACACAAACATACACTAAACATAAACCAATAACATAGTTACAAGAGCTAAAGTTACTGCTGATTAGATCAGATTAGCATGTTACATAAGCCTACTAGTGAGAAATAATTCTCTTATTATTAGTTATGAACAATGATCCATCAACGATTAACAATATGTTTGTCCTCTTAAACACTCGGTACTTCTAGTCTCCTTTTTGGTTTGTGACACTTTCGACATACCCTGGCCAAGGACAGTCACCATGCAACCCGAGTAGCCTAATATGTCACTTAATCATGTTTGCGAACTTATGTGCCCCATATTCAGATACACTCTCACAATCGACACAAGCACTAAAATTAAGACATTTGGTGAGTAAAGTGAGAAATCTTTCAAAGATTAAATTCAAAACTATGAACAACTCTGTGTCCATTCTAATGAAAATCTTCTTTCTAAGATATAAAATGATTCTTTTAAAGATAAAATTCAAAACTATGAACAACTCTGTGTTCTTTTCCTTAAACCCATATTCTGTTAATGTGACATACTTTCTTTTAGCTTTTGATCACAACACTATCGCTTAACTACCCTACTCGTTTATTCATTGTTCCATAAGAACGTAGTTGATTCCTCTTGGAAACTAGATTCTATTCTGACTATATCTCTCGTGCAATAGGAACTTTTATTTAAGCAATACAATACAAATAAAAATTTAAACATTTCACGAAAAACATAACACACACACAAACATACACTAAACATAAACCAATAACATAGTTACAAGAGCTAAAGTTACTGCTGATTAGATCAGATTAGCATGTTACATAAGCCTACTAGTGAGAAATAATTCTCTTATTATTAGTTATGAACAATGATCCATCAACGATTAACAATATGTTTGTCCTCTTAAACACTCGGTACTTCTAGTCTCCTTTTTGGTTTGTGACACTTTCGACATACCCTGGCCAAGGACAGTCACCATGCAACCCGAGTAGCCTAATATGTCACTTAATCATGTTTGCGAACTTATGTGCCCCATATTCAGATACACTCTCACAATCGACACAAGTACTAAAATTAAGACATTTGGTGAGTAAAGTGAGAAAGTCTTTAAGAATCAAGTCAGCGGTGACAGGTCGGTGATTCCTCACGCGTAAAGTGACTTAACTTGACTCACGTACGGAAATATACTCAACATTGCATAATGCCAAGTACTTGCATATTTGTGACATTATTTTAAGCACTTATGAAAACCCATAACTTTCGATGAGACCCGTGTAGCGAACTTTCTGACAACCTATCCCAAGTTGGAAGCTTTAGGTAGGCTAGGTATACAAAGACACCCCAAGGACTTACTTGTTCGAATCTCAAAGGCCACATTAGCTTCATATTTTCAACAGATTTATTAGATATTTGCATATCTTGTCACAAATATACATCCGAAAACGCAATACATACACATATATGTACCCGAGACCTTCTATATAAAGACCAAATATTCATAATTACAATGCAAGATCTTTCATAAGATTTAAAGGACTTGTCTATTTTAAGAACAAGCATTCTCAGCCATATATCTGAATACATTTCCCATAAGAACATTGTATACATTAAGTTCAGATTATAAGGAAACCTTGGTACTTTGTGTCTACCGATACATCATATAATGGTATCACTGAACTGAGCATTTAAAAGTACAATTAAGTAGGCTTAAAAGCTAAAGTATCGTCACGTCTAATCGTCTTGAAGCAGTGACCTTACTCTATTTATTATTTTCTTTTTCTTTTCTGATACTATATGACACACATACATTACGACACAAACACTGACTCATTTTATAAAGTTCCTTTTGAGAGACACTGTCACTATAGATTTCTCATTCCAATCAATTGGACTAAAACTCGAAACGAGTTCGGTCGAAAGCCTTAGTGAACAGATCAGCTAACTTAAAGTCACTCGGCACCTTTTCTAGGACTATTAATTTCTTTTCAGCACAATCACGTATAAAATGAAACCTTATGTCTATGTGCTTAGTCCTACTGTGCTTAACAGGATTATTGGTTATGGATATGGTGGATTAACAATCTGTCTTTATGAGAGTACAAAGGAAAACCTAACCGTGATAGCCAATGCCGGTGAATGAGTATTCACTTGCTGTTATGTATTCCAATCTCTCCCCTAAGACAAACATCCACTGATGTCTACTTCCTCAAGAACACCAATTTCTTCATCCCTGTGATTAAACTAGTGCACTTCTGGAACTGACATATAACATAACCAACAACATAAATCAAACATATAAAAATTAGAACATGTACTATAGATCATCATCTAGTCATGATCTTCTATAGTACTTTGTCTATCTCATGAACAAAATATAAACTAATTAGAACAAGTCTTCTTGGAACATTGATCATGAGTTTCATGGATTTTTCTCTTTCGTCCATCTAACACATCTTCAAAGTCCTTGACAGCTTGCTCATGAGACCTACAAATCTCTTCTTGTTCAGGAGTTAACACAAGAGGCACAACTTTCGGACGATCATAACTATGATCCTCCTTGTTAACTTCTACACTCCATACCTTGTCAATCAGAACCCGAGGAAAACAAAATCTTGAAAATTCCATCTCGGTAAAAACTCGATCACTACCCTTTAATGTATAATGAGTAAGATAGACTTTTTCCTTTTCTAAGTCCTTCTTAGACATTGATACGCCTGGCAAAAGGTTCTGATCCTGTTTTTCAACAAAATTAACATTATCAATTAGGATGCTTCCTTTTACAACTTTTCCAACCCCGGAAATTTTTCCGCCTTTGGAATCCATAAAACAGACATAGGACCCTTTAACAGGAGTAAACTCCGTCAATAGTCCCTTGTCCTCCATAATGTGCATGGAGCTTCCGCTATTGACAAACCATAAACATGCGGTCTTCCTTAGCAGCTCATGCACATTCATATACAGTTAGTTTTTCAAAGGACCCCTATCCCGGTTGGCTTTGGGTCTATCATTCTCTTCATCAGAGACTATGTCAGCCCAAAATTCACCAGTAGGCACCCAAGCCTTAGCTGGTTTAACAGTTGAGCTGTCAACAGGCCTTCTGCTGGGTGAAATTCGTGAATTTCTTCCAGCACTAAGCCTACGATTGGGGGAACCACTAGGCCTCCTTTCAGTAGGTAGCCTTTGGTTAAAACCCTTAGAATTCTTTTGAAATCTTGACATTTTCTCAGGAGATGATGAAGACATTCTCCTAGGACTATGTCACTGAAATAAAGGATTAGAATTCGATTTAGCTTCAGCTGTTAACCTTTCATAGTAAGCACTGTTGGGTTTATCTCTTAATTTACTAGACTGACTCGAACTACTAGAACCTTCTCGAGATGAGACACTTCTAGGCTTACTACTACTTGTCTGGGCTCTATTCTCAATCTCCCTTTGTAAGACACTTCTAGATTGTACAGACTTATCTCTAGGTGAGACACTTCTAGACTTCTCAGATTTGTCTTTTTCAAATTCTCTAAATCTTAAGTAATTCTTAACAGCTAGACAATCAGGATTTTTCTCAGCATATTTCTCATAATATTTATTCTTGTAATCCTTCATGGACATGCTGTGCACAGACCTACTGTTTTCACTAGAATCCATACTACCTCTAGATTTTTCAGGTGACACCCTAGATTTATTCTTCTTATAAGGACAACAGCTTGACACGTGACCTACCTCACGACACTTAAAGCATGACCTTTTAGAAGCCTTCTTCGATAAATCACCATGAATAATCTCAGGCACTGGAACCCCATGACCTCTTAATTCATCTATATATTCAAGAGCTGCATAGGCCTCTTCCCAAGAAGTCGGTGCTTGTATGGGAGGTGCAGACCGTTTCACAGTCTGAATCTTTGGATCAATGGATAACATTTCTTTAATTTTCCTTTCAGCAAATTGTTCAGGTGTTTTAGATTGAACACTCAAACCTTCTGCATTAATTGTAGAAGTTTGAACAAAACCTTTCTTGAAAACTGTATCTTTATAGTTCTTGCTTTTTACAGGTTTTGGCAAATGTTCAGATTTTACGGGTTCATCAAGACTCCAGATTTGATCAATATTTTCAGGATATTTACCGTTTAAATCTGACTCCTTTGCTGAAAACACTTCATCATTACCTTTCAAAGTAAAGTAGACAATTGTTTCCATTTCAACTTCTTTTTCAATTTCTTTTAGTTTATTATCCACTGTCTGTTTGGCTTCACTTGGGTCTGAGTGAGCCGTAGATTCACTAGTCTTGTTCCCAGATCCCTCTGACTTAGACATCTCAGGGATAAGAACATCACTAGTTTTGGTCTGTGGAGGGGTAGTCTTAGGTACTGTGAGTCCCTGAAATACGATGGTTAACCTAGAAAGTGTAAAATACAACAAGTCTAATAATCACTAGAATGTACTAGTATTACTTAAATATAAATGCAAGTATATAAATAAAGTAATACAAGACTTAAAGCAATAAACAAGTAAAGTGGAACATTATGTATTTTTCAATGGTTTATTTTATTTATGATGTTAAATAAGGGAAAAGAATCCCAGAGTGTATGTAACTTGTCATCTTTTACTATTGTATGTATGCATCAAAAATTTTGAACGTTTTATGGAAGTATGTCGCCAAATTGAATAAATCGTGTAAAAGATGACCTGCTTGATGGTTAGCCGGTTAAAATACTGACGTGGCTTGATGACATGGATTAATCATGCCACGTAAGATACATACAATAGAAAAAGTTTCAAAGTTACTTACACTCCGGATACTTAACCCATTAATTAATTTATGACGTGGCTCCACCGTGGCGGTCTGCATGACATGTGACCGGCAAAAATTTTACCCAGCCGGTAACTTACACTATCCGAACATTTTTAGCAGGTTATTTCCATAAAACGTTCAAAATTTTTGATGCATACACACAATAGAAAAAGTTTCAAAGTTACTTACACTCCGGATACTTAACCCATTAATTAATTTATGACGTGGCTCCACCGTGGCGGTCTGCATGACATGTGACCGGCAAAAATTTTACCCAGCCGGTAACTTACACTATCCGAACATTTTTAGCAGGTTATTTCCATAAAACGTTCAAAATTTTTGATGCATACACACAATAGAAAAAGTTTCAAAGTTACTTACACTCCGGATACTTAACCCATTAATTAATTTATGACGTGGCTCCACCGTGGCGGTCTGCATGACATGTGACCGGCAAAAATTTTACCCAGCCGGTAACTTACACTATCCGAACATTTTTAGCAGGTTATTTCCATAAAACGTTCAAAATTTTTGATGCATACACACAATAGAAAAAGTTTCAAAGTTACTTACACTCCGGATACTTAACCCATTAATTAATTTATGACGTGGCTCCACCGTGGCGGTCTGCATGACATGTGACCGGCAAAAATTTTACCCAGCCGGTAACTTACACTATCCGAACATTTTTAGCAGGTTATTTCCATAAAACGTTCAAAATTTTTGATGCATACACACAATAGAAAAAGTTTCAAAGTTACTTACACTCCGGATACTTAACCCATTAATTAATTTATGACGTGGCTCCACCGTGGCGGTCTGCATGACATGTGACCGGCAAAAATTTTACCCAGCCGGTAACTTACACTATCCGAACATTTTTAGCAGGTTATTTCCATAAAACGTTCAAAATTTTTGATGCATACACACAATAGAAAAAGTTTCAAAGTTACTTACACTCCGGATACTTAACCCATTAATTAATTTATGACGTGGCTCCACCGTGGCGGTCTGCATGACATGTGACCGGCAAAAATTTTACCCAGCCGGTAACTTACACTATCCGAACATTTTTAGCAGGTTATTTCCATAAAACGTTCAAAATTTTTGATGCATACACACAATAGAAAAAGTTTCAAAGTTACTTACACTCCGGATACTTAACCCATTAATTAATTTATGACGTGGCTCCACCGTGGCGGTCTGCATGACATGTGACCGGCAAAAATTTTACCCAGCCGGTAACTTACACTATCCGAACATTTTTAGCAGGTTATTTCCATAAAACGTTCAAAATTTTTGATGCATACACACAATAGAAAAAGTTTCAAAGTTACTTACACTCCGGATACTTAACCCATTAATTAATTTATGACGTGGCTCCACCGTGGCGGTCTGCATGACATGTGACCGGCAAAAATTTTACCCAGCCGGTAACTTACACTATCCGAACATTTTTAGCAGGTTATTTCCATAAAACGTTCAAAATTTTTGATGTTTTTTTTTTTTTTTTTTTTTTTTTTTTTTTTTTTTTTTTTTTTTTTTTTTTTTTTTTTTTTTTTTTTTTTTTTTTTTTTTTATTTCCATAAAACGTTCAAAATTTTTGATGCATACATACAATAGAAAAAGTTGACAATTAATATTTTCAAGGGTATTTTATGTTAAATAAAATACAAGGTTGTGCGGAATCAAGATAATACAAATAAGTATGTATCCTAACAACCTATGAATTACAGATGATCTATATTTGTCAAATAACTCTTTTGGATCGAGATACTTAAAGTTGTGAAGTATCCCAGTTTAAGATCGAGAGTATTTAGACAAATTCACTCTAATGCAAAATGTATGCTTAAAAGTATTTTTCTCAAGGAAATGACTTTGTATTTATAGGCAACAAAATTCACCAGTGAATTTTGTGCCGTACAAATATGGTTGCATGCATTTAATGATCCGACAAGAACATTAAATGCATTGGATAAGGTATAAGGATAAAGTCACATCAAATGACTTTGTATCCTTTTAACCAACCACCTTTACACACGTATAAACTTTGGGAAAGAACAAGTGGATTGTTCTTTGGAAAGTGTGTAAAGGCAAAAGTCAATTACTCGATATCAGTGTTCAGACTTGTAAGGTCTAGAACACTGACAATCCTCCAGTGTACAGATCTGGTAAGACTTCCAGTGGACTCCGCCATTTGTCAGTCTTCTTTATTCTGACTTCAGTCTTTGACTTCAGTAAGAACGTCTTCAGTAGAGTAGATCTGGACTGGGGTGAAGTCCAGTGAGCTAATCTGGAGAATACTCTAGATTTCCTATACAAGTATTTGCTCATTGGTCTTCTATTATTTCTGGACAAATCTTCAGAGGGACTCCAGATTCCAAGTCTGGAGTAGGTCCAGTAGAACACGTTTCTGGACAGATCTTCAGTAAGGCTCCAGTAGTCGAGTCTGGAGTGAGTCCAGTAAATCTGGACCTAACAGAATTAAACTTAATTCCTTACATGCTTGGGGGGGGGGGGGGTGGGGGGGGGGGGGGGTGGGGGGGGGGGGGGGGGGGGGGGGGGGGGGTGGGGGGGGGGGGGTGGGGGGGGGGGGGGTGGGGGGGGGGGGGGTGGGGGGGGGGGGGTGGGGGGGGGGGGGGGGTGGGGGGGGGGGGGTGGGGGGGGG
Source organism: Erigeron breviscapus (assembly GCA_034093135.1). Classification (NCBI taxonomy): domain Eukaryota; kingdom Viridiplantae; phylum Streptophyta; class Magnoliopsida; order Asterales; family Asteraceae; genus Erigeron; species Erigeron breviscapus. The sequence continues at coordinate 11,815,055 of CM067170.1, read as the reverse complement.
GGGGTGGGGGGGGGGGGGGTGGGGGGGGGGGGGGGGGTGGGGGGGGGGGGGGTGGGGGGGGGGGGGGGTGGGGGGGGGGGGGTGGGGGGGGGGGGGTGGGGGGGGGGGGGGTGGGGGGGGGGGGGGGGTGGGGGGGGGGGGGTGGGGGGGGGGGGGGGTGGGGGGGGGGGGGGGGTGGGGGGGGGGGGGGTGGGGGGGGGGGGGGGGGGTGGGGGGGGGGGGGTGGGGGGGGGGGGGGGTGGGGGGGGGGGGGGGTGGGGGGGGGGGGGGGGGGGTGGGGGGGGGGGGGGGGGTGGGGGGGGGGGGGGGGGGGGTGGGGGGGGGGGGGGGGGGGGGGTGGGGGGGGGGGGGGTGGGGGGGGGGGGGTGGGGGGGGGGGGGGGGGGGTGGGGGGGGGGGGGTGGGGGGGGGGGGGGGGTGGGGGGGGGGGGGGGGTGGGGGGGGGGGGGGGGGGTGGGGGGGGGGGGGGTGGGGGGGGGGGGGGGTGGGGGGGGGGGGGTGGGGGGGGGGGGGGGTGGGGGGGGGGGGGGTGGGGGGGGGGGGGTGGGGGGGGGGGGGGGGGTGGGGGGGGGGGGGGGGGGTGGGGGGGGGGGGGGTGGGGGGGGGGGGGGTGGGGGGGGGGGGGGTGGGGGGGGGGGGGGGGTGGGGGGGGGGGGGGGGGGGTGGGGGGGGGGGGGTGGGGGGGGGGGGGTGGGGGGGGGGGGGGTGGGGGGGGGGGGGGGGGGGTGGGGGGGGGGGGGGGGTGGGGGGGGGGGGGGGTGGGGGGGGGGGGGGGGTGGGGGGGGGGGGGGGGGGGGTGGGGGGGGGGGGGGGTGGGGGGGGGGGGGGGTGGGGGGGGGGGGGGTGGGGGGGGGGGGGTGGGGGGGGGGGGGGGTGGGGGGGGGGGGGGGGTGGGGGGGGGGGGGGGGGTGGGGGGGGGGGGGGGGTGGGGGGGGGGGGGTGGGGGGGGGGGGGGTGGGGGGGGGGGGGGGGGTGGGGGGGGGGGGGGGGGGTGGGGGGGGGGGGGGGGGTGGGGGGGGGGGGGTGGGGGGGGGGGGGGTGGGGGGGGGGGGGTGGGGGGGGGGGGGGGGGGGGTGGGGGGGGGGGGGGTGGGGGGGGGGGGGGGGGGTGGGGGGGGGGGGGGTGGGGGGGGGGGGGGTGGGGGGGGGGGGGTGGGGGGGGGGGGGGGGTGGGGGGGGGGGGGTGGGGGGGGGGGGGTGGGGGGGGGGGGGGGGGGGGGGGGTTGGGGGCATCATTTAAAAGGGTCTTGGTAGAGTCGAGTTCCTTTCTAAGGACAGTTACTTCGCTAGACAAACCTATGCTACTTTTACAAACAGAAATAAGTGATTGTAGAGAAAGACTTACCTGTTGTTTTGGTGCCTCAAGATTGGCCACAAAATTCACGAGCCCTTCTGTACTCAGATCATCAGGTATCTCAATCTTTACATCCTTATCCTTTTTCTCAGTTTTCACATTTTCATTAGCTTCAGTGAAAACTTCTTCAATCTCAGCTCTTACTGGTTCTGACGGTTCAGGTTCCTCTTCTTCTTTCTGATGAAAACTATCATGATCATCTGTGCTGGCATACAATGTATAGTCGAATGAATTATCAACAAGATCGTTCATTCCTCCATCAATGTCTTGAATTTCTGCCAAGAATGCATGATTCTGATCATCGGTACTAGTTGAACCCCAATTATAAGTACCATCAGATTGAACAACTAAAGCTCTTGAGTTGTCCGTATCTCCTGAGCTTCTGTTCCCAGTATTAGCATATTGATGTCCAGAATTCTGACTCACTATAGAACCACTTTGATTGAAGTTCTGACGGTATGTAGCTGAATTGTTGTCCCGTCTTGGCCTCTGACACTCTCTTGCAAAATGTCCAAAACCATCACAGTTATAACACTTCACCTTGGTCTTGTCAAACCCTAACTTTGCCATTCACAACCTTCCTTCCGGTTCTATCTATGAAACGCTGAACTCTCAATGTTAACATAGCTAATTGCCAGTTCAGATCCATTTCTTCCAAGTCATCTGGATCAACTTGCTTGTAATCCTCCCTAACCAAATCAGGATCAGTTAGTTTTCCTCCAATTAACTTCTCATGAGCAGACACAAATGAAGCGAGCATGCCCAAATGTCCCTTAGCAGATCTTATGCTCATCGGCATCCCTGTGTAACCCGAGCTTGGAGAACTACTATTCTGAATACCATTATGCACTACCATGGTCGATTCTGGAGAAGTTACATACATCAAGTTGCTATCAGAATCCGTTGACATCTTCATCTTGTCATCATCTCCACTATAGAAGGCAGTAATCCCTCCATTTGAAGATTTTGCAGAAGGAACGCTTGATTTGCTATGATAAAGTTCAGGACGCTGAACAAAATCACTGCTACCTGCTTCCTTCGACTTTCGTTTCATATCTTGACCTCTCAGCTTTCGAATGATCTGATCCAGAGTCCATGTACTAAATTCGGGATTTTGTTGGATTGAAGTTACAAACCCTTCCCACTTAACTGGAAGAGCTTCCAACAACTTCTCGATGACATCTTCTGGATCAGGTTTGTACCCAAAGTATGCAAGCTCAACCAGCAAATGACTGTAACGAATCAAGATCTCATCAAGAGGTTCATCTTTGAAGCTAGTAAAGACATAATACTGCTTCTTTAACAAATCCTTCCTTCTCTTCTTGAGATCATTATCACCTTCACAATGCTCTTTGAGTGCATCCCATAAGCCTTTTGCACTATCATACATTTCAAACAAGTGCAAGAATTCCCCTTGGAGAGCCATTCGGAGTGATCCTAAAGCTTTACTTTCTGCTTCGTAATCTTTCTTTTGATCGACAGTCATTTGCTCATACGAAGCCGCTTTTCCACCACCAGAACCAGTAGGTTCTTTGTCATTTTGCACAGTGGGATGAACATAACCATTAACAATACATATCCACATCCTCACATCCATTAGCCTGCAATATGACTCGAATCTGCCCTTCCAACTGAAATATCTATCAAGGCTTATCAACTTGGGCGGTGAATTGGCCTTTCCGGTTTCGTGATCCATCAGAATTAATTGATTCAGCAAAGATTGATAATTTGCGGGTAATTGAGACGTCATTTTCTCCGAGCTAGCAAAATTCACGAACTGTTTACAAAAATAAACGAGGTCGTAAAAGTTCACGAGGTCGTAAAGATAAATACGAGGTCGCAAATTACGAGGTCGTAAAATACGAGGTCGTAAAAGTACGAGGTCGTAAAAGTACGAGGTCGTAAAAGTCACGAGGTCGTAAAAGTACGAGGTCGTAAATACGAGGTCGTAAAATTCACGAGGTCTCAAAAATAAACGAGGTCGTAAAAGTTCACGAGGTCGTAAAGAAATGCGAAGTCGCAATTAAACACTCGAGGTCGTAATTGAACTGGCGAGGTCTTAAAGAGCTCACGAGGTCGCAAACGATGTTGGAATCCTTAGATCTCTTGAATTCGAAACCCTAAAAGCCAACAACAACACCTTCGACTGCTGCAAATACAAATTGAGGTCACAAACAAGATTTCCGGTCGTAAACTCGTGAAAGAATCACGTCTAAACGACCCTAAATCGATATTGTCTATCACCAACAAGCTATAACCTTCCGGTATTAAACCAAGAGCCTCTGATACCAATTGTAAGTCCCCTGGTATGGATCGTCAATAGCTTGATCCAGTTATCTTGAGGTGCGGAATCCCTCACAATAACTTGGTGATCAACAAAAAGCCCCTAGATCACCTGCTGCCTCGCAGATCTTTTTCGGGCTAGCGGAACAACCTTTGATGACTTAACCTGCACAAGAATGCTTGATATTTCGACAAATGTTCAACCCTAAACTCTGTTAGGGTTCGGTATTTATAGGAAACACCTGACATGGGCTTCAGCGAGTCGACCTTGCAAATCCAGCCCAGCCCGTCACTAATGCGAGGTCGCATTCTGTGATTGGCCTCGTATTTGACCCTGCAAATACGGAGTCGTATTCCCTATGTGAAATGCGAGGTCGCATTTCACCCTTAGCAGATTTACTACACATTCAATACTTAAACTTAATCTAGTATTCTATGCATAATACTAAGTTCATTAATGACAATCACATTACAAAGACATATAACAATATAAGCCCAAACAATCTAGACTGCTATTGACATAGATGTGCACTTACAGTAAGCGATATCTGGACGAGTACAGACCTGAGCGTACATAATGCTCTTAACTACTTATGAGTAAGGTATCATCCTCATTTGCTCTTTTTTAATCTCAATGTTCGGACTTTGGAAACAATTACATACGTCTCCTTTTACTACTAGATCTATAGTGGGTGTGTAGCGTTGCATGTTATGGCATTCTAAGATGTGTTCAATAAAAGCCTTTTGAGAAAGACTCGGAACATCATTACACATGTCCCGATGTATTTCGATACCTATGACATAAGAGGCATCACCGAGATCTTTCATGTCGACATTATGCGAAAGTAAACGCTTCGACTCACGCAACATATCCAAGTTGTTACTTGCAAGTATAATATCATCCATGTGCAAAACAAGGATTGTAAATTTACTCCCACTGATCTTGAGATATGTGCACTAATCCACTTGATTCTTTAGGAAGTCTTGTCCTTTTATGACTTCATTAAACTTAAGGTACCATTTTAGTGATGCTTGCTTCAACCCGTATATGGACTTATTCAACTTGCAGAGCATGTGCTCTTTACCTTCTGGAATTTCAGGTTGTGACATGTACACGTCTTGTAGCAAGTTTCCATTCAGGAAAGTGGTCTGGACATCCATCTGATGTAACTCTAAATCATAATGAGCTACGAATGCCGTGGTGATCCTTAAGGAAACTTTAAGAGAGACAAGAAATAAGGTCTCTTGTTAATCGATTCATTCCTTTTGATTAAAGCCCTTCGCAACCAGTTTGGCCTTATAGCGTTCGACGTTTCCATTCGGGTCTAATTTGGTTTCGAAGATCCATTTACAACCTACAGGTTTGGATTCTTCGGGAAATTCAACCAAGTCCCAAACGTCATTATGCTACATGGAATTAAGCTCTTAAATCATGACTTCATTCCACTAAGTGGCCTGATCGCTATTAATGGCTTCTTAATAAGAAATAAGATCAGTAAGCTTTCCAATGTCCTCAACTTCAGTTAAATAAGTTATGAAATCATCAAAAGTTATGGCCTTGTGTGACCTAGATGATCTCCTGAGTTGATTTTCAGGTTCAGTAAGGAAGATGCTTTAGCATTATTAGTAAGATGCTTTATCATTAGTAGTATCCTGCTTAGAAGAATTAGGATTTTGATTAGGAGAAGGTGGATCAGTTAGGAGAAGGTGGATCAATGATATTAGGAGCAGCGTTGGGTACAAGAGGAATTATCAAAGGAGTAATAATAACCGACGAGTGGTTCCCCCCGCTTCTTGTACTTCTTGCAAATCTTAAGTTATGATTTGTCGTGCTCCCACTGATCTCTTAGTTCTCAAGAAACGTGATATGCTGCGTGTCAATAATGCTAGTAGTGTAGGAAAGACAGTAAAACTAATAACCGATAAAGAAACATGTAAGGGATTTAGGATCCAGTTTCTTTAAGTTAGAGTTATGGACTTATGCTTCGGCAAGACAACCTCATACTTTCATATATTTTAGACTCAGTTTCCTTTCTGTCCAGGAGTCTTAGAGACAGATTCTAATGAAACTCTTATTGAGTATATGAAAAGCTGTTTTAAGGCCTCAGTTCAAAAGAAAGTAGGTAAGTTAGTGTTGACAAGCATACTTGTCACCATGTCAATTAAGGTTCTATTTCTCCTTTTAGCAACATAAATATTGTTGAGGAGAACCAGTCATGGTGTATTGGTTAGTTATGTCATGTTCCTTTCAAAAGTTATGGAAATGACCAGGAGCTTCACCAATATCAGTATGTCAACCATAATACTCACCTCCTCTATCTGATCTCACAACTTTTATTTTACGATCAAGTTGGTTTAAAACCAAAGTTTTAAGATCAATAAAAGTCTCTAAGGGTTCAGATCAAATATAGGTGCATATAACACGAATAATCGTTAATAAATGTAATAAATGATGTATGTCCTAAGATGGATGCGGGATAGGGGCCACTAATATCAGAGTGAATTATTTCCAACAAGTTGGAACTTCTAGTGGCTCCGTTCTTAATTCCTTAAGCCATTTCGCCTTTGAAGCATTAAATACATGTTTCAAAATCACTAAAGTCAAGAGAATGTTATATTCCATCCATTATGAGTCGTATCATGCGAACTCGTGAGATGTGGCTAAGATGTTTATGCCACAACATGGAGGAATTCTCTTACTTAATTAGGTGATTTTGTCTTTGTTTTAGTTATGTCATCAATATTAGGAGACAACAAAGACTGTAAGAAATTATGATCTAGTTCTAACTTATATACAGTAATCCATCCAAGAAACTAGGACCAAGGAGTTCATTATTATGAGTAATGGCAATCTCGCCACAACCATGAATTATTACATAACCTTCAAGGTCTTAGACTAGAAAAATAGATACAAGGTTTCGAGAAATTCTCGGTACACATAAGGTATCTACTAGTCTAATACACTTTCCAGTGTTTATATGTAAATTATAAGTCTCCATGGCTTTGACATTTAAGAGATCACCCCTTTCAACTCTAAGCTTTCTGTGGCCCTTTGATGGCTTATGGATTGTATGAAATCCTTGCATTAAGTTAATCACATGAACTATAGAACTAGAATCACTCAAACATGTATTAATAAGTACATCAAACGTAAGAAACAAATATTACATAAAGTAAGTTACCTTTCTTAGCTAGCAACTCTTTGAATTTAGGGCAATCTGGGCACAATCAGAATTTGCAGTTAGGATTGCTCGTCAAGGACTTAAAGTTAGAGGCAATAGCACCCTGATTATCCTTTTGAACTTAACTTGCAGTCTTATTACTGTTATTATCCTTCCTCTTAATGGAATTAGCAGTGGTAGTAAGGTGAACACTTTAGGTTGGCCCAACTTAAGACGGTCATTTTTCTTGCACACACATTGCGATTAGTTCACTCATCGACCATTTATCCTTCATAGCGCTATAGTTAATTTTGAAGGTGTCGAAATGAGCAGGCAATGAGGTCATTATAAATTGCACAAGAAAATTGTCAAAGACTTCCATTTTAGGACTCTTAAACTTATGAGTCATGTTAGTCATCTTCATTATGTGTTCACAAATACTGCCATTTCCTTTGTATTTAAGCTACTTGCATACGCCTAATACATTCACTCAGATACTTTGATTGATGAAGTTCCTGACCATCATTAGTGACAAGCGATTCGCCCTATCCCATTTTCTTAAAATTCGCTTTCTAAGCTACGGAAGAATTAGCAGTAATAGCAGTGGGTTCATTATGGCAAATGACATAGTCAAGGTCTAGCATCTCTAGAGTTAGAGGTAATTAATCCTTTCATAAAGCAGAGTTTGCATCAATAAATGGCTCAATGCCTAAGTTAGGTACTACAGTGGAAATAAAGAGGATATTAATTTATGATACAAGCAATAGAAGATTATAATAATAATGCCTAAAATAAGTAGGCTTAATAGTAAAGAAGTTATAGTGACATGATTAGCTATCTAAGACAAACTAAGTAATGTCTTTTAATAGTAATGGAACTAGAGTAATGCCTAAAATAAGTAGGTCTAATAATAATGCCTAAAATAAGTAGGCTTAATAGTAAAGAAGTTATAGTGACATGATTAGCTATCTAAGACAAACTAAGTAATGTCTTTTAATAGTAATGGAACTAGAGTAATGCCTAAAATAAGTAGGTCTAATAATAATGCCTAAAATAAGTAGGCTTAATAGTAATGAAGTTATAGTGACATGATTAGCTATCTAAGGCAAACTAAGTAATGTCTTTTAATAGTAATGGAACTAGAGTAATGCCTAAAATACGTAAGGGCTAATAATAATGTTCCTAAAGTAATGAGACTAAGACCATTATACTAAGGAAGCTAGTGATAAGTAAGCCTATTGTAAACACCAAAACAATAAGCTAAAGTAAGGCTCTACTTAGATTTTACATCACCTTTGGGCAGAAGTAACTAATATCTAAGTAAACATGAGCATTAGGGTCATGTAACACAACGCTTATCTTTTGACCTTTGGGCACAAAATTTTACATCACCTTTGGGCAGAAGTAACTAATATCTAAGTAAACATGAGCATTAGGGTCATGTAACACAACGCTTATCTTTTGACCTTTGGGCACAAAATCAAGAATCGTGTATATTATGCATGAAAATAGTCCTTTTGGCACACAAAGTATATTAAATCACCTTTGGGCAGAATCAATATACTAAGTATTTGTTATGCAAAAGGAAAAGAACGCAACATGAGAATCACATTTGAC
>CM067170.1:11521642-11799142 GCA_034093135.1 Erigeron breviscapus | reverse complement strand
AGTCGTGAATATCCTTGTAGATAATAGATAATTCTTAATCTTGATTATCAGATTTGAAAACAAATCGAAAGTTAACTTCATAACTGATAAAATTCGAAAGTTGCTTTTATATTTGATAATTCTTGTGCTTGGTTTCTAGATTTGGAAATTTATACATTCGTTGATTTTTTATGCAAATAACCATTCTTTATATGAATTGTTGTTAGACTAAAACTAGTTCATTGCATTTTCGTTGGCCACTAAATAATTAATATCACTACCACCTCCATTTCATAAATACCGTCCACATTCATAAAAAGTTTTTTCTTAAGATATATATACTCCGTATGTAATTAGCGAAGCTTTTTTTTCAAACGATAAATCGGATCACCGACATGCCACTGGCTCACCCGATCATCTCCATTCTCCAACTGCATATTAACAAAATCATTAACTTGAGATATTGTTATAATGACTATCACGTAATAGTGGAACAGGTAAATGATTGAGTACAAAAATGCCAGGATAAATCATATGTAGCAAACTATGAAGTTTACAACATAAGCACTCTGAGATGGTCCTGTGTATATCTAGAGATTTACATATTCTCACATAACTATGCAATCTGCTGTTAATTTCTTAATCCAATTTCTAACCAACAAAATCAAGCACTGATTCTAGCCCATTGACCACTTACTAATTCTTACAATGGGCAAATGACTACCATAATTTCAGGATAAACAAGAGCAACAACTACTGTTATTTGTTTGTTGATTCACATTAGTGATCATAGGCCCTTCTTAAAGAAAGAGACTAATATAAATCGATGTATAACAAAATGGACTTTGAAATTACAGATATGATTCTTTTAGCTTGGTGGAAACATTTCAACTTAGAATTCAAAATCACATTGGATATTTGGATGACAACTTAGAATTCAAAATCACATCGAATGCAGTACGTGGTTTTGTAGCGTTATAATTATCCAAGCCATCTCCACGATACACCTTGACATTTGCCATCATAGCATCGAATTAAGACAACCACAGCTGAGAAACAGGTTTTCCTTTTTGGCAAGACATCACACAATCCAGAACAATCTCCTTCAGCTGTTTCTCAATATCTTCCATTGCAAGACATGCATCTATTGTCTGTCAAAGATCACACATATAATATGAATTGGCATCAAAGAATGGACTGGTGATCAACTAAAGCTGAAAACCGTAGGAGACCCACATTTTCTGTAGTGTGTGGTGAAAACTAATTAATGGGTCACTTAAGGGATTTTAAAACTTTAATGGAACAAACAAGTGAACTAAAATAGAAACAAAAAGAAATGGATTTAATAGATCGAATGGATTGAATTGAAGGTCACCCAAACTGTATTTCTGGGTATAAACCCCCAATATGATTTATGCAAAAATAACAAATTACTATAAACAATGTAACTTTTGCGGTCATACTTGACACAATAACTTTTTATCTATGTTTTAATTATGGACAAAAAAGTGTCAGGTCAACTCAACCCCTCCCGGCCAGTATCATCTATGCCTAAACGATACTTGTACCAAAAAGTTACCTGGTTTTGACCCAAACGCCCAAAACCATATACATGTTATCCAGTCCACTCATTTTGCCATCTAGATTTCCTGAATAACTGAAGGAATTCACAAGACTTAATGCAATTTTACTAAAACTTTGTTACCTTCCATGATGCATCACTAAGCATCTTGTAATACTGAACAACATTCTTCTGAAACTCCAGCTGCTCATATCTTTCACCTCCATAACCACCTCTTTCAGCAGCTTTCTACAGGTATATTGTTTCATCAACTCGTAAGAGATAGACAAGAGAAAGATAACATTAAAAATAATCTCCAAAAAAACTGTAAATTACTTCTGGCGGTATGTCAAGGTACACCACCAAATCAGGTGCCAGCAGTCCCACCTCTGGAGCCTGCACACAATAATAACCATGTATTACAAAAGAGAAAAGCAAGTTACAATCCAGGAAAAGAGGATTGAGGCATGATGACCACCTTACACCAGTCAATATCCAGACCTTTGGCAGATGAGAAAGCTACCCCTGAATAAGAATAGCGGTCAACTATCAAGGAAGTACCACTTTTAAGCTTAGCCTCCATCAATGATCTGAAAATCATGGATAAATCATTTATGAGATCATGAACACCCACATATACAATCATATGAAAACACGAGATCAACAGAAGAAGTATTGTAAAAATTTCAAGGGCCACTAAAACTAAAACAAGAAAATACATAAGGTAATTATCTAGACGAGGAATGTGTGGTGCATGTAGTTGTAGCAAAAAAAGTATTTTCTGCCTAAGTTTCTACAGTAGTTTGATACGGATGATCTGGAAGATCATGTTAGCAGGATTAAAGTGACTGTTAGAGATGACATGATGGTCGAGTAGGGCCACAGGTAATATTTAGTATGTGACAAGTTGGGTTCGGTTAACCCGCAAACACATTATTGGTCCAATTTCCATAAATATTTAATGAATTGATTATGATTACAAAAACAAAATTACTGCAAAAACCAATCTTTGGATAAAACGATAAAGGAAGGTTATTTGCATCAGAAACAGACATTTAGATAACTTTCAACACGTGTGACCCATATACCAGTTCCCCATTTAGCTAAAGATTTTTAATTGAGCCGTTGACATAGAACACAACCCAAATTAACAATTCATAAGAAATTGGGCCAAAGTTGCAACCTATAAGGCTATAATGACTGTGAAATAACTCCAAATGGTGCACAATGATATGCATGAAGGGGATACATGTTGTCAGTTAATCAATTGAGGAAAGAATGACTATGTAAATTTCAAGACTCATGAATCAAGTAATAGTATTGTTAAACTTTTATGATGGTAAATAGTAAGTAAAAAGATGAAAAGCCCAAGCATGGTACTGATGTATAAATCAAGATTTACTTATGTTAATCACAAAAATGTGCTTTGTGATCTTGTCTCCTTCGTCATTTGTCCTGATGTCACCACATACCAACAAAAGGAACCTTTCCATTCACTGGTTATAGATTAGCTTTGGAGCAATAAACTATATAGACAAATCTAGAAAAACACCAATCCGATGTAACTTATAAATATCCATAAAAAATGTTTCTAAGAATATACTCGAGGATGGCATCAGTATGGAGGTAACTAATATATGAATCCAACCAGCTAATTGATTTACCATGATTTGATTCTCAAACAAAATTAACTTTCTAATTCCATACATCAACAATTTAACATGTATGAAGGCTCCAAGCCACACAATAAACATGTAATCCAACATGATCAGCCTCTGTATGCATTCCCATTAGAAGTTTATCAGGACATGATTAACCAAATAGACTTGAAAGAATCATTTCAGCTTGTAGATACTATAAGATCGTTTAAAATGCACCATGAAAACAATCTCAAGGACATTCAACTGATATTTATAGGTTGAAAAGGCATGAAGATAAAGGTCTAAACTAACCTTTTCTCCCAACGATTTGCACTAAAGAGAAGATGAATTGTGTGATCATCCAACTGCGATTGATTGGAAAGATATGAAGAAATCATTTTTCCAACAGCAGTCTCTCTATCGGGAAATCGCCATGATTCTACTGGATACCCAAGACCTTCCAAGTATGACAAGAGCCTGCTAGACTGTGAGGTCTTCCCACTTCGATCCAAACCTTCTAAAACAATAAGAGCACCTCTTGCAGCATTATGGTTATTATTTTCCATGTGGATATTTCTGGAAGAGCACTTAAACGAAAACCGCCCGTCTGATGATCGTTGAGCAGCTACAGCTCCAAAATTTCTACATCAAGAAAATAACTTTTAACAAAAAACTGCACCAGTATGTATGACAAAAATCTATATCAACAATTAACAAGTACTTCTCCTACAGTCCCATTATTATCATACCCCACAAACTCATTTTTTAATTAAATTGATCGTAATTTTGAAAAGGGGGATTTATTAACAACAAAAAGCACCTGCCTTGTTCAAGTGGCCGTGTTTTCCTCGGCATAACCATGAAGCCTTAAACCCAAATCAACCACTTGTATGGCGTTAATTAAGTGAATTACTAAGTCCGCATAAATGGGTACGCGACAAAAGACTCAACAGTTCGGTATGATCCTTAGGTCTTTCACACTAAACATGAATCATATAAACAAGTTCATTACTAAGCCCAAAATTGGTTCAAAACCATCAAGTTTTTCATTCTTGTCCACACAGTCTTTCGCGTTTTCTATCTAACTGATGTGTTACTTGAAAAAAATGAATTATAAGAGGGGCTAACTTACAAAAACTTAGACAGTGTGAAACGGCAAGCATGCATGTTCTGCAACCCCACAACTGAATTAACATAAAACATACGGAGTATTTCATCTTCAGACAACACAAAATCAAGGTGTGAAAAAAAGAAACATAGCAGCTAATTTAATCAACTAATTGTCCGGCCTACATCTAAGTAAAAAAAAAAAACTCGCCAACCCGAAAAGGGATCCGTTTATTCGTCCCATCTGGCCCCTATAGTTTAGTTAGTACGTGCCCAATTTTACTAATTTATTTACTGTCAAAGTTAGATCAATGCAATAAGTAAAAATTATATACCCAAATTTCGTTGTGACATTTTATCAAACACCTGGTGGCCAAGATCTTTGTATACACTTGAACTCAACCAACATAATTAATTGATCCGACTAATAAACCAAACTAATAATTCAATTTAATTACAAGGAAAAAACACAAGTGATTAACTGAGTGCTTACCGAATAATCCAAAATTGGGGAAATAGGAATCAAGTGAAATTAATAAAATGAAAAGGAAAAAAAGTGAGAGCCCCAAATTAGAGACGAGAAAGTAAATATCAACTACTGGCGGGCGCGGTATGAAATTAATAGAAAAGACATAAAGCCTACGGGAAAAGAAAAAATAAATAAATAAATAAGAAAAGACGATATATCTGTCTTATTAATTTCGCGGGAAATGTGTTTTATAAATGTGGAAGTGGCGCCTTGTGAGGTCGGTATAAGTTCATGAAAAGTAGCATGTAAACGAGTTAAAAAGGAGTAAACAGGCCTCAAATCAATCAAAATCTTTAATTTTTAGAGAAAACGTTATTTACTTATTTAGAAACCCATTACATTTAATCTTGGTAAAATTGTCCCTCCTAAAAAGATTATTCCAGAATAAATGGGCAATAGTTAGGAGAAATGCGCCAGCGGCGTGCAAAAGCAAGGTTATTAAATCATTTAGTTTTTCTAATTCATTTGAAATCTTTTATTCCAAAAACCATACGTACGTTAATAAATGATATACATACATACTTGCATAGTTAATAATCCGAATTCAAGTTCCAATAATCAAATTGATGTGGAAATGTCCAGGTTCACTGAACTGATGACACCAGTGAACTGGAGAAATCAACTGAACTGAAGGGTGGAACTGAACTGAAGAAGTTAACTGAACTGAAGGAAACTGAACTGATAATGTCATCTGAACAAGCCATGTTAATTCTGCCAGCAGTGGCCCATTTCAGACAAGTCTTTACTGAACGAGTTCAGTCGCCAGTGGTAACACTCCTCCAGTGGCAAGAAGCTCCAGTGACAACCAGCAGTGATCCACCAGTAAAGCTTACCACTGAAGCACTCCAGTGACCAGCTCCAGATTTAAGTCTCCAGTGGAAGTTCCAGATTTACGTTCCAGTTTTCATTAATAAAGTTTGTTCCAGTCACATGTTTGTGGACCCAATAAAGAAGGAATGACAGCTGTCAAAGACGATAAGGGAGGGGCGTGTGACAACGTTAATCCTAACGGTTTGTGGGCCCTTGTGCAGAAGGAATCTTTCTAAAAGCTTTGTCTGTCCATTTCCTATTGGTGGATAAATTAGTGGTTGTCCTTAGTACATGACAGCCTTTTATTTATTTAATATTTGTATTTCTTATTTCCTAGAAAATAGCATGTGTGGCTATAAATAGGGGCTTATTTTCTCATTGTAATTAGTTTTTTTTATGTTGAATGAAATTAATAGAGCAGCCTCTAGAGAAAGATCTGATAGTATACCCAGAAACTCTAGGGATTCTGATGACCCACATCCTAGAGAACGACGAAGGAGACATAAGGGTGATGATACTAGAGACATTAAGATAGATCCACCAGATTTGAATGGGTCTTCTTGTAACATTCGTGACTTTTGACTTGGTTTGACTTTTGATTGAATGTAATAAAATGTAAACGACTACCCGAATTTATATGAATTATCGAACGTTTTGTTGTGTTATAACGTAACGTTAAATTTATTTGTGAATACGAGTTCGTTTTAGCGATTTAATGATTAACGTTTAGCTATTTGTCGAAATTAGCGGAGCGGGGCCTCAAAGAGGAGACCCCAAGGCCGGCCCCCCCTCACCCTCTCTCCTCACTCATCCACTCATTTTACTTTACCAAAAATCTATCCTATCTCTCTCTCATCTCATTCATTTCTCTCTTCTTCCTCCCATCTACCTCAAATTATCATCATAAATTCATAATAATTACTTGTTTCATTGCTAGATTAACCAAGAAATATAAACCTTAATAAAAATAAACATAATCTTGCAAGAACCTAGGGTTTTGAAGTATTCCTCGCGCCGCGAGCTTCTCCTCGCGCCGCGAGCTTGACTCTCGCGCCGCGAGCTTGACTCCTCGCGCCGCGAGCTTGACTCCTCGCGCCGCGAGTTCTCTCGCGCCGCGAGCTTGACTCCTCGCGCCGCGAGCTTACTCCTCGCGCCGCGAGCTTGACTCTCGCGCCGCGAGCTTGACTCCTCGCGCCGCGAGTTCTCCTCGCGCCGCGAGCTTGACTCCTCGCGCCGCGAGCTTGACTCCTCGCGCCGCGAGCTTGACTCCTCGCGCCGCGAGCTTGACTCCTCGCGCCGCGAGCTTGACTCCTCGCGCCGCGAGCTTGCTCCTCGCGCCGCGAGTTACTCCTCGCGCCGCGAGCTTGACTCCTCGCGCCGCGAGCTTGACTCCTCGCGCCGCGAGCTTGACTCCTCGCGCCGCGAGCTTCTCCTCGCGCCGCGAGCTTGACTCCTCGCGCCGCGAGCTTGACTCCTCGCGCCGCGAGCTTGCTCCTCGCGCCGCGAGCTTGACTCCTCGCGCCGCGAGCTTGACTCCTCGCGCCGCGAGCTTGACTCCTCGCGCCGCGAGCTTGACTCCTCGCGCCGCGAGCTTGACTCCTCGCGCCGCGAGCTTGACTCCTCGCGCCGCGAGCTTGACTCCTCGCGCCGCGAGCTTGACTCCTCGCGCCGCGAGCTTGACTCCTCGCGCCGCGAGCTTGACTCCTCGCGCCGCGAGCTTGACTCCTCGCGCCGCGAGCTTGCTCCTCGCGCCGCGAGCTTGACTCCTCGCGCCGCGAGCTTGACTCCTCGCGCCGCGAGCTTGACTCTCGCGCCGCGAGCTTGACTCCTCGCGCCGCGAGCTTGACTCTCGCGCCGCGAGCTTGACTCCTCGCGCCGCGAGCTTGACTCCTCGCGCCGCGAGCTTACTCCTCGCGCCGCGAGCTTGACTCTCGCGCCGCGAGCTTGACTCCTCGCGCCGCGAGCTTGACTCCTCGCGCCGCGAGCTTGACTCCTCGCGCCGCGAGCTTGACTCCTCGCGCCGCGAGCTTCTCCTCGCGCCGCGAGCTTGACTCTCGCGCCGCGAGCTTGACTCCTCGCGCCGCGAGCTTACTCCTCGCGCCGCGAGCTTGACTCCTCGCGCCGCGAGCTTGACTCCTCGCGCCGCGAGCTTGACTCCTCGCGCCGCGAGCTTGACTCTCGCGCCGCGAGCTTGACTCCTCGCGCCGCGAGCTTGCTCCTCGCGCCGCGAGCTTACTCCTCGCGCCGCGAGCTTGACTCCTCGCGCCGCGAGCTTGACTCCTCGCGCCGCGAGCTTACTCTCGCGCCGCGAGCTTGACTCCTCGCGCCGCGAGCTTGACTCCTCGCGCCGCGAGCTTCTCTCGCGCCGCGAGCTTGACTCTCGCGCCGCGAGCTTGACTCCTCGCGCCGCGAGCTTCTCCTCGCGCCGCGAGCTTGACTCCTCGCGCCGCGAGCTTGACTCCTCGCGCCGCGAGCTTGACTCCTCGCGCCGCGAGCTTGACTCTCGCGCCGCGAGCTTGACTCCTCGCGCCGCGAGCTTGCTCCTCGCGCCGCGAGCTTGCTCCTCGCGCCGCGAGCTTGACTCCTCGCGCCGCGAGCTTGACTCCTCGCGCCGCGAGCTTGACTCCTCGCGCCGCGAGCTTGACTCCTCGCGCCGCGAGCTTGACTCCTCGCGCCGCGAGCTTGACTCCTCGCGCCGCGAGCTTGACTCCTCGCGCCGCGAGCTTGACTCCTCGCGCCGCGAGCTTGACTCCTCGCGCCGCGAGCTTGACTCCTCGCGCCGCGAGCTTGACTCCTCGCGCCGCGAGCTTGACTCCTCGCGCCGCGAGCTTGACTCCTCGCGCCGCGAGCTTGACTCTCGCGCCGCGAGCTTGACTCCTCGCGCCGCGAGCTTGCTCCTCGCGCCGCGAGCTTGACTCCTCGCGCCGCGAGCTTGACTCCTCGCGCCGCGAGCTTGACTCCTCGCGCCGCGAGCTTGCTCCTCGCGCCGCGAGCTTGACTCCTCGCGCCGCGAGCTTGACTCCTCGCGCCGCGAGCTTGACTCCTCGCGCCGCGAGCTTGACTCCTCGCGCCGCGAGCTTGACTCCTCGCGCCGCGAGCTTGACTCCTCGCGCCGCGAGCTTGACTCCTCGCGCCGCGAGCTTGACTCCTCGCGCCGCGAGCTTGACTCCTCGCGCCGCGAGCTTACTCCTCGCGCCGCGAGCTTGACTCCTCGCGCCGCGAGCTTGACTCCTCGCGCCGCGAGCTTGACTCCTCGCGCCGCGAGCTTGACTCCTCGCGCCGCGAGCTTGACTCTCGCGCCGCGAGCTTGACTCCTCGCGCCGCGAGCTTACTCCTCGCGCCGCGAGCTTGACTCCTCGCGCCGCGAGCTTGACTCCTCGCGCCGCGAGCTTGACTCCTCGCGCCGCGAGCTTGACTCCTCGCGCCGCGAGCTTGACTCCTCGCGCCGCGAGCTTCTCCTCGCGCCGCGAGCTTGACTCTCGCGCCGCGAGCTTGACTCCTCGCGCCGCGAGCTTGATCCTCGCGCCGCGAGTTGGTCCTCGGGTCAGAGAAATTTCTCGCGCCGCTAGCCCCTGAACTCGCGCCGCGAGTGGCCTGTGAACCTCGCGCCGCGAGCTTGACTCCTCGCGCCGCGATTTTGGTCTGTTTGCGCGTCAGTTTTCAAATATCAATAACTTTAGATCCGTAAGTCCGTTTTAGGCGTATGACCTATCGTTGGAATCGTATAAGAGTCTAGTTTCTCATAGTATTAACCTTTCGATGTGAATCTACCACTATTTTTCCTGATTACCTCATTTCTCTAACCGTGTGTTCATTAATCGACTATGGAGTGTCTTGGTTTGGCCTAGGGTGACTTGCAACGTAGTGTAGGCTATAATGTGATGATTTAATGTTTATGTAATAGGGTTGTGATCGTTGTGCTCCCTACTTACCCGCTTAATCACTTTCTGAGCACATCAAAGGCCAAGGTGAGTTTCGTAGCCCCGTTTTCTCTTATATTTGGGGTGGAAAGTGTACTTGTTTCACGTAAATGTTTTAACGATTTATTTGAAATGATTTGATATTAAACGATGATTTGTGAACGTAAATGCTTTGTTTTCCGTAAATGTATCTATGAATGTTTGTTGTGATCATGCATTTGAAATATATGTAAGTCATGCCGTTGGTCATGCATTTGGAATATATGTAAGTCATGCCGTTATGATCATGCCGTTGAGATATACGTAAGTCATGCCATTGATCATGCATTTGGAATATATGTAAGTCATGCCGATATGATCACGCCTTTGAAATATATGTAAGTCGTGCCGATATGTGTTGATTTGGGTACGTGTTGATTTGTAATAACGTGAAACCTTTTCGGGTTTCCCTTGGAACGTGAATTGGTATTCAAATCCTCGTGTATCGTTAACGGTTGTTATCCCGACACTATGATTTTAACGTTTAATCCTACGAACTCACCAACTCTACGTTGACCCGTTTTAGTACACTTTTCAGGTAATCAAGTTAATCAAGGACGAACTGGATGATTGCATAATTTTGCTAGGATTTGGGCTTGACTAATGGATCCGTGATTCAATGATTTCCCTTGACGGGTTGTGCTTAGGATTATCGGCCATCATTTTTGGATTGTACTCTTTTGTAACTTTGATGGCATGTGCTCCTTATGCATTTTTGTGATCCCTTGTTGTACTTGTACCCGTAATTGAACTTATTGTATGGATTGCCCAATCCTTATTTGCATATAGTTTAGTCTCTACTTAATCTTCCATGTCATGCTATGCTTTTCGTGCCGCCAAGTTGGGGTGTTATAGAATGGTATCAGAGCCGTGGTTGTAGAGAATTAGGTGGTTTGACCTAGCCTATAACCATTGCACCCACATCTTCATAATTAGCATGCATGATAGGAAACTATGTGTGCAACGTGAATTGTGTGAAGCATGAGACTTGTGTAAACGGAGTTCGTAGGTTTTCCTTGATCGTTGACTTGATTGTTATGTGATGCTTGATTGATGTATGTATTAGTGTCGGGATACACCGTGACTTACCGGATGAACGTTGACGTATATTCCTGAATTTTATTGTTAACCCTAGCAAAGTGAAACGATGGCATTAACGGAGTATGACACTCGGTAACCCTAGAGGCGCCTGATCAACAAATCTATGGTTACCCTATGTCATATAAAGTTAATGATCTCGTGGATTGCGCATTGTGGACGAAGTATAGTAGGTAACCCGGCATGCTTAATGAGTGTTGGTTGGGTGGAGGGTTAGCCGATGGTACACCCTGTATACATACCCGACCAATACTTAGAGGGCATGACGGAACCCAGTCTTGACATCCATTCAATATATTAACGGTGTGGAGGGTTAGCCGATGGTACACCCTGTATACAAACACTTTTAATGTGTCGAATGTTGAAGTTAAGATTCGGACTATGCTTTACCCGCCTTGTATGACTTGACCCCTTTATATTGTGCTAATTGACTTGTGACTGTGGTGTTGATTATGAATTGCATAAAACAATGATACCTTAGGTTATTGCCATGATGATATCCCCGTAGAATTATATGTTCTTGTAACAATTTAGAAGGATTTAGGTATGCATTGTTTGTTATATGACGGCCGATTTCGATTACTCGTGTGTGAAATGTGAGAACTAACTTGCTAATCTAACACGTGTGTTCAGGAAGAATGGTTAGACCAAAAAGAGTTGTTCGCCGCCCTCGTGCTCAAGAGGAAGAAGAAGTTGTAGGTGGACGTGGAGGTAGGGGTGGACGTGGTGGTAGAGGAGGCCGTGGTGGTCGCGGTGGCCGGGGTGGTGCCAATCCCCCGGTAACCGCCGAGGTTATCACTCAAGCTCTAAATGATCTCATGCCGGATCTTGTGGCCCGAATCCAAATGGCCATGGAAGCTAGAAATGAACAAGAAGAACCGGAAGATGAAGCGGTTCATGTTCAAAACGAAGATGAAGATGTGAATGTAAACGGTGAGGATGGAGGAGAAGGTTTTGTGCGACCAAGAGGTCATGATGCTTACCAACAAGGGTGCTTGTTCAAGGACTTCAAACTTTGTGGAGCTCCGGAATTTAATGGAGTTGGTGGTGCCACGGGTTGTTTAGAATGGTTGGAGACAATAGAATCGATCATTGCTCGGAGTGGTTGTGCTTATCACCAACGAATTTCTTATGTCACCGGCATGTTGAAAGGTGATGCTCTTGAATGGTGGAATGAGGAGGTTGAGGAATTGGGGATTGATGCGGCTAATAACCTACCTTGGGGAGACTTCAAAAGAATGATAATTACCAAATATTGTCCGGCACACGAAATGAGGAATTTGCAAGAAGAATTCTCTAAACTTGCCATGAAGGGTGGAGACTATGAGGGTTACACTCGCCGTTTTGGCCAACTCTCTAGGCTCATTCCCCATTATGTGAGACCCGATGATGTAAAAATTGAGAAGTATGTTGCGGGGTTGCCCCATGAAGTGAGGATGCTTGTTTCTCACCCCACCATGCCTTTGACATACAAAGAGGCAACCACCCGCACCGCTAGTGTGACATTGGAACTTATAAGGGGTGGCAAGTTAAGCAAGAATGATAACAAAAGGAAAGAAGTGGCCGAGTCAAGCGGCACCAAGAAAGATGTTAGGCGTGATAATAAGCGCCATGGTCGTGGTGGAAAGGTTTTTGCGGCGGTTGTACCGACGGCGGGTCCTCCAAAAGGTGGTTACACCGGGGCTAATCCTTTATGCCCTAGGTGTAATCGTCACCATCAACCCACCATGAGATGCGATGTTTGCTTCAGTTGTAATCAACCGGGTCACACCTCAAGGTTTTGTCCAACTAACCCCCGAAATGCTCATTTGAATGTTGCTCCTCTCAACGTAATGCGTCCCCCGGCGGCTCCGGGTGCTTGCTATGAATGTGATAGCCAAGACCACTACCGCAACCGGTGCCCTAACCTTATTGGCCAACAAGTCCAAGTGACCGTGCATCCTAACCAATTGTAAATTGCCGGTCCAAACCAAAACCGGGGACTCCAAGGACAACAACAACAACTTCAACAAGGTCCTCACCAACAATTGGCCCCCCGTGGAAGAGCTTTTGCCATGAATGCGGCCGAGGCTCATGTCGATCCGAACGTCGTGGCAGGTACTTTTCTTCTCAACGACCAATATGCCACCGTGTTATTTGATTCCTTGGCTGATTTTAGCCTCGTATCCAATGATTTCATTCCGTTGATTAATGCTAGTCTTAGCCCGTTGACGTATTATTTTGAACTCGAGATGGTAAATGGTGGTATGTCTAGAGTTAGTCAAGTTGTGCGTGATTGTATCCTAGATTTGAACGACCACCCGTTTTACATAGATTTGGTCCCTTTTGATATTGGTAGTTTTGACGTGATCGTTGGTATGGATTTGGATGTCGTCCGTTAACGCGGTAATTGATTGTGGTAATAATAGTTAGAATACCGTTAGAGAATGGTGAGGAATTAGTGGTTCAAGGTGAAAAGTCCGAGTCTTGGGAAGGTAAAGTGTATAATGTTAACGTCAACAAGGTTGGATTGAAGACCGTGCCCGTAGTCAATGGGTTTATGGATGTCTTTCCGGATGATTTACCGGGTTTGCCTCCCTCCCGGCAACTCGATTTTCGTATCGAACTTATTCCTAATGCTTCCTCCGTGGCCAAGGCGCCGTATCGCCTAGCCATGACCGAAATGCAAGAGTTGGCCACCCAACTCAAAGAACTTCAAGAAAAGGGTTTCATCCGCCCTAGTCAATCACCGTGGGGAGCACCGGTCTTATTTGTCAAAAAGAAAGATGGGTCTTTCCGAATGTGCATCGATTATAGAGAATTGAATAAACTAACGGTGAAAAATCGATATCCTCTTCCTAGAATTGATGATTTGTTTGATCAACTCCAAGGCGCTAAATACTTCTCAAAGATTGACTTGCGGTCGGGTTACCACCAATTGCGGGTACATGAAGATGATATTCCAAAAACGGCTTTCCGAACTCGATATGGACACTTTGAATTCACGGTCATGCCCTTCGGTCTAACTAATGCACCGGCGGTGTTCATGGACTTGATGAACCGGGTGTGTGATCCATATTTGGATAAGTTTGTCATTGTTTTCATTGATGACATACTTATCTATTCCAAGACGAAGGAAGATCACGCGGAGCATTTGAAGCTAGTGTTGGAGTTGCTCCGGAGGGAAAAGCTATATGCCAAGTTCTCTAAGTGTGAATTTTGGTTGGAAGAAGTCCATTTCCTTGGACATGTGGTGAGCAAAGAAGGTATACACGTTGACCCGAGCAAGATTGAAGCGGTAAAGAATTGGCGAAGGCCCGAGACGCCAACCGAGATCCGCCAATTTCTTGGTTTGGCGGGCTATTATAGAAGATTCATTGAGGGCTTTTCAAAAATCGCCCAACCCTTGACCTTGTTAACTCAAAGAGAAAGGAGGTTTGATTGGGGCGAAAAACAAGAACAAGCCTTCCAATTGTTGAAAGACAAGTTGTGTGATGCACCCATCTTAAGCTTGCCCGATGGAGCCGATGATTTTGTTGTTTATTGTGATGCATCCGGGCAAGGATTGGGTTGTGTCTTGATGCAACGGGGTAAGGTGATTGCTTATGCATCTAGGAAACTAAAGGTGCATGAGAAGAATTACCCGACCCATGACTTGGAATTGGGAGCGGTCGTGTTTGCCTTAAAATGTTGGAGGCACTACTTGTATGGCACCAAGAGCGTGATTGATGTGTAATATCGAGTTTATAAATTTTTAAACAAGTAATACCAAATAACGACTACCACACACTATTGGGCAGTGGACCCAATCGTATATAGTATAGCTAAGTGGTAAGACCAGGTCGAACACAAGGACTAAGTAAGCAATTGTTGAAATAAAGTAGTTCAAGTAAGAGGGGGTTTTGTGACCGAATTGTCACTTTGCAAAAAGTAAAAGTAAATAATTTAAATCCGGTATTACCGGGGCAGGGATCGTCCTAAAACGATATTGAAAATGTTTTTATGACAATAATTTAAAAGGCATCCATCTTGATTTCTCTCAACAATATGCTCAGATTGCACATAAATGAAGTTCAAATCCAAATTAGTTGATTAAATAACCGAGACTCAAACAAAGCACCAACCCCGTACCCGTCAAGTTAATGACATCATTTGACTCTCTTGCTTAAACTAGTTTTGTTACAAAGACCGGTACCCCAAGACATCTTTTATAACTACCCTAATCAAACAATTGGTTTGGTTATTAAAATAACAGTTATACCTATCGATTGTACCCAACCGTTAACACATTCCTTCCTATTATCATGAACGATTATCTACCATACCCATCATAGACCCAATCGTTTGTACCCAAACAATCAAAATGAAATATATGAAATCAATAATTACCATTAGAGACACATATAAATCACCAATCAATTCAAGATAAATTATAAGGAAGAAATACGCTAAGATCTCGATATAACGTTAAATGAAATCAACATTGAATTAATAAAATCGTGCAATCTTTACATATTGTCTCACTCCATCAAGATGGATGATAAAGTGATTAGCCACTCATATCACGATAAATAACACTAACAATTATCAAATAGATAAAATCCATAATAAAAATTATAGTGATAAAATCTTGCAATATTGTAACTAGTATTTAAAATAAAGAGAGTAAAAGAATTCGAACAAAATTATTAGCTCGCGGCTGTGTCAGAGTCGAACAAAGTCTAAGATGCTGCTGCTTCTTGTCGACTCACAAAGAATCCACGCGAGGGTTCTTTTGTGGCTGACCTCCACTCTAGCCGACCTCCTAGATTGACCTATAATTAAAATATATATTGTTGTATATGCTTGCTGACTAAGTCACAAAAGAGGCGTGGCCTCTTCTCTTTTCTCCCTGCCGTGTGAACAAAACAAAAGGGCCAAGCCCATCTTTTTCTTTCTTCTTTTCTCGGGCTCTCACAAGACAAGGCTGGGCCCAATTATCTTATTTGATTGCTGTTTCTTCACATTGACATGGGCCGATGCCCTTTTGGGCTTCTTTCTTTTCGGTACAGTAAACGAACAGCAAAGGCAAAAGCCTTTTGCTTTTGGCAGCTACACGCCTACACCTCACGACCAAACTCTCCTTTTTAATTGTGATCTTTATATATTAATTGGCTAGCAATTCACAAGACCACCACCACCACTTATATTCTTATTGTTCAGTCCATCGTGCACAATAGGCTTGTAGTATGATGCTTTGTCTAGCCTCGACCAACATGTAGCATTTTAGTCCAATCTCGCCACATTTCATGTTATAGACCTACCGTAAGCACTCATTTCACCTCAGAAATGTCGTTCTCTCCAGAATTATGTTCAAGTACCTGTTAATATCCTGAAACACTAACAAATACCATAAACGCACCAAATGCATACGAAAACGACTCATAAATAATGCAAAAGCGACTAAATATATTGTGGGAAATGGGTATAAAATACGACATATCAAATCCCTCCACACTTAAGCTTTGCTTGTCCTCAAGCAATTCCAAGCTGAAAAACACAAATTACCTTGGTACATCATGGAAACCACATTTCAGTAATCAAAAAGAAGCTCAACCATAATTGAAAATGAAAGGAGATGGTTAGGCAGTTTTAATCTTAAATGAAAACCGGAATGTTTGACAATACTTGACTGATACACAAGCCTCAATAACACGACTAAGCACAAAAGAATCGAATCAATGATATCTCATCTATCCTACTCCAACTAACTTACTTTTGGTGTTGAATATTTGAATAATCACTCAATGCCTAGTCGTGATGCATACTCTTTTATCATAGGCTTGTACTAGGTTTGTTCCTTCACCATCATGATGCAAGCACCACAACGTTAATCAGAAGAGGTCTTTAAGTGTTTAATGAACTATGAGGCTAAACAAGGTATTTAAAAGGGTATGGAAATTTGGGTAAACAAAGGGTGTTAAAAACAAATAACACAACATTTAACAAAGTTTTACATAATAGTCTAATCCATTAAATCCCATGTCACTAGTTGCCAACGGTCCAAAACCCGATAAGTTGTCCAGACAATACCCCCAATAGACGATTAAAAACCGACACCATTGTGGTGTATGACACTAAACAACTCAATCAACCAATTCTAACCATGTTGGCTTAAACAAACGCGCCAATCCACAAATAACAACTTAAGATTATAACATTCAGATCCTTTCGTTGGTGTAACATCCCGAACTTTTATTGAACGTTTGACTAATGCCGTTAAGTCAATTTGGGGTGTCGTTAAGTCTTTACTTAATATTTGAATGTAGTTATGTGTGGTTAACGTAGATAAAGTAGTTAGGTTTAAAAGCCTAAATTTTAATGACGAATAAAAGTGTGATTAATGTCGCTTAAAGGCTATGTAGTGCCTTTTAATGAAGGACTAATGTTGTATATGGTCAATAATGCAGGTTGTGACCAATAATGAAGGGTTTAGAAGTCCAGGGACTGATTTTGACATAGGTTGAAATCTAAAAACGGGATTAAGGGTTTAGGAGCTGCCATTAGATGAGATTAAGCAGCCATTAGCAAATAATAAAGCAATTAATCCTTCTTGAATCCTAAAGCAATTAATCTAGTTTTTGGGTCTAACAATTGGGTGTTTTGGTGTTGGAATCGATCAACCATCTAGCAAGCAGGTAATCATTGAATCGTTGGTTGTATTTTCAGATTTAGAGGTTGATTATTTATGAAACAAATCTGATTAAGATGGGATTATGCACGTAATTAGGGCTTAGATGGTGTTTTGGTCAATTAATGTGCAAAACGATGTTAAACGAGTTTGTAATCGATCCGGATGATCAAAATGTGTTTAATTGTGTCAAAATCATGTTTTGGGTGAAGCCTAAATGGATCGTTTTCTGGAAAATCGAAGAACTTAGTCGTTTTTGAAAAGCAGTCGAACCAGTGTTCGAACGAAGTTGATCTTCGTTCTGTGACTATCTTCGTAAGTTATGTTAAGTTCGTTCTAATGCTATTTTCGTTGGCCAAGTTCGTAAGAAGGAGTTTTGTCAAATTCGTTGGTTAAATTCGTTTGAAGCTAAATTCGTTGTTTAAATTCGTTTGAAGCTAAATTCGTTGTTTAAATTCGTTTGAAGCTAAATTCGTTGTTTAAATTCGTTTGAAGCTAAATTCGTTGTTTAAATTCGTTTGAAGCCAAATTCGTTGGTTAACTTCGTAAAGAAGCTATTTTCGTAAAGTAGATCGAACGAAGTTTAAGTTCGTACGAAGATTATCTTCGTTAGGTGTATTTCTGGAATTTTACGTAGACAGTCTTAAGTTCGTACGAGGGTCTATTTAAGGTCCTAAATGACTTATACTTTGTATGTTAATGTACGATAGGTGTCGGGAAGTACTGATAAGCATTATTAGCTACTTGTTTGTGCGCGGGTACTACAACCAGGTAAGATACACTACTTTGTCACGCTGGGGGATCAACTAAAAGCTGGTTTCAAATCATAAACACTTCCATTCGGTACCTTATAATTGCATGTGGGCATATGGGTTACTTGGGAGGTATTATGGGTTATGCAGTTGACCATGAGACCTGAGATGCAGTCCCTATTGTAGTGTAATACAGTATTGCTTAATGTAGTATGTAGCTATGCAGTTGATGTAGTTTAATGTAGTATCTTGATATGCATGATATATAGAAATGAAGTTGATGTGTGATATGCATGCCTGACCTGTACGCCTAGTTCACTAGACTTGCTAGGTTGCTATGTCACTTGCACGTTTAAGGATCCAAACGTAATGAAGTTAAAGTGTGTGAATGTCTAGGAATGTGTGTTACCTAGACTATATGTGTGTGAATGTTTGGGAATGCAGGGACCCAATCTATATGTGTGAAATTGAGCTCATAAAACAGATGCAGTGAAAAGTGTTAAGCTTAACCCGTACTAGCCTTAGCCGGGCAAGTGCGTAGATGCAGTTGTTGCTAGGGTGGCTCCTCGCAACGTGGTCTCTATAACGCAGGGCGAGTAATACGAGGGGTTTGACCAACCTACATATACGGATTACTCAAGGATTGGCTTGCCATTCCTTAACGACGTAAGATGAGTAGTCTTTTGACTGATCATCCAGTCGGGTGTGATGCAGGGCACACTTATATGCAGTTAACAAAGATACGTGTGACAATGTGTGAACTAAATTTTTTTTTTTTTTTTTTTTTTTTTTTTTTTTTTTTTTTTTTTTTTTTTTTTTTTTTTTTTTTTTTTTTTTTTTTTTTTTTTTTTTTTTTTTTTTTTTTTTTTTTTTTTTTTTTTTTTTTTTTTTTTTTTTTTTTTTTTTTTTTTTTTTTTTTTTTTTTTTTTTTTTTTTTTTTTTTTTTTTTTTTTTTTTTTTTTTTTTTTTTTTTTTTTTTTTTTTTTTTTTTTTTTTTTTTTTTTTTTTTTTTTTTTTTTTTTTTTTTTTTTTTTTTTTTTTTTTTTTTTTTTTTTTTTTTTTTTTTTTTTTTTTTTTTTTTTTTTTTTTTTTTTTTTTTTTTTTTTTTTTTTTTTTTTTTTTTTTTTTTTTTTTTTTTTTTTTTTTTTTTTTTTTTTTTTTTTTTTTTTTTTTTTTTTTTTTTTTTTTTTTTTTTTTTTTTTTTTTTTTTTTTTTTTTTTTTTTTTTTTTTTTTTTTTTTTTTTTTTTTTTTTTTTTTTTTTTTTTTTTTTTTTTTTTTTTTTTTTTTTTTTTTTTTTTTTTTTTTTTTTTTTTTTTTTTTTTTTTTTTTTTTTTTTTTTTTTTTTTTTTTTTTTTTTTTTTTTTTTTTTTTTTTTTTTTTTTTTTTTTTTTTTTTTTTTTTTTTTTTTTTTTTTTTTTTTTTTTTTTTTTTTTTTTTTTTTTTTTTTTTTTTTTTTTTTTTTTTTTTTTTTTTTTTTTTTTTTTTTTTTTTTTTTTTTTTTTTTTTTTTTTTTTTTTTTTTTTTTTTTTTTTTTTTTTTTTTTTTTTTTTTTTTTTTTTTTTTTTTTTTTTTTTTTTTTTTTTTTTTTTTTTTTTTTTTTTTTTTTTTTTTTTTTTTTTTTTTTTTTTTTTTTTTTTTTTTTTTTTTTTTTTTTTTTTTTTTTTTTTTTTTTTTTTTTTTTTTTTTTTTTTTTTTTTTTTTTTTTTTTTTTTTTTTTTTTTTTTTTTTTTTTTTTTTTTTTTTTTTTTTTTTTTTTTTTTTTTTTTTTTTTTTTTTTTTTTTTTTTTTTTTTTTTTTTTTTTTTTTTTTTTTTTTTTTTTTTTTTTTTTTTTTTTTTTTTTTTTTTTTTTTTTTTTTTTTTTTTTTTTTTTTTTTTTTTTTTTTTTTTTTTTTTTTTTTTTTTTTTTTTTTTTTTTTTTTTTTTTTTTTTTTTTTTTTTTTTTTTTTTTTTTTTTTTTTTTTTTTTTTTTTTTTTTTTTTTTTTTTTTTTTTTTTTTTTTTTTTTTTTTTTTTTTTTTTTTTTTTTTTTTTTTTTTTTTTTTTTTTTTTTTTTTTTTTTTTTTTTTTTTTTTTTTTTTTTTTTTTTTTTTTTTTTTTTTTTTTTTTTTTTTTTTTTTTTTTTTTTTTTTTTTTTTTTTTTTTTTTTTTTTTTTTTTTTTTTTTTTTTTTTTTTTTTTTTTTTTTTTTTTTTTTTTTTTTTTTTTTTTTTTTTTTTTTTTTTTTTTTTTTTTTTTTTTTTTTTTTTTTTTTTTTTTTTTTTTTTTTTTTTTTTTTTTTTTTTTTTTTTTTTTTTTTTTTTTTTTTTTTTTTTTTTTTTTTTTTTTTTTTTTTTTTTTTTTTTTTTTTTTTTCATTTTTTTTTTTTTTTTTTTTTTTTTTTTTTTTTTTTTTTTTTTTTTTTTTTTTTTTTTTTTGTGAGCTACTTTTACTCTGACTAATTGGTATTCTCTTACATAACATTTGAAACAGTGACAAATCATATACTCGTATGCTCAAATGAACGATCCAGACTTTATCCAAACAAACATGACGGAATCAATCTATTCTCAATAACCGAGAATATCCCTAGACTATAAGTGTGTGAATGTTTGGGAATGCAGGGACCCAATCTATATGTGTGAAATTGAGCTCATAAAACAGATGCAGTGAAAAGTGTTAAGCTTAACCCGTACTAGCCTTAGCCGGGCAAGTGCGTAGATGCAGTTGTTGCTAGGGTGGCTCCTCGCAACGTGGTCTCTATAACGCAGGGCGAGTAATACGAGGGGTTTGACCAACCTACATATACGGATTACTCAAGGATTGGCTTGCCATTCCTTAACGACGTAAGATGAGTAGTCTTTTGACTGATCATCCAGTCGGGTGTGATGCAGGGCACACTTATATGCAGTTAA
Organism: Erigeron breviscapus; assembly: GCA_034093135.1. NCBI lineage: Eukaryota > Viridiplantae > Streptophyta > Magnoliopsida > Asterales > Asteraceae > Erigeron > Erigeron breviscapus. Next base: position 11,778,167 of record CM067170.1, on the reverse strand, counting down.
CAAAGATACGTGTGACAATGTGTGAACTAATAATGCAGATAACGAAGATATGTGTGATAATGTGGGAACTAATGCAGGATAGGCACATTTAGGATGATTATCCTAATTGAAACGAAGTTGAAATGCAGTATATGTGTGAACGTGTGATGTGTGTTGTGCCTAATAAAACTTGTCTAATAATGAAGATTGTTTTAATTGGACAAATGCTTTTAAATTAAGTGTTATCTTACTTAGCTATTCTTATAGCTAACACTTGCTTCTTAATGTGGTTGTTCCCTCAGGTTTAGCTTGATGGACTAGATGCAGGACGTGTGAGCTTGGGTAGATGCAATGCAGGAGCCTTAGCTACCCTTAGACGATGCTTACTTTAGACATTCGTTACATTTCGTATTTAATGTCGAATTTATGTAGTGATGTGTGAACGGTTGTTTTATGTTGGGCAACCGTTGGGTTTTCATTTGAACTATTGTTTGATATGGCATGTAACACCAAATAAATGCAGAAACCGAAATGTTTCTATCGGTTTTGACTTTTATAGTCTTTACTTCCGCAATTTAACACCGTTAGGTGAAAAGTTTTTGAAAACCCATATTTTTAAACGACGGGTGTTACAGTTGGTGTAATTGATGTACCAACTTACAAAAATGATTTGACCAAAAGTGAGAAATACCAACTGACAGCCCAAGCTCTTTTTCTTTTTTTTTTTTCTTTTTCTGTTTTTCAATTCTTTTATTCTTTTTTTTTTGTGAGCTACTTTTACTCTGACTAATTGGTATTCTCTTACATAACATTTGAAACAGTGACAAATCATATACTCGTATGCTCAAATGAACGATCCAGACTTTATCCAAACAAACATGACGGAATCAATCTATTCTCAATAACCGAGAATATCCCAACCCGACATAAAGGACAACCCCAAACCATCCACTAGCATAGGCAACCAATATGACTGGAAGCGACTAAAATAAACCCGTCACCAAATTCTGGTAACGTGACAACAAGGTTTCAAACAGAAAACCTAAAGTGCCTTTTATTAATTAATGAGAAAAACCAAATAATTTCATACATATGATATCTTTATATAATGCTCCTATCTACAAGATAGGCATGACACTTTGAACGTAACACAATCACTAATGGAATACAATTCCTTATTTTAATACTAGATAATAAGAAACACAATTGTAACTAAAAACTATAATGGATCGACCCAAAACAGGCTCATCTTGGGCTGACCAGCTTGTACCGCTACAGAGTCTTCAAGGCGGGTTGGTTGCCCTCTGATCCAAATCCGTATCATTCTCCCCCACTTGAAAGGGACTCGTCCTCGAGTCATCGCCAGAATCATTATCACCATCATAGGGAGCTAAATCGGCGACATTGAATGTAGCAGATACATTATAATGGCCCGGGAGGTCAATCTTGTAAGCATTGTCGTTAATCCGCTTGAGAACACGAAATGGGCCATCAGCTCGCGGTTGGAGTTTCCCAAAACGACCCGGCGGGAAACGCTCCTTACGTAAGTGTATCCAAACCAGATCACCTTCTTGAAATACCATCTTCTTACGGTGCTTGTTAACTCGTTTCTGGTACTGTAGATTATGTGTAACAATCTGATCGCGTACTTGTCGATGAATATCTTGAATCTGTGCAGCCCGCTCAGCCCCATCAGCACTGTAATGTTCAGGATCATTGGAGGGAGCAAGGTCCACTGGAGTGAACGGGTTACGACCATATACAACAAAGAATGGTGAAAAACCCGTCGACCCATGAGTCGACCGATTATATGCAAACTCAGCTTGTGGCAAAACCGTGTCCCACTGCTTTGGATTTTTTCCTACCAAACTCCGTAGTAAATTTCCAAGGCTTCGATTTGTAACCTCTGTCTGCCCATCTGTTTGAGGATGATGGGAACTACTAAACTGCAGCCGAGAACCCAGACGTTTCCACAAGGTGCGCCAAAAATGACTGATAAACTTTACATCTCGATCGGAAGTAAGGGTTTTTGGTATGCCGTGTAGTCGAACGACCTCTGAGAAATAAAGCCTAGCGACTTGGGACGCATCAAAGGTTTTTGAGCAGGGAATAAAATGTGACATTTTTGAAAATCGATCCACCACAACCATTATAGAGTCCTTTTGTTTCTGAGTTCGTGGTAACCCCAACACGAAATCTAAGCTCACATCTTACCATGGAACTGAAGGAACAGGCAACGGTGTATAACCCCTGATTGGTACTATGCGTTTTTGCCATATGACACGTGCGACAACGCTTCAGAACCCGCATGACATCCCTATCGAGTTTTGGCCAAAAAAATCGTTCCCGCACTAAGGTTATAGTTTTGTCTCGGCCAAAATGCCCGGCTAAAGCTCCTTGGTGGCATTCAAGTATAATAGCATCACGATAGGATGAGTATGGTACGCACAGCTTACTGCCCTTAAACAAATACCCGTCTTTCTTCTGAAAATCATTGAACGCCCCACCCTGACACCTTTCCCAGATTTCTCGGAAATCGGGATCATCGTGATAAAGGTGGCAGATGGAGTCGAACCCGGTAACATCAGCCCGAATGATAGTTGCTAGTGAGGGTCGCCGACTAAGTGCATCAGCCACAGAGTTGGCATGGCCGGCTTTGTGTTTGATTACAAAGGAGTATTCTTGTAGCAATTCCACCCACTTAGCATGCCTCGGGTTAAGTTTTGCCTGACCTTGAATGAACCGTAGAGCTTGATGGTCAGAATATAGGATGAACTCATTAGGAAGAAGGTAATGGCGCCAATGCTCAAGACTTCGCACTATTGCATAAAATTCTTTATCGTACGTGCTATACTTCCGACGACAATCATTAAGTTTTTCACTAAAGAAGGCGATTGGGCGGTTTTGTTGTGTGAGTACTCCGCCAATACCAACACCCGATGCGTCACATTCAACTTGAAAAACCATATCGAAATTTGGTAGTGCCAAGACGGGGGCTTGTGTTACCTCTCTCTTGAGTGTCTCGAAGGCAGCTTGGGCTGCTGGACTCCATTGAAATTTAGCTCCCTTCAAACAATCAGTTATCGGCCCGACTATGGTGCTAAAGTTTCGGATGAATCGCCTGTAGAAGGAAGCTAATCCATGAAAACTACGAACATCATGGAGGGATATCAGTGTGGGCCAGGAGGTAATCGCCGAGACCTTCGAACTATCCATGCGGATTCCCTGACCCGATACTAGATACCCTAGAAAAACAACCTCCGGGGTAAGAAAATGGCACTTCATTCGGTTTGCAAAAAGCTTCTGGTCGCGCAACACTTGGAAAATGGACTTAAGATGGTGGAGGTGTTGTTGAATGTTGCTGCTAAAAATCAAGATGTCGTCGAAATAAACAACGACACACTTCCCGATAAACGGTTTAAACACATGGTTCATGAGCCGCATAAACGTGCTTGGAGCATTGGAGAGACCAAACGGCATTACCATCCACTCGTACAGGCCATCTCGTGTTTTAAAAGCGGTCTTCCATTCATCACCGGGGCGCATTCGGATTTGGTGATATCCACTCCGTAGATCAATTTTGGAAAAAATAGTGGCTCCATACAACTGATCCAATAAATCCTCGAAACGGGGTATCGGGAACCGGTATTTAACTGTGATTTTATTGACAGCGCGACTGTCAATGCACATGCGGTAGGCACCATTCGGTTTCGGTACAAGGAGGGCTGGAACGGCGCATGGGCTCATGCTTTCACGAATAAGGCCTTTATCAAGGAGCTCAGTTACTTGTCTCTGCAGTTCTTCAAACTCTTTCGGGTTCATGCGATATGCTGGCTTGTTTGGAATGCTAGCCCCTGGAATGAAATCAATACAATGTTGTATATCACGGATTAAAGGCAAACCTGCGGGTATCTCGTCGGGGAAAACATCACTAAATTCAGCTAGTAAAGGGTGCACTTCGGCTGGGGCATTTCTGACGACAGAGTTTTCCTCGACAATGAGGAGGCCGAGAACAAGTGTCGAGCCCGTGCTACGAGAGTAGTCTAGTAACTCTGTGCGGGATACAATCAATGCTTCTGTTTGTGAGTCGCGAGGATCCAAGGGTGCGAGCGTAATATTAATGCCATCCTTTTTAAAAGTATACGTATTGCGGAACCCGTCATGCCTAGCTCTCCTATCGTATTGCCACGGTCTCCCTAGTAGAATGTGACAAGCATCCATCGGAATAACTTCGCACCAAACCTCGTCCTTATATTTGTTACCGATTGAGAATTGCACAAGGCATTGGTGGGTGACTTTTACAAGGTTCCCCTTTTTGAGCCACGTGAGTTGATACGGGTCAGGGTGAGTTTTTGTTGCTAAACCCAATTTTTCTACCATTGATGTTGCCACCATGTTTTCACAGCTTCCACCGTCTATGATCATCGTGCAAACTTTTCCTTTTGAGGTACATTTGGTGCGAAATATGTTGTTGCGTAACCATGTTGTTGTGTCCTCAGATTTGGCTGCCGTTGTACTAAGTGTTCTTTGGATGATGAGAGTTTCTCCCTGGTCAGGATATAAAGTTGCTGATGGTTCTTTAGTTTCTGCATTCTCATCTTTGGTGTCATAAACGGGTAGCGGGTCATCTGCGAAGGCAACAATTTGCTTATTTGGGCAGTCCCGTCGAAGGTGGCCAATGCCCTGACATTTATAACACCGCATAATAGAGAGAACTGTTAGTGGAGCCGATGAACCAGAACCGTCGGCTTTGATTGGGTCTGAACGGTTCGGGCTGGGAGTGACTGTTGGGGTCCGGGTTGGTGCGGGTGGTCTTGACGGGGTGACTTTTGACTTGCTCTTTTGCTGTTTTTCCACTCGATGGGCCAACCTGCAAACATCATCAAATGTCCAATATGGTTGTAATTGGACAACATCAGATATATCTGGCCTTAGAGCTCCGAGAAAACGTGCAATGACTTGTTCTTCCTCCTCATCTATTCCACAACGCATCCGAAGCTTTTCATATTCCATGATAAAGTCTTCAACGGATAAGGTATTTTGTTTACAGTTGTGATAGTCTAGGTAGGAATCTTGACGATGGTTGGCTGGAAGGAATTTTGTTGTGAGAAGTTTTTTCATCTTATCCCATGTTTCCACCTTCCTTTTCCCTTCTTGAACTCGTTTCTTCTTAAAGTTTTCCCACCACAATGATGCATGTTTGCGTAATTTTGTCGCCACCAGCTTAACTTTCAAATATTCTGGGATGTCTCGCAAATCAAATACCCGTTCGACGGTATGCATCCATTCAATAAATTCATCTGGCTGGACCCGTCCTTCAAATTCTGGGATTTCAACCCGGATGGCCAAAGACCGTAATGGATCTGTTGGACGCGCCATACGGTTGTGGTTGCGCCTGTCGCCAAAAGGGTTCCATCGGTCATCGTCCCCCACACCATAATCGGATTCTGTTCGTTCTTGGTCTTGTGGTTCATAACGTAACTCTAGTTCTCTGATTCGTTGTTGTAAGCGGTCGATTTCTTCATCCCGAGGATCATGGTCATAATCGCCGTTGCCTCCTGCGGCGTATCGACGGAGATTATCACGAGGGTTCCTCCGAAACTCTGCCATGAATCTGATACCACTTGATACGGAAGCGACTAAAATAAACCCGTCACCAAATTCTGGTAACGTGACAACAAGGTTTCAAACAGAAAACCTAAAGTGCCTTTTATTAATTAATGAGAAAAACCAAATAATTTCATACATATGATATCTTTATATAATGCTCCTATCTACAAGATAGGCATGACACTTTGAACGTAACACAATCACTAATGGAATACAATTCCTTATTTTAATACTAGATAATAAGAAACACAATTGTAACTAAAAACTATAATGGATCGACCCAAAACAGGCTCATCTTGGGCTGACCAGCTTGTACCGCTACAGAGTCTTCAAGGCGGGTTGGTTGCCCTCTGATCCAAATCCGTATCACAATGACCCACCAGGACTTCGACTATCGGTATGGTTAGGTAAGGTGTATATATAAAGGTAGAGTTATTAACAAAGAACAGGCTAGTGACAACATGTTTTCTATTGTTTCTTGCACTAAAAGTGAGTGCAACATAAGGGTTTAAACAGGGGATTCACTAACCAGTGTAGTTAGTTACTAAGCACATTAACAAAACATGCACATAACAGATTTTACGAAACAAAGGGGTGAATCAAACAAAGAACAAAGGTTTTATCCTAATTTTGCCTCTTCTGATAAATAACACGGAACGATCAACCAGGACAAGTTCTAGAATCAATGCAATCACCGGCACACTCATAGCAAATGAAATAATCCGGAAATAGAAAAACCAACCTCAAACTTGCACATCATAGTTCAGAGCTCTAAATAGAACCCTTACTCTTGAATAAATCCAAAAGTCTACGAGAGGGACAAATTAACAAGGCTAATAATTCCAAAACCGTAACACCTATCATAACTAGCAATGAATCAATAATCTCACAATTTGGGTGTTTTGGTGCTTTGAGCGTGCTAGTCATATTATTAATCCAGAAGGGATTGCCTAATTAATCAGTCAAAACACATTCCACAAATTAAAATTTGTACCAAAGGTGTAGTCAAATTGCTTATTAAGTTCTATAATTAAGTGACAAAAGCAATTCACTACAAGGACAAGCATGCAAAAGTTCAAAATTCCTCAAAAATACCCGACTTTTTCCTATTTACCACCCCCCCACACTTGAGTTGGACAATGCCCTCAATGTCCAATGAACTAAAGACAATCTAAGGGAAATAGGTAAAAGTAAAAAAGAAAAGAAAGTGAAACTTTCCGGGTTTAATGCTTGCTCCAAATGCTCGGTTGATTCCAAAAAATGTGATATGTTGAACTATATCTGAACCGTTGCATTTAACTCCATCCTGTCATCCCTAACACACACTCAACAAACATATAAAAATACCAAAATAAAAAGAAAAGAAAAATAATACTAATAATAATAACGATAACGATAACACAAAAAAAGAAAAGTCCTAAATAATACCAAACATCTTCTCCATAGCACTGATCCATTCATCCATATAAAAGTAAATGGAGAAGACTTGTATGTGTCAGCAAATACAACCAAATGATCAAAACAATTATTGTAATATGTTTTGTTTTGTTTTCAACGTGACTTTGACAAACAGATACATAAATCATTAATTGACTTTGACTAAAAGACAACCGACATGTTTATCCCCCTAGCAGCCATGATAGTATCTCACTGACGTAACAGTAAATAACCACAATTTCGACTAACTCTCTCTCTGTTTTTTTTTAAAGAAAAATAATTAGACAAAAACACTCTAATCTAAATTATACTAAAATTAAAATCAAAATCTTTTTGTATTTTCATTGTTTTTCAAAAAAAAAATTTGGATTTTTTATATAGAGAAAAAAATAATAATAATAAAATAAAATAAAATGATATTATACTAGACAAAAACTAAAAATAAAATTACCTAACCTCGGGTTGCCTCCCGGAAGCGCTTAATTTATTAATGAGTCGTTAGCTGGACTCTTACCCCCAAAGTTTACCATGGTGGGGTCTTTAACGCCCCCACACTTAAAGTGTCGGGCGGTTCACCCTTAAATGGTGAAAAACAATTACCTATCACCTTCATCCGAATCCAATCATTAACATCACTTAAACATAAAAAGTCTGATGGCCTACACGAGTAAGGTGAAAATTTTGTGAAATTAACTTTTATCATTACCCATTCCTTAAAATCCACCTTTTCAAAGTCTCCATTCACATAATCTATCACATCCATTGTTAAATCCATGAATTCTACCCAATTCATCCATTTATTATGATCAAACAATACTGGGTTACCTGAAGTGTAAACACGTCTCTTTTTAGAGACAATTAAGCACTTATCAATGAGGAAAGTAGCCGATGCTTCCTCTAGCTTCCTCTTTCTGCTCACCAATTTAATACATGCTTGAACTGTCGGTAATTCATCCATTATGGTGTGTTCAAGCTCAATCCTCTTTGTTGGACCAGTTACCAACTCCTCATCCAAGTCGATTATGACTTCATCCTCCAAATCCTGCAAGATATAGTTAGCAACATTTGTATCATCATAAGAAACATCACATACCTTACCAAGAAAGGATGAACAAATCTCCAAATCAACAACTTCAAGCTCTGGCTCATTGTTAATGACTAATAGTTCATTTGGTTCCGAAGGAGTTAACTGATAATCATCTTCTTTCAAAGCAGCTCCCATGAAAGGTTGTGAATGGGATTTTGGTTCTTGTGCTGCTATCTTACTCACACCATCACCCAGTTCCATAAATTCTTCTTTAAGGCTTAACTCTTCCATAATCACTTCACCAAAGTCAGATTGCGAAAGAGACAAATGTGGTTCCTCCATCGCCTCGATGTTCAGGATTTGAATGGAATCATGTATCTCTGGATATTTTTGGCTTTCAGGAGGTTGGGTATGAGATTCATTCTCCAAGAGATCATAAGCTTCCGTTGTTTCATTCTCTTCTGAAGTCTCATATTCTTCTTGCCACATTGCATTATTTTTGGGCAGATACACAAATTCATTCGATTGAACAAATTCTTCCAAATAATCAAATACTCCGTCGGTATCCATCCCTAAGATTTCTTCGCTTAAAATATCATAGGATTCATCATCCAGCCTACGCAAATAAAACGTAACAAGTTCACGAACAAAAATGTTGTTCGTGTTTAACTTATCAACTATGTATCTAATTCTCATCCATGCTTCATACCAAGTCTCGTTGGGTAACTGATTAAAGTACCGAATCACGTCAGGATATTCTCCCTCCAACTCATAATCTTCAATAGCCATAGGTGATGCTAATACTGCAAAACAAACACTAGCACACCCCGTGAAAAGCACAGATGGAAAACAAGAACTAAATAATAAAATGGACTAAAACTAAATAAAAAAAATTAACACTAAATTACGCTAACCTAAGAAAGCAATTAACTTCCTCACAAGTGAATGCGAGAAAGGATCGAACTACAAAATTAAACAACTACTTAAACTAAAGTCCCCGGCAGCGGCGCCAAAAACTTGATGTGTAATATCGAGTTTATAAATTTTTAAACAAGTAATACCAAATAACGACTACCACATACTATTGGGCAGTGGACCCAATCGTATATAGTATAGCTAAGTGGTAAGACCAGGTCGAACACAAGGACTAAGTAAGCAATTGTTGAAATAAAGTAGTTCAAGTAAGAGGGGGTTTTGTGACCGAATTGTCACTTTGCAAAAAGTAAAAGTAAATAATTTAAATCCGGTATTACCGGGGCAGGGATCGTCCTAAAACGATATTGAAAATGTTTTTATGACAATAATTTAAAAGGCATCCATCTTGATTTCTCTCAACAATATGCTCAGATTGCACATAAATGAAGTTCAAATCCAAATTAGTTGATTAAATAACCGAGACTCAAACAAAGCACCAACCCCGTACCCGTCAAGTTAATGACATCATTTGACTCTCTTGCTTAAACTAGTTTCGTTACAAAGACCGGTACCCCAAGACATCTTTTATAACTACCCTAATCAAACAATTGGTTTGGTTATTAAAATAACAGTTATACCTATCGATTGTACCCAACCGTTAACACATTCCTTCCTATTATCATGAACGATTATCTACCGTACCCGTCATAGACCCAATCGTTTGTACCCAACCAATCAAAATGAAATATATGAAATCAATAATTACCATTAGAGACACATATAAATCACCAATCAATTCAAGATAAATTATAAGGAAGAAATACGCTAAGATCTCGATATAACGTTAAATGAAATCAACATTGAATTAATAAAATCGTGCAATCTTTACATATTGTCTCACTCCATCAAGATGGATGATAAAGTGATTAGCCACTCATATCACGATAAATAACACTAACAATTATCAAATAGATAAAATCCATAATAAAAATTATAGTGATAAAATCTTGCAATATTGTAACTAGTATTTAAAATAAAGAGAGTAAAAGAATTCGAACAAAATTATTAGCTCGCGGCTGTGTCAGAGTCGAACAAAGTCTAAGATGCTGCTGCTTCTTGTCGACTCACAAAGAATCCACGCGAGGGTTCTTTTGCGGCTGACCTCCACTCTAGCCGACCTCCTAGATTGACCTATAATTAAAATATATATTGTTGTATATGCTTGCTGACTAAGTCACAAAAGAGGCGTGGCCTCTTCTCTTTTCTCCCTGCCGTGTGAACAAAACAAAAGGGCCAAGCCCATCTTTTTCTTTCTTCTTTTCTCGGGCTCTCACAAGACAAGGCTGGGCCCAATTATCTTATTGGGTTGCTGCTTCTTCACATTGACATGGGCCGATGCCCTTTTGGGCTTCTTTCTTTTCGGCTACAGTAAACGAACAGCAAAGGCAAAAGCCTTTTGCTTTTGGCAGCTACACGCCTACACCTCACGACCAAACTCTCCTTTTTAATTGTGATCTTTATATATTAATTGGCTAGCAATTCACAAGACCACCACCACCACTTATATTCTTATTGTTCAGTCCATCGTGCACAATAGGCTTGTAGTATGATGCTTTGTCTAGCCTCGACCAACATGTAGCATTTTAGTCCAATCTCGCCACATTTCATGTTATAGACCTACCGTAAGCACTCATTTCACCTCAGAAATGTCGTTCTCTCCAGAATTATGTTCAAGTACCTGTTAATATCCTGAAACACTAACAAATACCATAAACACACCAAATGCATACGAAAACGACTCATAAATAATGCAAAAGCGACTAAATATATTGTGGGAAATGGGTATAAAATACGACATATCAGTGATCTATACCGATCACAAAAGCCTTCAACACATTTTCGACCAAAGTGAATTAAATATGAGACAACGAAGATGGTTGGAGCTCTTTAGCGACTATGATTGTGTTATTCGTTACCATCCGGGTAAAGCCAACGTGGTAGCCGATGCATTGAGTCAAAAGGAACGTGTAAAACCGAGGCGAGTGTTCGTGCCTCCATCATCGAGGCTCAAAGATTGGCAACTAGGCCGGAAAATTTCATCAATGAAGCTTTACATGGTTTAGAAGAACAATTTGATAGAAAAGATGATGATGGATTATATTTTGTCGAACGATTGTGGATTCCCGTTTTGGGTGGGCTTCGGATGAAATTGATGAATGAAGCTCACAAGTCGGCATACTCGGTTCACCCGGGTTCTGACAAGATGTATTTCGGGTTGAGGGATTTGTATTGGTGGCCGGGAATGAAGAGAGACATTGCTAGATACGTTAGTGAATGTATCACATGTTTGCAAGTAAAGGCCGACCACAAGAAACCACCCGGCTTGCTAGTTCAACCGAGAACACCGGTGTGGAAATGGGAAGAAATTGTCATGGACTTCATAACGAAGTTGCCAAGGACGAGTAGTGGTCGGGACACCATTTGGGTGATTATTGATCGGTTGACTAAGTCGGCTCACTTCTTAGCCATCCGGGAAGATGACAAATTTGACACCATGGCGCGCTTGTACATCAAAGAAGTGATAGCCAAGCATGGAATGCCAATTTCCATAATAACCGATTGGGATGCCCGATTTACTTCAAAGTTTTGGAAGGAGTTTCAAAAAGCGATGGGTACTCGACTTGACATGAGTACGGCGTTCCATCCACAAACCGACGTCAAAGTGAAAGAACGATTCAAACGTTAGAAGACATGTTAAGAGCTTGTGCCATCGATTTTGGGGGTAATTGGGACGTACATCTTCCTTTAGTCAAATTCTCCTATAATAATAGCTACCATGCAAGCATACAAATGGCCCCATTTAAGGCTTTGTATGGGAGAGATTGTCGATCACCGGTGGCTTGGGCGGAAGTTGGTGAAAGCCAACTCATTGGACCCGAGATTGTTGTTGAGACGACTAAAGTGATATCTCAAATCAAAGAGAAGTTGAGAGTGGCCCGGGAACGTCAACTAAAGTATGCCAACGTTAGACGACGACCTCTTGAATTCGAAGTCGGTGATTATGTGTTACTCAAAGTGTCTCCGTGGAAGGGAGTAATCCGTTTTGTGAAGCGTGGTAAATTGGGTCCAAGATATATTGGCCCATTTAAGATTTTGGAACGAATTGGTCCGGTGGCGTATCGTTTAGAACTTCCTCAAGACTTGAGTGGAGTTCATAATGTCTTTCATGTTTGTAACCTTAGGAAATGTATGGCCGATCCAACGCTCCATGTACCTTTAGATGAAATTCGTGTAGATAAAACGTTGAAATTCGTGGAAGAGCCGGTAGAAATCTTAGATCGGCAAACCAAGAGGTTGAAGAACACCCGGTATACGATTGTGAAGGTTAGATGGCAAGCGAGACGTGGACCCGAGTTCACTTGGGAACGGGAAGATTCGATGAAAGCTAAGTATCCCCACTTATTTAGCGAGTCTCGTTAGATTAGAATTTCGGGACGAAATTCCTTTAACGGGGGAATAATGTAACATTCGTGACTTTTGACTTGGTTTGACTTTTGATTGAATGTAATAAAATGTAAACGACTACCCGAATTTATATGAATTATCGAACGTTTTGTTGTGTTATAACGTAACGTTAAATTTATTTGTGAATACGAGTTCGTTTTAGCGATTTAATGATTAACGTTTAGCTATTTGTCGAAATTAGCGGAGCGGGGCCTCAAAGAGGAGACCCCAAGGCCGGCCCCCCCTCACCCTCTCTCTCACTCACTCATCCACTCATTTTACTTTACCAAAAATCTATCCTATCTCTCTCTCATCTCATTCATTTCTCTCTTCTTCCTCCCATCTACCTCAAATTATCATCATAAATTCATAATAATTACTTGTTTCATTGCTAGATTAACCAAGAAATATAAACCTCAATAATAATAAACATCATCTTGCAAGAATCTAGGGTTTTGAAGTATTCATCCTTTCCAAGTGTCCAAGAATTCGGAATTTAAGATCCGGGTTGTTTTGGTAAGTGAAGCTTAGCTAAATTCCTTTATTGTATGTTATTAAACTTGCTCTTAACCAAATCTTGTGAGTTCTTGGTCGATTTTGGGTCAAAAACGAGTTTGAGTCAAATTAGGGTTTCATTAGGTTTTGTCTTGGGTCAAAAACGAGTTTGAGTCAAATTAGGGTTTCATTAGGTTTTGTATTGGGTCAAAAATCGAATTAAAGCTTGTTATGTTGTTATGAATCAAGATTATGCAATGGGTATGTTTATTTATGTTGAAATATGTTTGTTCAAGCTTCAAATTGAGTTTTAGAACCTCCCAAGTCGAATTGGTAGTCAAAAATGGGGTTTGGGTTGGGTTTGGATCGTGTTTGGCTTGCAAATCTGCAGACCTGAGCCTTCTCGCGCCGCGACCTAGCCTCCTCGCGCCGCAAGGTTGGTCCCTCGTGGGTCAGAGAAATTTCTCGCGCCGCTAGCCCCTGAACTCGCGCCGCGAGTGGCCTGTGAACCTCGCGCCGCGAGCTTGACTCCTCGCGCCGCGATTTTGGTCTGTTTGCGCGTCAGTTTTCAAATATCAATAACTTTAGATCCGTAAGTCCGTTTTAGGCGTATGACTTATCGTTGGAATCGTATAAGAGTCTAGTTTCTCATAGTATTAACCTTTCGATGTGAATCTACCACTATTTTCCTGATTACCTCATTTCTCTAACCGTGTGTTCATTAATCGACTATGGAGTGTCTTGGTTTGGCCTAGGGTGACTTGCAACGTAGTGTAGGCTATAATGTGATGATTTAATGTTGATGTAATAGGGTTGTGATCGTTGTGCTCCCTACTTACCCGCTTAATCACTTTCTGAGCACATCAAAGGCCAAGGTGAGTTTCGTAGCCCCGTTTTCTCTTATATTTGGGGTGGAAAGTGTACTTGTTTCACGTAAATGTTTTAATGATTTATTTGAAATGATTTGATATTAAACAATGATTTGTGAACGTAAATGCTTTGTTTTCCGTAAATGTATCTATGAATGTTTGTTGTGATCATGCATTTGAAATATATGTAAGTCATGCCGTTGATCATGCATTTGGAATATATGTAAGTCATGCCGATATGATCACGCCTTTGAAATATATGTAAGTCATGCCGTTGATCATGCATTTGGAATATATGTAAGTCATGCCGATATGATCACGCCTTTGAAATATATGTAAGTCGTGCCGATATGTGTTGATTTGGGTACGTGTTGATTTGTAATAACGTGAAACCTTTTCGGGTTTCCCTTGGAACGTGAATTGGTATTCAAATCCTCGTGTATCGTTAACGGTTGTTATCCCGACACTATGATTTTAACGTTTAAACCTACGAACTCACCAACTTTATGTTGACCCGTTTTAGTACACTTTTCAGGTAATCAAGTTAATCAAGGACGAACTAGATGATTGCATAATTTTGCTAGGATTTGGGCTTGACTAATGGATCCGTGATTCAATGATTTCCCTTGACGGGTTGTGCTTAGGATTATCGGCCGTCATTTTTGGATTGTACTCTTTTGTAACTTTGATGGCATGTGCTCCTTATGCATTTTTGTGATCCCTTGTTGTACTTGTACCCGTAATTGAACTTATTGTATGGATTGCCCAATCCTTATTTGCATATAGTTTAGTCTCTACTTAATCTTCCATGTCATGCTATGCTTTTCGTGTGACATCCCATGATTCCGCCAAGTTGGGGTGTTATACTTCTAACCCAGAAGAATACTTTGAATGGGTTCAGGTTATGGATAGGATTATGGAAATAAAAGGTTACGATGATAAAAAAAGTTTTAAGGTTGCCATTATTAAGCTTAAAAAGTATGCTTCATCTTGGTATGACAATATGAAATCTGAAAGGGAGTATAAGGGTAAGAGTAAAATCAAGACCTGGTCCAAATTGAAAGAAGTTATGCAGAAAAGATTTGTTCCTCAGTCGTACAAGCAAGATCAGTACCTTCTGATGAATAATCTGAAGCAAGGCACTAAAGAAGTTGTGGAGTATATTAGGGAGTTTGAGCAACTGAAGACAAGAACTAGTGTCAAAGAAACTGAAGAGCATACTATCGCCAGATTCCTTGGTGGGTTGAATGCTACCATTAATGAGAAGATAGAATTGCAACCCATCTGGACTTATGAAGGTGCTTGCAAACTGGCCCTCCAGATTGAAAAGCAACTGAAGAAGAAGGTCCAGTACGAACCTTTCACTAAGGTTTCTTCCAGTTCCAGTCAACCAGTTACTAGGCCCAGTGAAACTGTTCAGAAATCCTTCAGAGGAAAGGAGAAAGAAACTGGAGGATCAAAAGAACCAGTTGGAAGAAAATGCTTTAAGTGTCATGGTTTTGGTCACTTCCAGGCGCAGTGTCCCAACCAGCGAGCACTCACTGCTAAGGAGATTGAAAGCTTACCAGATGTTGATACTGAAGAAGGTGAACCAGTGTACGATGATGATGAAAGTGAAGAGGCATATGTAGGTGCAGATGTTGGAGAAATGCTGGTCGTAAGAAAAGTGATGCATGCTGATGAAGTTGTAACTGATACTGCCCAGCGAGAGAACATTTTTCATTCCAGATGTACTATTAAAGGCAAGGTGTGCAATCTGATCATTGATGGTGGAAGTTGTGCTAATGCTGCTTCAACTTACATGGTAGAGAAACTGGAATTGCCTACAGTAAAGCATCCTCGTCCTTACAAGTTGCAATGGCTCAGTGAAGGATCTGAGGTAAAAGTTAATCGACAAGTTACTATTCTTTTTCCATTGGATCTGTTTATCAAGATAAAATTGTTTGTGATGTTGTTCCTATGGATGCTTGTCATATATTACTGGGTAGACCTTGGTTATTTGATAATTATGTATTTCATAATGGTCGTATGAATTCTTATTCATTATCTGTAAGTGGGAAGAAGGTCACTTTGACTTCTCTGAAACCCAATGAGTTACTGAAAATTAATAAGAAAGACCAGCCCAACAAGTCTTTATTTATGTCACAAACTGAAGTTGAAGAAGAACTCACTGGAGGTACTTCAGTCATGATGTTACTGGTGCTTGAGCGTACTGAAGACAAGGAGTTCACTGGAGTTCCCAGTCTCCTGAAGTCTCTACTGAAGGAATTCACTGATGTTTTCCCAGAAGACCTACCTGAAGGTTTGCCGCCAGTAAGAGGAATTGAACACCAGATTGACCTGGTTCCAGGTTCAGTTCTTCCAAACAAAGCTGCTTATAGATGTTCACCTACTGAAGCAAAGGAGTTGCAAAGGCAGGTTGATGAATTAGTTGCTAAAGGCTATGTGAGAGCAAGTATGAGTCCTTGTTCAGTACCAGCTCTCCTGGTCCCAAAGAAAGATGGTTCGATGAGAATGTGTGTTGATAGCAGAGCCATAAATAATATAACTATTAAGTATAGATATCCCATTCCCAGATTGGATGATATGCTTGATGAGTTACATGGCTCCAGTGTGTTTTCTAAAATTGATCTCAGAAGTGGTTATCACCAGATTAGAATGAAAGATGGAGATGAATGGAAGACCGCTTTCAAAATTAAAGGAGGCCTTTATGAATGGTTAGTAATGCCTTTTGGTTTATCTAATGCTCCTAATACTTTCATGAGATTAATGAATGAAGTCCTCAGGCCACTTATTGGTCAGTTTGTTGTTGTTTATTTCGATGATATCCTGGTATATAAACTAAAGCTGAACATGTTAATCATTTAAGAAGTGTGTTTGAATTACTGAGAAAACACCAGTTGTATGGTAAACTGGAGAAATGTGATTTCATGGTTGAAAGTGTAATATTTTTGGGGTATGTTGTTTCAAAAGAAATATTTCCATGGATCCTTCAAAGGTAGAAGCCATCAGATCATGGCCAGTTCCAACTACAATCACTGAAGTCAGAAGTTTTCATGGACTGGCATCTTTTTATAGAAGGTTTATCAAAAATTTCTCTACAGTTGTGGCTCCAATCACTGATTGTCTGAAGAAAGGTGTGTTTGACTGGCCTAATTCAGCCCAGTTGGCTTTCGAGTCACTAAAGGAAAAGCTCAGTTCAGCTCCAGTACTATCTTTGCCAGATTTTGATATGTTGTTTGAGTTAGAGTGTGACGCCAGTGGAGTAGGTATTGGTGCAGTTTTAGTACAAGCAGGGCGTCCAGTGGCTTATTTCAGTGAAAAACTTAATGGTTCAAAACTGAAATATAGCACATATAACAAAGAATCCTGTGCAATTATTCGTGCTATCGCTCACTGGTCACATTATCTGAAGCCAAAACAGTTTGTTTTATTTTCCGATCATGAAGCACTGAAGTTTATTAATGGTCAGCATAAGCTTAATGCCAGACATGCAAAATGGGTGGAATTTTTGCAGTCTTATTCTTTTGTTTCCAAACACAAAGCTGGGGTAGCTAATGTTGTTGCTGATGCACTTTCCAGACGATATTCGTTGTTATCAATTCTGGAAGCAAGAGTCCTTGGATTTTCTTTCATCAAAGAGTTGTATGCTGCTGATCCAGACTTTGCTGACCGTCTCACTGAAGCTAACCAGAAAGGACCATTTGTTGTTCAAGATGGTTTCTTATTTAAAAATGGAAAGTTGTGCATTCCCAGGGGTTCGATAAGAGATTTACTGATAAGAGAAGCACATGGAGGAGGTCTAGCTGGTCATTTTGGAATAAACAAAACTGGAGAGATTCTCACTGAACACTTCTACTGGCCAAGTCTACTGAAGGATGTTCAGAATATTATCAGTCGCTGTCCAACTTGTTACCAGGCGAAGATGACTTTTTCACAAAGGGTTGTACACTCCTCTTCCAGTTCCAAACCAACCTTGGGAAGATCTTAGCATGGATTTTATTGTTGCACTGCCCAGAACCCAGAGGGGGAAAGATTCTATCATGGTAGTTGTTGATCGATTTTCGAAGATGGCACATTTCATTGCTTGTAACACAACCAATGATGCTTCAGCAGTAGCAAATTTGTTCTTTAAAGAGATTGTCAGATTACATGGAATCCCCAAGACAATTGTGTCAGATCGAGATGTGAAATTTCTGAGTTACTTCTGGAAGACCCTATGGAGATTAATGGGTACCAGATTGATGTTCAGTACGTCTCACCATCCTCAGACTGATGGACAGACTGAAGTCACAAACAGAACAATTGATATGTTATTAAGAACACTGGTGAAGAAGACACTGAAAGATTGGGATCTGAAGCTTGCTCATGCTGAGTTTGCTTTCAACAGAGCTCCAAATTACTCAACCAGTAAATCCCCGTTTGAAGTTTGTTATGGAGTCAATCCACTGACCCCCATTGATTTAATTCCATTTTCGATTGAACCAAAAACAAGTATTGAAGCTGAAGCCAGAGCAAAAGAAATAAAGAAAATTCATGAACAAGTGAAGGCCAGAATAGAGAAAGCAAATGCCAGTTACAAGGCCAAGGCAAACAAGAATAGGAAGCAGTCCAGTTTTGCTCCAGGTGATCTAGTTTGGGTATACCTCAGAAAAGAAAGATTTCCAGCAAGAAGGAAGAACAAGTTGATGCCCAGAGCTGAAGGACCATTCAAGATTCTGGAGAGGTATGGTGATAATGCTTATAAAGTTGAGTTACCTGGAGATATGTCAGTTTCCAGCACTTTTAATGTCGGGGATCCGATGCCTTATCTTGAAGATGAGTACCTCGAGGACTTGAGGGCAAGTCCTTTCTCAGAAGGGGAGATTGATGTGGAAATGTCCAGGTTCACTGAACTGACTGACACCAGTGAACTGGAGAAATCAACTGAATTGAAGGGTGGAACTGAACTGAAGAAGTTAACTGAACTGAAGGGAACTGAACTGATAATGCCATCTAAACAAGCCATGTTAATTCTGCCACCAAAGGCCCATTTCAGACAAGTCTTTACTGAACGAGTTCAGTCGCCAGTGGTAACACTCCTCCAGTGGCAAGAAGCTCCAGTGACAACCAGCAGTGATCCACCAGTAAAGCTTACCACTGAAGCACTCCAGTGACCAGCTCCAGATTTGAGTCTCCAGTGGAAGTTCCAGATTTACGTTCCAGTTTTCATTAATAAAGTTTGTTCCAGTCACATGTTTGTGGACCCAATAAAGAAGGAATGACAGCTGTCAAAGACGATAAGGGAGGGGCGTGTGACAACGTTAACCTAACGGTTTGTGGGCCCTTGTGCAGAAGGAATCTTTCTAGAAGCTTTGTCTGTCCATTTCCTATTGGTGGATAAATTAGTGGTTGTCCTTAGTACATGACAGCCTTTTATTTATTTAATATTTGTATTTCTTATTTCCTAGAAAATAGCATGTGTGGCTATAAATAGGGGCTTATTTTCTCATTGTAATTAGTTTTTTTTATGTTGAATGAAATTAATAGAGCAGCCTCTATTTCTTATCTAAAATCTTCATTTACCTTTATGGATCTTTGATCTTGGTGGTTTGAAGTGATCCCTTTATCTATATTTGTGGTGGTTCGTCATTTATCAAATATAGTGGTGAGATCTTAAATCTTCGATTCCTTTATCTGTGTTTGTGGTGGCTAGACCTTTATCAAACATAGTGGTGGGTTGAAGTGTTTCCTTTATCCTTGATTCCGGTGGCCAGTCCTTTACGAATCTTGGTGGTGGATTCTTTTATCTATAATTTTTATTTTATTGTCTTGTTTTGTTGTTTGTTTTCATAAAAATCAGAAAATACCAAAAATAGTCTTCCGCTGTCATTTGTCGCGTGATTTACGCATCACAAATTTTGAAAGCTTGATATAACCTGATATTAGAATTTAGAATTCCAAGTTGAAAATTTTTAACGATTCTTAAACCGTAAAACCATACCAAAGGAAAATGTAAAACTTCACAATCTCAACCAGAAACCAGATCAATCAACACAAGATTAAAGCAGAAAGTAAAATTATTATTGAGTTATAGAGTTTATGATTACAATAAGAAGATAATAATCATCAATATAATGATTATAATACAGAGAAATATATATATATCGATTTGATATATATATATATAGAATATATTGTAGAGAGAAAAAATAGATCGAGAATAATGGCTGTATGATTAATAATTGAATGAATAACCCTAATCGGGTTAAAGGTAGTTTATATACGCCTTGAAAGTTACACTTCAGCCCCTTATCTTCCTTCTTCATACATTCCAACTCTATCTTCTCACTTAATACACTTTAGCCCCTTATATCAATAAATAGTAATAGAAATAGTCCTGCACCATAAATTTAGATATCTATAAGTAATGTAACTTATGAACTTGAACCTTATAACATCCCCCCTCAAGTTCATGGTTTAAACATGTCAAGCATACCCAGTTTATCACAAAGAAAGGAATGTTGCTTAGATCCAAGACTTTTGGTAAACAAGTCTGCTATATTAAGATCAGACTTGATTTTGTTGGTTTTTAAAACTCCTGCACAAATTTTTTCTCTAATGAAATGAAGATCAATTTCAAAGTGTTTAGTCCTTTCATGAAACACAGGATTTAAAGCAATTTGCAATGCAGCTTTACTATCAGAAAACAAGTCTATGGGCAGAACAGTTTTAACACCAACATCATTTAAAAGATTTATAAGCCAAATAATCTCACAAGTCACAGCAGCCATGGCCCTATATTCAGCTTCTGCTGAGGACTTGGCTACTGTGGTTTGTTTTTTACTTTTCCATGAAATCAAAGTGTTGCCAAGGAAGACAGTGTAACCAGTAATAGATCTTCTGGTAACCAGTAACATTATCCAGCAGTTTAGAACTATCATTCTTAAAGGTCATGTTCATTTCCAAAGGAGTATTAATAGGTTTACAACCTAAGAGACCAAACTCATTTAGCAATTCCAAACAATACTTTCTTTGAGAAAGACAAATACCATCTTCACATTTGATTACTTCAATTCCAAGAAAATATTTTAAATTACCCAAGTCTTTGATTTTAAACTTAGAATTCATTAAGACTTTAACTTTTTCAATCTCAGTCTCACTATTACCAGTGAGAACAATATCATCAACATATATCAATAAAGCAACAAAAGTATCATTTTTCCTTCTAGTGAACAAGGAGTAATCAGACTTGCTTTGAACAAAACCAAACTCAACTAAAGAACTACACAGTTTTGCATTCCATTGTCTTGGAGCTTGTTTAAGACCATACAAAGATTTATTTAATTTGCATACCAGATTATCATTTTTATTAAAATATCCTTGAGGCAGTTTCATATAAACATCTTCTATAAGATCACCATATAAGAAAGCATTGTTAACATCCATTTGATACAAAGGCCAATTATAAGAGATTGCAACAGAAAGAAGACATCTGACAGTAACCATTTTCACAACAGGTGAAAAGGTTTCATCATAATCAATACCAGCTCTTTGACTAAAACCTTTAGCAACAAGTCTAGCTTTATATCTCTCTATTTCACCATTAGACTTATATTTGATCTTATAGATCCATTTGCAATCAATAGGTTTTCTGTTAGGAGGTAAAGTAGTAACAGTCCAAGTATTGTTCCTATTTAAAGCTTCCATTTCCTCATTCATGGCATTTACCCAATTTAAGTCTTTAGCAGCTTCAAAGTAAGAATTGGGCTCACTACTTTTATTAAGACTTGTAGCAAAACAATATATATCAGAAGAAAGATGAGCATAATTAACCACCTTATTTAAAGGATACTTAAGTTTGCCTTCAACTTGAAAATCTTTTAACCAATGAGGAAGTTTAGAATTTCTAGAAGGTCTTTCATTAATATTCAAATTTGGAATGTCATAATTAATGCCCTCGGGAATATCATGCATCATATCAGAATTGGTAGAATGCCCAGTATCACTGGTAGATCTTGATGAACTGCCAAGTGAATGATCACTGGTAGATCTTGATGAACTGCCAAGTGAATGATCACTGGTAGATCTTGATGAACTGCCAAGTGATAACTGAGGCTGACTGCCAACTTCTTGTTCACCAGTTTTGTCTTCCTCTTCATCATTGGGACTTACATAAGGACAATTCTCATTAGGACTTGGTGTATCATAAGTATTAAAAAAGTTAAGATGATTTGTAGAACTTTGAACAGATTTTAAAACCTCATCATTATTCATAGTATATGGAAAAAGATTTTCATAAAACTTTACATCTCTTGAAAAAATATAAGTTCTTGATTCAATGCAAAACAGTTTGTATCCTTTTTTAGAATTAGAATATCCAACAAACACACATTTATCAACTTTAGGTTCAAACTTATCAGTCACATTTAACTTGGTAGCAAAACATAAACAACCAAAAACTCTTAAGTGTTGTAAGTCAGGTTCAAAACCATACACCATTTCATAAGGAGTTTTTCCTTTTAGAATAGAGGAAGGAGTTCTATTTATCAAATAAGTAGCAGTAAGCACACAATCAGACCACAGATACAAAGGAATTCCCCCCTGAAACATAAGAGACCTAGCAACATTAAGAAGGTGTCTATGTTTCCTTTCAGCCACCCCATTTTGTTGAGGTGTATAAGGAATGGTAGTTTGATGCACAATTCCTTTTGAGTGAAACAAAGAACTAACATTATGATTTACAAACTCAGTACCATTGTCACTTCTAACAATTTTAACCTTAACAGAAAACTGTGTATCAATCATATTAATGAAATATTCAATATGTTGAAAAACTTCAGTTTTATTTTTCAACATAAAAGTCCAAACAGCTCTAGTATGATCATCAACTATAGTTAAGAAATATTTATGACCTTCTTTACTTGAGACCTTATAAGGTCCCCAAACATCTAAGTGTATTAAGTCTCCCAAAGTTTTTGACTTATGTTCACTCAAAGGAAAAGGCTCCCTGACTTGCTTGGCCTTGTGACAAGTATCACAAGGACCCAAAGGTGTAGAAGAAATAATTTTAAGTTTGGTATAAAATCTAGATAATGCTTGGTCTGCAGGGTGACCAAGTCTTAAATGCCAAAGTAATTTAGAATCAGAAGGAAGACAAGTAGAATTACACACCATATTAGAACATATAGGCATATCATCATAAACATATAAACCACCATGTTGTCTACCAGTCCCCAGGAGTTTCCTTTGAGGTAAATCCTGAATATAACATTTATCTTCATCAAAACCTATAAACACCTTGTTATCTCTAGCTAACTTATGTACATAAATCAAATTAACAGAATAATCAGGTACAACTAGAACATCAAATAGAACAATGCCATTTTTAAGATGTAAATTTCCTATTTTAGTAACAAGAGCAGAAGTACCATTTGGATGACCAATCTTAAGATTTAAATCAGAAATGTCAATAACTTGAGAAAGATTTTTTTCAGAATTTGTCATATGTTGATTGGCACCAGAATCCATTATCCAATCTAAAATTGCTTTAAGCATAAAGGCATTACAACTTAGAAACCAAGAATTACTAAACAAAGGTATACCTGCCATATTAGCATGCAAACCAGAAGAAGTGCCAGAAGAAGAAGGCTTGGTATCTAACAAACTCAACAACTTAGTCATTTGATCAGGTGTTAAAGAAGAAAGAGGAGAATCATGAACAGATTTAGGCACAGAATTATTCACAACTGAAGACATATACTTATCAGTAGTCACATTATTGTTTGAAAATCTAGTATTATTTTGAGAAAAAATCCTTTTATGTCCCAATTGAAAACATCTGTCAATAGTATGACCAATTCTATTACAGTTTGTACAATGAAGATTTGGATTAGGAGGTCTAAAAGTTCTTGCAGCATTATCAAAAGTTTTCCTAGCCTCAAAATTATTATCAAATGTCTTTCTAGAATCAAAATTATTTTGTTTAGAAGAAATTTTTTTTGCAGAACCATTTTTAAGGTTAGTTTTAGCAACAAAAGCACTTGCAGAGTTAGTTTTATCAGTCAAACCACCTCTATGAGACTCTTCTTTAGAAATAATAGCAAAAGCAGTTTTAACAGAAGGAAGAGGTTCTTTTGTAAGAATTGCAGACCTGTTAGGTCCAGATTTACTGGACTCGCTCCAGACTCGACTACTGGAGCCTTACTGAAGATCTGTCCAGAAACGTGTTCTACTGGACCTACTCCAGACTTGGAATCTGGAGTCCCTCTGAAGATTTGTCCAGAAATAATGGAAGACTAGTGAGCAAATGCTTGTATAGGAAATCTGGAGTATTCTCCAGATTAGCTCACTGGACTTCACCCCAGTCCAGATCTACTCTACCGAAGACGTTCTCACTGAAGTCAAAGACTGAAGTCAGAATAAAGAAGACTGACAAATGGCGGAGTCCACTGGAAGTCTTACCAGATCTGTACACCGGAGGATTGTCAGTGTTCTAGACCTTACAAGTCTGAACACTGATATCGAGGAATTGACTTTTGCCTTTACACACTTTCCAAAGAACAATCCACTTGTTCTTTACCAAAGTTTATGCGTGTAAAGGTGGTTGGTTAAAAGAATAAAATCATATCGATATGACTTTATCCTTGTACCATTAACCAATGCATTTAATGTTCTTGTCGGATCATTAAATGCATGCAACCATATTTGTACGGCACAAAATTCACTGGTGAATTTTGTTGCCTATAAATACAAAGTCATTTCTTTGAGAAAATACTTTTAAGCATACATTTTGCATTAGAGTGAATTTGTTTAAATACTCTCGATCTTAAACTGGGATACTTCACAACTTTAAGTATCTCGATCCAAAAGAGTTATTTGACAAATATAGATCATTTGTAATTCATAGGTTGTTAGGATACATACTTATTTATATTATCTTGATTCCGCACAACCTTGTATTTTATTTAACATCATAAATAAAATACACCATTGAAAAATACATAATGTTCCACTTTACTTGTTTATTGCTTTAAGTCTTGTATTACTTTGTTTATATATTCTTTCATTTATTTACAAGTAATACTAGTCCATTCTAGTGATTATTAGACTTGTTGTATTTTACACTTCTAGGTTAACCATCATATTTCAGGGACTCACATTTGGTATCAGAGCAGAAGGCTAAACATTGCCTAGATCTGTTTCTTTGATGGCCAACCTAGAAAATACACAAGGAAGCTTTAATTTTGGTCCCGATCCTAATGTTAATGTTAATGATCAAAATAATGAACCACCTATTGTTAATAACACTAATCCACCACCTCCTCCTCCTACTCCTGCTTCTCCACACGTGCATGTGCACTATTCAAATAATCCTGTTCCTAAATTCAGTGGGAACAGTGATGAGTTTGGTACGTGGAAGGCTAGGATGATATTGCATATCACTGGTATTGAGAGGAACATGATGAAAATCTTAAATGAAGGTCCTTATGTCCCTACATCACCTCTCAATCCCCTTCTTGATCCTTTTGGATCTAGAAGAGGAAGGGAAAAGAGGGAGGAACATTGGTCTGAAGAGGAGAGGAGACTGGTGAATCTAGACACCCTTCTCAAGAACATGATCCTCGGGGCCGTTCCAGAAACCCTAATTCCCACACTAGTTCTTTTCCTAGTGCTAAAACCATGTGGGATGAACTTTTAAACCAGCATGAAGGAGGAGATGACACCATTGTCACCAGAAAGGTCTCCTTAAACAAGAGGTATGAGTCATTTTTTGCTCAGCCTAATGAGTCTCTCACTGGTACTTACACCAGATTTATGAGTATCATAAACCAGTTGAGAGGTCTCGGGGTTGAGAAGGACAAGGATATACTTCTGGAGAAATTTTGTGATATTCTGCCCACCAAATGGTCTCACATGATCCTGGTCTTACGACAAGGTAAAACTCTGCACACACACACTCTCTCAACTCTTTATGGAGCTTTTAGGTACACTGAAGAAAATCAAGCTCAGAGAGTGGTGGCAGAACAAGATGCTTATAACCATGCCTCCAGTATTCCTAATGTGGTTAGTCATACTGAACCACAAAGTACAGCACTGATATCTTCTGAGAATGTATTTTCTATGAAGAAGATGGTGTCTGAACTCATGGATTCTGGAGAGTCCAGTCAAATCTCTCCAGACTGTTGTGATGAAACTGATGATGATGACCTTATTGCAATGATTGCTAAAATGTTTAACCGTTTCAAAGCAAGAGCAAATAGGCCATCTGGACAATTTGCATCCAGTTCTTCAATTGATAAGACCAATTTGACATGCTTTAAGTGTGGCAAAAAGGGTCATTTCATGAAAGATTGCAGGTCCAGCCAGTTTGTATCCAAGCCTGGTCCATTTTCTTCAAATAATAAGCCTGATGATAGCTATAAATTGAAATATAAAAAGCTTAAGGCCCATATTGCTCTCATGGCACAACAAATTGAAAACAATAATAAGTGCATGATCGCAACAACTGAAGAGAAGTGGGTTCCTTCTGATGAATCATCTGCTGATGAAGAAGAAGAAAGAGATTGCTGTTACATGGCTCTGACACACGAAGAGCACCTGGTGAAGGAGGATGTCACATCTGGACGATGGGTGGACATTGTTATTAAAAAGGTTAGTGATTACGATACTGCAACTGACCAAGAATTAAAACTGGACATTGCTGAAGCTCTTAATTCTGATTTGATATTTGTAGAAACTGTTAGATCTGAATGTGTAAATGGTCTAGAAACAGATTTTTCTGAAATAACTGTCTTAAAATCAAAATTAAAAGAACTTCAAGACATTGAACTGGCATTTCAAGCCCAGGTTCTGGTAACTGAACAATTGATTAAAAAAAACAAGATCTTGAAGTCATTTTAGAGAAAGAAAAACTGGTGATTAAATCATGGCTAGAAACCAGAAAGCCATATGATGATGGAGTAAATCAATTTCCTGCTCAAAAACGTGCATATTTAGATGGAAATACTCATGTAGCATCATTAATACCAGTAATCGATCGATTACCAGAGGGGTTCAGGCCCACCACTATTTATGATGAGCCTGTAACTCCCAAGGCCAATATTTTCCCAGTTCAATCCCCAGAGGTTAAGACTGGAGCATTCCAGATGACTGCTCCAGTTAAAGAGGTTTATCGGAATAAACCTTTGCCTCAGACCAATCCCCTACCTAAGCCTAGGACTGGAAAGGCTAAGGTATCATCTGATGAAAATGTTTTGTCCAGGTTAGAGAGCCAGATTCAAATACTGACTCGTCAATTTCAAAGTTTTAATGCAAGATTAAACTTTATTGAGGGTACTTCATCTGGCCCTAGACAAAATACAAAACCTTTTGCAAAGAAAGTTAAATCTATTTCTCCAGTTGAGAAAAAGAAAAAGGTTTCAAAACTATCAACCCCAGTGGTCTTTTCAACTAAGACCACTGTTGAAGAAAGTGAACTAAACCAGATTGCCCCAGGGACCTATAAGGGAGGGTCCAGCTAACCCATCAGTCGATGGGTTCCCAAATCTAACTGATAATATCTGGTGTGTGTGCAGGGCGATCGAAAGAAATATATCTGGTATCTTGACAGTGCTGCTGGCAGGACGATGACCGGATGTAAGACCCTGCTGGAGGAGTTTACCATTTCTGATGGACCCTCCATTACTTTTGAAAATGATGGTTGTGGAAAGACTGAGGGATACGGTGTTCTGAACAATGGACAAGTCAAGTTCAGACGTGTTGCATTTGTGAATGGTTTGAAATATAACCTGATCAGTGTAAGCTAACTGTGTGATGATGGCTATCAAGTTCTATTCAATATTGCTCAGGGTATCGTATTCAACAAGGACTGGAAGGTAGTGTTGATTGCTCCCAGAAAAGGGAATGTGTACGTGATGGATATGGAAAGCTCTCCTTCAGAGCAGTGTTTCTATACTCAAGCTGATGAAGACACAAACTGGTTATGGCACAAAAGGTTATCCCATTTAAATTTCAAGAATATAAATAAGTTGTCCAGAAAACAACTTGCAGATGGGATACCTTCAGTTTCCTTCAAAAAAGGAAAGGCCATGTCCAGGATGTGAGATGGGTAAGCAGAAACGTACCAGTTTCAAGACCAGACAGAATTTCAGCATATCTGAACCTCTTCATATGCTTCATATGGACCTCTTTGGTCCAGTGAACGTTCAGACTCGTGCTGGTAAAAGATACACCCTGGTGATCGTAGATGAATTCTCCAGATATTGTTGGGTGATCTTTCTGAGGTCTAAAAGTGAAGCTGTTGCTGAAATCATCAGTCTTATCAAGCAAATTGAGCTCAAGTACAGTCGAAAGGTGTGTCAGTTAAGAAGTGACAATGGAACAGAATTCCAGAATGCAACTCTGGAGTCATTCTGTACTGATACTGGCATCTCCCAGAACTTCTCATCAGCCCGCTCTCCAGAACAGAATGGAGTGGTGGAAAGGAAGAATCTAACGCTGATAGAAGCTGCCAGGAGTATGCTTGCTGAATCTATTCTGTCTACCAGTTTCTGGGCTGAAGCAATTGCTACTGCTTGCCACACCCAGAACCGGTCAGTGTATGTGAAACGACACAAAAAGACAGCCTATGAAGTCTTAAGAAATAGAAAACCAAATATTGGTTATTTTCATGTTTTTGGATGTCCAGTTTACATCCTGAACGACTCCAGTCAGTTAGGCAAATTTGTTGCCAAAGCTGATGAAGGGTATTTCTTAGGCTATTCAGCCATTCGCAAGGCCTTCAGAGTCTACAACAAGAGACTGGAGAAGGTCCATGAGTCAATTCATGTCACATTTGATGATTCAAATGCTGCAATCAACAAGAAGCAACCCTTGACACTCCCCCAGTAACTCCAATTGTCTTCGGTGAATCTGATCCTATCAACTACAATAAAGAAGATTCAGAAGACACAGTTTCCAGTCATCCTGATCTGGAACCTGTTCAGAAAAAGAAACGCTACAGTAGTACTCCTTTCTATCCCTCTATTATTTTCAAACTACCCTCTGAAATTAATATTGGATCAGATGTTCGTACTACTCCCCCAGTATCAGTGTCAGTTGAGAATATACCAGAAATGTCTTCTTATGAAGAATTCCAAACTGAACCAGTACTTCAAGAAATGCCTTCAAATGAAGAATTTCATGATGCAAATCGTGATTTAAATGACTCAGATAAAGATGCTGAAGTAGTCTGGCAAGATCCTCCTCCTGAAGCAACTCCAGAGGAGACTCAACTGAATTCTTGCACTGATATTGTTGTCAGTAACAATCCTGGTCAGTACTCCAGATGGACAAAAGCTCATCCTATTGATCAGATCATAGGTGACTCCAGTAGAGGAGTTCAGACCAGAAGAGCCTCCAGTAATCAATGCTTATATGTCAGTTTTCTATCATTGATGGAACCTAAGAAGATTGACGAGGCTATGGAAGATCCAAGCTGGGTGACTGCTATGCAAGAAGAGCTTCACCAGTTTGAAAGGAATAAGGTCTGGTATCTGGTTCTTTTCCCAGTTGGAAAGAAAGAACCAATTGGAACAAGATGGGTCTTCAGAAACAAGGTAGATGAAGATGGCCACGTAATCAGAAACAAGCCAGACTGGTAGCACAAGGCTACTGCCACTCAGATGTTGACTTTGATGAATCATTTGCTCCAGTGGCTAGACTTGAAGCGATCAGAATATTCTTAGCATTCGCTGCTTATCATCAGTTCAAGGTCTACCAGATGGATGTAAAGAGTGCTTTCTTGAATGGAAAGCTTGAAAAAGAAGTTTATGTCAGACAACCACCAGGTTTCGTTGATGAAAAGCATCCACATTGGGTATATCGTCTGGACAAAGCGCTGTATGGCCTCAGACAAGCCCCACGTGCCTGGTATAACACTCTGACTAAACATTTGTTGAAAAATGGTTTCAAAAGAGGTGCAATTGACAATACCTTATTTATTCTTCATGAAAAATGTAATCTGTTAATGGTACAAATTTATGTTGATGATATTATTTTTGGGTCTACTGATGAAAACATATGCAAGAAATTTTCAAAAATAATGTCAACTGAATATGAAATGAGTTTGATGGGTGAATTAACATATTTTCTTGGACTCCAGATTAAACAAAACAAAGATGGCATTTTTATTAATCAGGAAAAATATGTTAGAGATCTTTTAAAGAAATATGATATGAACTCTTCACCATCTAAACCAACTCTAATTTCTGCACCACTGACACTGGACTCCGATCCAGATGGTAAACCAGTGAACACCACTGTCTACAGAGGCATGGTTGGTTCACTGATGTATTTAACTGCCAGTAGACCAGATATTATGTTTTCAACATGTTTATGTGCCAGATATCAGTCTAATCCAAAGGAATCTCATATGCTTGTTGTAAAGCGCATACAGAAGTACCTTAAAGGTGTCCCCAGTCTAGGTCTTTGGTATCCCAAAGGCTCAGGCATGGATCTAATGGGTTATTCAGATTCAGATCATGCGGGTTGTAAGATAGACAGGAAATCACTACTGGTGGATGTCATTTCCTTGGTGGCAAAATGGTCAGCTGGACCAGTAAGAAGCAAACTTCAGTTTCATTGTCCACTGCTGAAGCTGAATACGTGTCTGCAGCCAGTTGTTGTGCTCAGATACTCTGGATGAAGAACCCGTTGCTTGATTATGGTATTAAGTACTCAAAGACCCCAATCTTTTGTGATAATACCAGTGCCATTGCTATCTCTAACAATCCAGTCATGCACTCCAAAACGAAGCACATTGATCTCAGGTATCACTTCATTCGTGATCATATTATGAAAAACAACATTGAACTCCATTTTATTCCCACTAACAAACAACTCGCTGACATTTTTACTAAACCTCTGGATGTCAAAACTTTTGAATATCTTGTTGGTGAGTTGGGAATGTTAAACCCTTAAATCTGGGACTACTCAGATATTGAACGCCTTTGTGTACTATCTTTGCATAAATAGATTTCTGGATCAACATTCCAGGGGAAGACTTGAAAGATATTTTTGTTCTTAAAAATGTTTTAAGTTCAAGGGGAATTTATTAATTTATTTTCTCACTGGACAAATTCTTCAGAAAATATTACTGGTGCTTTGTAAATGTGTCCCTCTCACTGGTAATTGGACAGATTGAAGTGCGTGTTTGAGGTGATTTTTGTCTCCTTGTAAATGTGTCCCTCTCATTTGTCTGTATTAGTTGACGTGCACGTTTGAGGTTACCAGTCTTTCAAAATGGTTTTCACTGGTACTTTACTGGAGTGTCCCTCCAGTGTACCATCAGTGCATACTTCACTGGACTAATCCACCAGTGATACTGGAGTGTCCCTCCAGTGTACCATCAGTGCATACTTCACTGGACTAATCCACCAGTGATACTGGAGTGTCCCTCCAGTGTACCATCAGTGCATACTTCACTGGACTAATCCACCAGTGATACTGGAGTGTCCAGTCAACCTCCAGATGCACTGAAATAAGTCATAATATTTTTTTTAATACTTGGTCATTGTGCGTGCCACGTAAGCAAACTTTTTAAAGATATTTATCTTATAATCCTACGTGGCATGTAAAATTTTCAACGTAATGATGGTATTTTTACCTTGGGAAGTCAAAAAGAGCAACTTGATACTGTTTGTGGGCTGTAAACCGTCACACATTTATGTGTGATGTGATGTAATTAATGCGGATCTCAGAACCCGATCAAAATTTTATTTGATAATTTCAAATTAAACCGTTTGAGTTCCACATTCTCTCTCCTATAAATACCCACTTTCAATTTCATTTGCATTTACTTCGAACATATTTACTCCTAAATCTTTAAAATTCCTTCATTTACTTCTTCATTCATTTTCCAATCATCATCATCTCTCATATTTACTCCATTTCCATTCATTCCTTCATCAAATCTTCATCTAAACCCTAAATACTCAATTTCATCTTCATCTATTCTTCATATAATGGCACCTAGACAATCTAAATCTCTTAAAAATCTGCTCGCTGCTGAATATGATCCAACTGAAAATGTTGACAAGGCACCCCATATCACTCTAGAGGCAAAAGCTATAAGAATAAACATGAACAACTGGATGGCCAGACTTTCACTTTCCAGTGTTCATGATGCCCAATCTGTTATTGGGAGATTAAACACATTTTTTCTCTCATGCCCACTATATGGTGCGTTGACATTAAATCCAGGGAGGATGTACCACGATTACCTCTGTGAATTCTGGTACACTGCACAATATGATGATGAAACTTCATCAATTACTTACTCTCTGAAGCAAGGTACTAGATCCTTGGGTTTCACTGCTAGTCTACTCAGGTCTGTTCTTCAATTGAATTATTTTGAACAGAATGAGTTGCCCATCAAACTTCCTTCTGGTATCAATACAAGGGAAGTGTGCAGACTGATGGGGCACACAGATATAATGGATGAGCATGGCCAGCTATCCAGGAAGGGAACTATCTACATGAGCAAACTATCAGACTCATGGAGATACTTCTTCACCCACATTATTGAATGTCTGGGAGGCAGTTCTGGAGGGTTAGACCAGATAAATCAAACCCATCTCCAGATTGCCTATTGCCTCTGGTTTGGACTTAGAGTGGATTTTGCTCAGATTCTTTTTGATGATCTGGTAGAGCGTCTTAGAGTGAAAGGTAGAAAAGCCTTTGTTCCTTATATCCGTTTTCTTTCACTCATATTTAAAAGAGCTCTTGGAGACCAGTATGATTTTGAAACTACTCACTTTTCTGTGAGTGAGTATATGAGGGATCTGACCAACCTCAGATCTCCACTGAATGAGGTAGATATTCCTCAGTCCATGCTCTCCTTTCAAAGAGAAGAAGCTGAAGTGGCTCCAGGTAGAGGTCAAGTTGGTGAAGGACCCTCTGGTGACCAAGATGTACAGATAATAGAAGCTGTACAACCCATTAGACAAGTTGCTCCTGAAGGTCAAGGACCAGAAATTGTTGAACCTTCCAGACGACCTAGAACAAACAGGCGTCTGATGAGAGCTGGAGTTCAGGTGAATCCTGAAAGACATCTTGGTGATGTAATGAATTTGGATGGGTCTTCGATTTTTGAACCTGAAGAGAATGTAGAGGTTGTTGGGCAGGTGACTGATGAACAGATAGAAAATGCGGCCCAGATTATTGAGCAGGTTGTTGAGCAAGTCGAACAAGATGTTCAGACTGATGAACATGTATCTGGTGAGCAAGAGGCTCAAATCGACTTGAATGTAGAGGCTGGTGAACAAGTTCATGAACAGGATGTGAACAGACTGGTGATCAGACAGTTGGGATGGCTCCAAATTGGGATGATGTAGATTCCCCAATGTCTGAAGGTTTTGATGTAAACATGAATTTCCTGGGTGATGAAGAAGAAAATATTGACACATCTGTTATTGCTTCAGTCACCCAACCAATTATATCTGCTGAAATGCCACCACCACCACCAGAATCAAATGAACCACCTCCACCAGAATCAAACATGCCACCACCACCACCACCACCTTCAATTCCAAGAAATACTCAATACTTCACTCCTGCAACCACTCAAACTTCACAATCTCAACCTCCACCACTTCAAACTCCAGTCAACGTAACTGAACCTCGTGCGCTGGACTCAACAGTTGTAACATCTGAAGCTGCAACTGAAGAGGACTGGGCACAAGTACCTCTTATGACCAGATTGCCTTCCAATCTTGAACCTCCCAGTGGTCTCTCCACTTCATCTTCTGTCGAGGTCCAAGGCCTTTTAAGTAAGGTGGCGGACCTGGAGAGATCACTCCAGACTTCATCGTAGGTTATTTCAGACTTTAAATCTTTATTATCAAATAACCTTGCATCTGAGATGAATGTGTTTGCTGGGAATGAGAAGCTTGTTTATGAGAAGCTTGATGAACTGGTACTGGCCACAAACAACAATACTAAAAATTTCAAAGTGGCAGTCCAGGGATTGGAGACAAGGCTGGTGAACTCTGTTCAGACTGCAGTGAAAGGTGAACTTGTTCAACCACTGGCAGGTCTGAATGAAGAGGTTCAGAAGTTGGTTACCAGGATAAGTTTTCTGGAGAGTAGATCCACACTTGATCAGGATGCAGTTGTAAGTACGATTAGTGATGAATGTACAAAGAAGTTCAGAATCAGTATGCTGAAAGAATTATCTGAAGAAATTTCTGAGACTGTTCTTCGAACTCTTCAAGATGGGCTGTTACCCCAAGTGGAGAGATTGATGGAAGAAAAATTGCCAAAGTACTTGCCTAAAGAAGTTGAAACTGTTAAAAAGGAAGTGCAGGCACTTAAGAAAGTTGTGACTGATACAACTCCAGTGGCAGGAAGAACCTTTGGTGCACTGGACAGACATATGCTAGAACAATTATGGAATGATCTCAAGTCCAGAACTGGTGATCATTCCAAGGGGGAAAAGTCGTCTGGTGACCAAAAACAAGTGACACTGAAGCATTTGGCACAAAGAGCATTTGGCACTGAAGCCACTATGCTGTCTAAAGAAGCTGCTGGTACTGAAGCCAGTGAGCCCCAGTTTGAGTCTTTCCCAGATATACCAACTACACTGAAGTCTGTTAAAGGAAAAGCACAATTGGTATCTGGTGAAGAAGAACAAACTGCTGAAGAATCATCAGAGTATCCTACTGCTGATGATGAAACCTCCAAGAAGCTAGAACAAGAATGCATAATGATAGAGATCTTTAAGAGAAATCAAAAAGATGAATTGTTGGCCCATCAAAGGGAGATGGCAACTATGGGGACTCTGGACTCTTACAATGCTGACAGGTTAGGCATAAATATTGATGTGTACAAAAAGATGAAGGAAGACCCTAGAGTTCATCAATGTCTGAATGCATTGAATGATGTTCATGTACGCTCCTTTTACGCTGAAGAAGAACAGGTTTATGATTCTATAATTTATGGCGTTAGTGTACCAGAACTCATCAGGCAGAGGAAGGAGGAACTGGTGATGCTCTAGAGGAAGATAAGGAAGAATGCTAGTGCTCTGGAGTTAGAGTACAGAAAGAAACTGACTGGCTTACCAAAACTGACTGCCAAACAGATCAAAGCTATTAAAGATGCTGATGTAAGCAGATTCATTCCCCTGGACACTTCTCTGAAAATTAATCGTCAACAACTCCAGTCTGTTGTTGAGCAAAAGAGAGTGTCAAAGGAAACTGAAGCATTGATCCAAACAGCCAAATTGAAAGACAAGTATAATGAAATGTTAAATTTCAGGGCTGATGCTAGACGGATCACTGGTGCAGAAATCAAGCTTGCTGGTAATCATGAAGGTATGTCCAAGTTTGAAGTAAAGTTGACCAGGGAAGGTAACTTTACTGATGAAAGAAAGAGTACTCCAGTCCAAGCGTTTGGATGGAGTGAACTGAAAGAGATTGCTTTAACGTTCAGGGGGAAGACAAATGTGTCGACTGATGTTAAAGCATTTTTGAAGAGGATTGAGAAGGTATGGAGAAGAAAGCAACAGATGGAAGTTGCAATGGGCATGAAATCGCCAGAATCAGTACCATCTTCTCCATCACCAAAGAGAAAGGCTTCTGAAGATGCTCTAGGACAGACATCGAAGAGAAGGGCCTGACTCTTATCATTTACTTATTGTAATTTATTGTTTGATGAAAATTGTAACTATTTATCAGTTGATGTATGTAATAATTAGTTGCAATTTTTGATTCATAAAAGTAAATGATCAGATTTAGTCTAAGTTAGAACTTAAAAGATGAAACTGAAAACACTCATGATCTATAAAGTGTTTTCCAGTAACTTAGATTTTTTAGACTAAAATCAAAACTTGTGTTTTTCAAGCATACAAAATTGTATAGATTTAAGTTGAAAACACTTGCATTATTTCTAAACAAATAGGGGGAATTTGTTAGGTCCAGATTTACTGGACTCGCTCCAGACTTGACTACTGGAGCCTTACTGAAGATCTGTCCAGAAACGTGTTCTACTGGACCTACTCCAGACGTGGAATCTAAAGTCCCTCTGAAGATTTGTCCAGAAATAATGGAAGACCAGTGAGCAAATACTTGTATAGGAAATCTGGAGTATTTTCCAGATTAGCTCACTGGACTTCACCCCAGTCCAGATCTACTCTACTGAAGACGTTCTCACTGAAGTCAGAATAAAGAAGACTGACAAATGGCGGAGTACACTGGAAGTCTTACCAGATCTGTACACTGGAGGATTGTCAGTGTTCTAGACCTTACAAGTCTGAACACTGATATCGAGGAATTGACTTTTGCCTTTACACACTTTCCAAAGAACAATCCACTTGTTCTTTACCAAAGTTTATGCGTGTAAAGGTGGTTGGTTAAAAGAATAAAATCATATCGATATGACTTTATCCTTGTACCATTAACCAATGCATTTAATGTTCTTGTCGGATCATTAAATGCATGCAACCATATTTGTACGGCACAAAATTCACTGGTGAATTTTGTTGCCTATAAATACAAAGTCATTTCTTTGAGAAAATACTTTTAAGCATACATTTTGCATTAGAGTGAATTTGTTTAAATACTCTCGATCTTAAACTGGGATACTTCACAACTTTAAGTATCTCGATCCAAAAGAGTTATTTGACAAATATAGATCATTTGTAATTCATAGGTTGTTAGGATACATACTTATTTGTATTATCTTGATTCCGCACAACCTTGTATTTTATTTAACATCATAAATAAAATACACCATTGAAAATACATAATGTTCCACTTTACTTGTTTATTGCTTTAAGTCTTGTATTACTTTGTTTATATATTCTTTCATTTATTTACAAGTAATACTAGTCCATTCTAGTGATTATTAGACTTGTTGTATTTTACACTTCTAGGTTAACCATCGTATTTCAGGGACTCACAAGACCTAACATTCATATAAACATCATCTAAACCCATCAAGAATTGCATCAACCTCATCAAATCATTATGACTTTTAATAGCAGCAGCTGCAGCACATGTACAAGTAGGAATAACAACCATAGAATCATATTGTCTCCATAATGAAGAAAGGTTATGATAGTATTCAGAAAGTTAAGCACCATTTTGAGTAAATGAGTTTATTTTATGATGAAGATTAAATATCACAGAACCATCCATTTTATCATAAGTATCTTTCAACTCTTGCCAAACAACAGTAGCATTTTTAGAAAAAATCTGACCTAGATAAAGTTCTTGAGATACACAACCAAGTATCCAATTAAGCACAACAGCATTACACCTATCCCATTGACTAGCCAAAACAGGATTATCAACAGATTTTAAACAAGTACCATCAATAAAACCTATATTATTCTTAGTTTGCAAAGCAAGTTCCATAGCACATGACCAGACTTTGTAATTATCAGTTCCAAGCAGTTTAAAACCAATCAAAGGTGTGCTAACTGTATCACTAGCATGCAAATACAATGGATCTCCAAAATCCAATTTACTTATTTTAGTAATCTCAAAATCAGATTCATTATCAGATTCTTCATTATGCACAGAACGAGGAGGAGTATTCCCCCCATGAACAGAACCAGGTGGAGTATTACCAGTATGAACAGAACCAGGTGGAGTATTCACCATTTTTCAACAATTTCAATCACAAACAACCAGATAATATTCAAGATAATCAAATAAGATACAGAATCAAAGAACAATTAATGTAGACAACCACACACAGAAACAATCAAGAATACAGAATGATCACACAAATAAAACAACAGAATAACAAATATAATCAACTAATATGTTCTCCTCAAATAAAGAATTGTTCAGAAAATATATCTTAATCTCACAAGAGTGCCAGTGACAGGATTCCTAACCTCTCGTATGAAGGCAGGTCAAGTATTAACAAACTTGTTTTTATGAGATTGAAGATAAAGAAAATTTAATATATATATATATATATATAAATTTTAATTTGAGGAGACAATATAAGCAGATTAAAAAAAACAGATAATAAGAGAGAAAGGGAAAGAAGATACAATACAGTGCAATAAGCCGATGGTAGAGGAACCCTAATCCTTCTCTTGATTCACTTAGTCAAGAGAAGTAATCAGGATCTGAAATCAAAACCAGAAACCCTAATTTTCCTTGATTCACTTAGTCAAGGAGAAAAATTAGGCAAAACAACCAGAATAGCAGCGGAAGATTATAGAACAAGGTTTCCAGAAGAAACCCTAATTTCTCTTGATTCACTTAGTCAAGAGAAGTAATCAGGATCTGAAATCAAAACCAGAAACCCTAATTTAATCGAACAAAAAAACCCAAAAATTAGAATCTAGGGTTTCAAATGAAATACGCCCTCGATCTAATCGGATCTAAAAAAAATTCAAATCAACGATCAATAAACACCGTCGATTGGCTCTGATACCATGTAAAACTTCACAATCTCAACCAGAAACCAGATCAATCAACACAAGATTAAAGCAGAAAGTAAAATTATTATTGAGTTATAGAGTTTATGATTACAATAAGAAGATAATAATCATCAATATAATGATTATAATACAGAGAAATATATATATATCGATTTGATATATATATATATATAAAGAATATATTGTAGAGAGAAAAAATAGATCGAGAATAATGGCTGTATGATTAATAATTGAATGAATAACCCTAATCGGGTTAAAGGTAGTTTATATACGCCTTGAAAGTTACACTTCAGCCCCTTATCTTCCTTCTTCATACATTCCAACTCTATCTTCTCACTTAATACACTTTAGCCCCTTATATCAATAAATAGTAATAGAAATAGTCCTGCACCATAAATTTAGATATCTATAAGTAATGTAACTTATGAACTTGAACCTTATAACAGAAAATTTAGATACTATCAGATATGCAAGAGAAAGCTCTTAGCCCATCTTAAATAATTGCATGTCAACACAGAAAAGTCAAGATCATAGCAAACCATAGACGGCTGCTCCATTCTGAAAGGACTTTTAGCAAGTAACTGAACTCGCTCGCATAAATGAAGCATTCATTATTTTTACCCGAGATATATAATAACCAAAGGAGTGACATAGCTATGAGCTAACCAAAAAAAACAATGATTAGGAGGAACTATAAATCGATCAGTATTCAAAAATCAATAAAGGGAAATAGTATGAATAATATAGAAAGATCATATTGATTGGAAAAAAGAGAGACCCAGATCGAGATATATAGATAGAGAATGGGGGATAGTATAAGGCTCGAAGTTTATCTGAAAATCAAAGAAAGAGATTGTACGATTAGAAAGAGAGAGTGTGTTTTATAAATTAGATTAGAAGCGTCCACAAAAACTTAAGTGTGTGGAAAACATATATCCAAAGAAGTTGTCATGGTGAAGTGTATTTCTAAACTCCTTTTTTTAGTACTCATATATGATAAAATAATTTAAAATTTTTTTCTACATATAAGTTTTTGAGGAATTTGGAACACGTATTGCATCATAAGGATGGTAATAATAATATATGTATAATATATATCATAAAGTTTTGATTTTTAATGGGATTTTTCATTAATTAGAAACAATGAGTAAACATGAGTAATAATATAGGAGTATGATTTTTTAATCCATAAAAAAATATGGAGGCAATCATTTATTAATTATACAATAAATGTTAAAATATTGTATGTGAAGGGTTCTACACCCAAACTTGAGTGTCTAACAGTCACATACTCATTTTTCTCATCTATACTCCTTTATAAAAATTATTCACCCCCTACAAATAGAAAGTAGTTACTTAAATGTTACATACGAAAGTACTAAATTGCCCTTAATAAACACCCACTATGAAAAGAGTTTTTATAAATTATCAAATTTGCCCTTAATGAATTAATTTACACCTTAAACCCTTATTTTAATAATTAACATTTTAAGCCTTATCTTTTTAAATATTCCACTATCACCTTTACATCAACCTACACTACTTGACACCGTCACCACCACCAATAATACCGTCACCGACACCACTAGACCGTCATCCCCGCTACCGCCGCCGCATTGCGCGGGTATCATGCTCACCACTAGACCGCCGTCCCCGCTACCACCACCGCATTGCGCGGGTATCATGCTCGGAATATATATGTGTCTTAAACATATTTAACTTTTAAGTAGTGATATAAAGCCTGACTTATAAATTAGCTTGATGACTTGTCATCTTTTTTTAAACATGTGAATATGTGATTGATATGATTTTGTTACAAATTAGACTATTCAAAGTTCATCTCTCTCCTCATCCTACCTAGCTACTTAATTATTCACAACAAAAATATTTACATACACACACATATGTAGTTTTGATGTTTAATGGATTCTTCATTAATTAGAAACAATGAAATTAAAGATTACAATTCCTTAAAATAACTTTCGAATTTAAGGCTCCGGAACAAATAACTTCAATATAAAATCAAATGGAATCTTGGAGTAACCCTCTTCACCCCATCCGTCACCGAGTGAGTTTTTCACGTCACAATAGTGGTCTGCCTCATCTTCGGAGTCGGTGTTCACCCCGACAATCAACAACGCGTGAAGACTTCGATTCTTCGCCTTAAAATCATCCTTTTCAGCCTGGGTTGGACGATAAAGGGCTCCCTCCTTTCCCGTTACGGGGTCCACATATTCCCCCCTGGCGACTTGGCGTGCAACTTCAGCGGTAAAACCATACATTTTCACAATAACAACACAAGGATACATGAGATCATCCTCGTACAGTTTACAAATTTGAGCTTTTACATTCTCTGGTTTATAATAAAAATGTATCTTGTGAAGCATGTGACGTTGATCTTGAGCCGTTTGGAAAACTTCACCGGCCCTCCGGAGAGGAATTTGGCGGCTTACATTGGTGAATTGATAGAAGTGCTCTTCTTCCAAGCCATACTGATCATGATCACCTCCCTCCGCCTGACAAAAATTTCTTATTTGTTTTGCATGTTTGTTAATGTCAGTGATATCAATCATACTCTGCGGGGAAAGCACTAAGCCCGGCTCCGCCCTCCCCGACATCACCAATGTTGCTTGAACCATTTGGTTAAAACAGATGGCTAAACAATTGCCCTCGTTTCGTTGATGGTAGACACCAGTAATCCATTCTCTACAATTGCCAGTAACCATCTTGTGTGTGTGTGTGATTTTTGTGTGGGAAAGTATTGGATTGTTTGTGTATATGATTTTTGTGTGTCTATGTGTTTTGAGTATATCATATAACTAATACCACTTTATATACTACTAGTCTTCATACAATAATTCATTACTGTATTTTTTTTTTATGATTTTGAAATCAGTGTACTTTTATTCAAGCATAAGTATAGTATAGCGTGTTACTGTATTATTAACAGAGACCTTGCACAGTTAAGGAGTTGGCGTGTAACAGTAAACGAACTTCTTTAATACGGAGTAATACCTATATCCAGTATCTTTCTTTATTTTCATTTTTCTTAAAAACTAAACGGTGGAAAATCTAGTCAAAGAAATCAGAAGAAACTCTAAACGTACAAATATGAAATACGAGTATGTCTTTTGTTGGTGTCTTGGTGACAGTACAATGGCATGCAAAAAAAATAAACAAATAAATACTCATATATAGAGCTATTCCAAAAAAATAAAAAAAATATAAAGTACTCAATATATAGGATGTAGATTGTAGAAGCAGAACAACCAATCGCGTGTTGTTTTCATGAGTTCAATGCTTACCAAACCACAATTTATATGCTATTTATCTGTTATGTTTTTACTTTGAGATCAGATAAGATGTATTTTAAACTGAAATCTTTTAATTAATATTGATACGGGTTAACATCTAGATGTTAAACTAGATATTATAAAGCAAATAACACATGTCTAACATTTTAAGTTTTAAGATTTACTTCCAAAATGCCCCTCCTATCTATTCTATATTTAACTAAAATAACTATAATACTTTTTCTCTCTCCTCAAATCTCAACCACTCATTTTTTTTCCTCTCCTCCATAAATCATTTTATTCCTCTAATTCATTCAAAATCTTTTA
The DNA here is from genome assembly GCA_034093135.1 of Erigeron breviscapus. Classification (NCBI taxonomy): domain Eukaryota; kingdom Viridiplantae; phylum Streptophyta; class Magnoliopsida; order Asterales; family Asteraceae; genus Erigeron; species Erigeron breviscapus. Next base: position 11,736,290 of record CM067170.1, on the reverse strand, counting down.
TCTCAAAAACCGTACATCGATAAATTATAAAAATTATATGGATGTTCTTAAAATTTCATATTCTTTCATTAGAGAGGTCATTCGATATACTTTCGATGAATTTTTAAATCCGAGGGCGGAGTCCGTACGGCTAAGGGCGGAGCCTGTAACGTAGATCACGTTATCACCGCCACCGCCGCAACCGCCATTACATCACCACCCCGCCATCACCTCCATCACCGCCGCAACGCGCGGGTACCTTTCTCCCATTAAACTAGAAAATGAACAAACAATGAAACAAAGCAAATTTTTTAAAACAAAACTTTGTAAGGTTAATTTTACAATTTTCATTTTTTATTTTTAAAGATGTGAATTACTCTCGAATATCGAGAGGTTTAACATATATTATTTCAACCGGGCCCGTGCTAAAGAGTCCCTCGCCGAATAAATCCTCAAATTAAACTCCACAACAAAAAACCTCTATATCACTCAGGTATCTGGATGGGAAAACTCACTTACACCCACCATAGATGAAATTTAAATATATGTGGTCACCACAAATATGTCTAGGGTAAGACTCGAACCCTAAACTTCTTATGAGAAAAGATTTCTCCTTACCATTAGACCATTTGGTGATGGTTAACTTTCATTTTCTCCTATGTAAATTCTATTTTTCTTGGACTAGAACTTAAATTTGCTATATATATTTCCTAAGATATGATTTATCTTGTATTGTGTCACAAAAAAACGTATCTATTTGACTTCGAGTGCAACATTTGTAAGACAACTGGTTTGTGACAATGGTGCTATCCTTAACTTTTGTTAAGGAAATCGTATTTGAATTTTGAGTGTTTTATAAGATTTCTTGTATAAATTACGCAGGGTTTATAAATTATAGATATAATTATTTTGTATTGTGTCACAGAGAACATATATTATTTGGCTTCGAAGTACAACATTTGTAACACAACTAGTTTGTGAGAATGGTCAATGGTGCTATCCTTTAATTTTTGTTAAAAAAAATCGTATTTCACAAAAAAGTATGTAGTTTTTGAAAAGTTGTAAGACAACTGGTTTGTGACAATGGTGCTATCCTTAACTTTTGTTAAGGAAATCGTATTTGAATTTTGAGTGTTTTATAAGATTTCTTGTATAAATTACGCAGGGTTTATAAATTATAGATATAATTATTTTGTATTGTGTCACAGAGAACATATATTATTTGGCTTCGAAGTACAACATTTGTAACACAACTAGTTTGTGAGAATGGTCAATGGTGCTATCCTTTAATTTTTGTTAAAAAAAATCGTATTTCACAAAAAAGTATGTAATTATCATTCAATCAATAACATCAAGTTACTTGGATATCATAACTCTGGCAGTTTCATTGTTCATGCAGGGCAAATAAAATTCTCTCTTACAAGTTACAAATGACTGTTGAACCATAGCGACAATTTTCATATGTTAATGTCAATCACAACCTACATAAATCTCCACATTTTTTGTTTCACCAAAAGAAAACCACATTTGGGAAAAAGATAGAGAGATACTAAGCTGGAATGAGTCACCAAAAACCACAGTACAAAATGAGTAAGATAGAGCAACAAAGGGAACTAGGGAAGACATGGAAGGAGTCACAGGTTACTAGTTCATGCCACCGAATCATCTATAACAGGCTCACTTGTAGTTTACAGATCCTCTATGTACTCTACATTTCATAGCAATCTATGAATGTTCATTTGAAAGCTAAAATTTATGTGAAAACTAGAAAATTGATCAAAATACAATGTGATCTGAATCTAACACAAATTGTTTTTATTGTGTTTTCTAAATACAAATTGTGTTAAGTTTTAAATCACAGTGTGTTTTTGATAGAGCGTGAAAATTAGAAAATTGTTCACGGAAATTTTAGTTTTCAAATGATCACAACCCTAGATTAATAATGATATCATCAATGTTTAATTTTAAGAATTGGAGAGTTATGATTAGTCAATAAGTGATTAGGTCAATTGTTTTTTAATATAATTAAAGATAAAAAATGGAAAAAAAATACATATGGTGGAGTTTGGTCGATATTATTTTTATAAATAATTTGATTATAGTTTATCCAAATTAGTAACACAAATGGGTCGACTTATTTAGTATTATAGTCAATCCAAATTAGTTTAGCCAAATTAGTAAATATAAATTGGTCGACTTATCCCAATTTAATCACATGTTTAAAATCAAAATTTAGTAAAGTTGAGAGTTGATACGTCCTACGGTGTATCAATATACCAAAGTATATTGTACACAGAACAGTTGTAGAAGGGGGTGAATACAACTTTTCTTCAATCTTTACAAACTTTTAACACAAAACGTTTTAAGATTCAGTTGATGAATATTAAGCAAGTAAAGAGCAGGAATCATTAAAACAGTAAAGCAGTAAAGAAACAAAAACATTCTTGAACACAGATTGTGGTTTTCAAATGTAATCCTTTATTAAGAAATAATCTATACAAAGAATTACAGGGTTGTTGTGGAATAAAGATAGCCTATAGATATCTAAACAACCCTATGAAATGACAAACAGCAATCAATAAGTTTCAGCTCAAGAGAATCAGTCCAAGCTGATCTCGTACAGACTAAGCTGTGTGTAAGAGCAGAGAAACTTGTGTGAAGAATGATTCTCAGGAAATGCCACACATATGCAATCCATGAATGAGGCTTTTATAGGCGAAAGCGCTCCTTCATTAGGTGTCCGTTGCAGCTACGTGTTCTTCATTCAGTGGTTGATGAAGGAATAATCAATCGTGCCTTTTCATGGTACTTGTGGTCCCCCACGTACTGACGCACATTCTTCATCTACCAATAGGAGTATGGACACGCATATGTAAAACCAACCACCAACCTGGATCCTAGGATTCTTCCTAGTCACGTCATTTGTCCTTATCTTCAATCCAGGTTGTTATCTTCACTTGATTGTCAGACACAGATTGGGTCGTTTGTCAAAGCACCAATCTGCCTAAGTGTTTCCAAGCTGACTGCTAATGCCAAGCTGTCTTCCACTAACATCTTGGTCTTCTATCTTCAATCCTCCTCTTCGACTTGGACTGAATGCTAATACATTGTTGATGCAGCTTGAATAACACTAGCTTCCATAAGATATTGCAATTACAAGTATGAAGCGTGATCTGGGTCAGAGACAGATCGTAAGCTGTGTCAGCTTAGTCTGACCCAGATCAAATTACAAGAACCAAAGATTACTAAGTGTTTATAGGTCAGATTTGTCATCATTAAATTTACAATTAACATTGGGACTCAACAATCTCCCCCTATTTGATGATGACAAAACCCAACAACACTTCTAACTATCAGCTTACAAAGAATCAAAGTAAAATGAAACTATCAGATTGTGACCCTTTGAATCTTTTGGGTTCTTTTGAACTGAAATGAAGTTTTAACCAAGAAACTAGATTTGTACAACTGCCTTTGCATATATAGAGAATAAAACAAAGATATTACATGTTACATCACTATTCTCCAAGCATTTCTATAGCTTCTTGCTTAACTTCAAATGATGGGGCAACTCTCACATCTAATTGCCTATCTAACCCCTCATCAATAAGGAACTGCTCATACCCATTACCTTCTTCACTAAAGTTTCTGCAGAATCTGTATAAGGTAAATAGGTGCATAGATGGTACCTGTTTTAGTTCAGCAGTCCTTTGGAACACCAAATTCCCTCTTGCATCTACAAAGTACATCCCATGTTCAGGTTTAGTAATGAACATCCCACATCTTGCATTTTCAACACCAGCAGGTAGAGTCAGATTGAGATTACTCAGAATCTTGTCAACAGCACCAGAAGATAATTGTGCAAGCAACTCTGAAGGAGACAAGTTTTGGAGAAAAACTGAATGATCACCTCCAAGAGCATCAATCCTTTCAAACCTTCTTCTTTTCTTCTTCAGTGGCTCAGCTGACTCATCTTCATAATCCATATCATATGCTATTGGTCTTGGAAGGCCAGTGATATCAATCTTGTACTTCACAATAGTAGCTAACTTCTTATCAATGGCTTCTAAGACTGTCTCTTTGTGAACTCCAGACATACCTATTATGATATTGTGTATCTCCACCCACTCAGTGTAACCTAATTCAAGCAGATTGTCAAGATCATGGGTTTCCCAGCTGGTTTCATAACCTCTCCTTGTAAACCTGATGCTGGGAATGTTCTTTCCTTTTCTCCTTTTGAGTAGAACCTGGAGGATTGGCTCTGAATGCTTTCTATAATTGATCTTTTCTGTTACTTGTGTTAGGACCAGTTCACCTGGTAAACTGGCCAGTCTCCAGTTGCATCTGGAGACCCAGTGAAACTGTCCAGTGAAACTGGAGACCTAGATGATTTGTCGAGAAATATATTGAAGTCCAGTTGCACCGTACAGTCAACGCAACTGAAGACTTCCTCCAGTTGAGAACTGACCAAGTTGAAGAATCATTCCAGTTGAAGTCGAAGACAACAAATGGAAGATAGAGAATGGCAATGGCAGCGAAGCCCAGTTGACATTCTAGTCAGTTACAAACTGGAGACCTAGATGATTTGTCGAGAAATATATTGAAGTCCAGTTGCACCGTACAGTCAACGCAACTGAAGACTTCCTCCAGTTGAGAACTGACCAAGTTGAAGAATCATTCCAGTTGAAGTCGAAGACAACAAATGGAAGATAGAGAATGGCAATGGCAGCGAAGCCCAGTTGACATTCTAGTCAGTTACAAACTGGAGACCTAGATGATTTGTCGAGAAATATATTGAAGTCCAGTTGCACCGTACAGTCAACGCAACTGAAGACTTCCTCCAGTTGAGAACTGACCAAGTTGAAGAATCATTCCAGTTGAAGTCGAAGACAACAAATGGAAGATAGAGAATGGCAATGGCAGCGAAGCCCAGTTGACATTCTAGTCAGTTACAAACTGGAGACCATCAGTGGAAAGCTCTTACAAAGCTTTACACTGATTACGAGGAATTGACTTTTATGTTTTATGTACCTTTACCCGGATAATAAGATTTATCTTATTATTTAATTACAAAAAGGTACATAAAGGTGGTTGAGTAAAGTTGCTTTATCATGCGACTTTACACTGGTTTTTAAGGAATTAAATGTTATTCCTTAAATACTCTCAACCACATTTGTACGGCCAAAGTTAACATCCCAATGTTAACTTTTCCTATAAATACAAGTCATTGCACAACAAGAATATTCAAGTTGAATAACTTCACACTTTGCATACCTGCAATATTCTTGGTGAACTTGTGCAATATTCTCTCAATCGCTAAAAGGAACATTTCACAACTTTAAGTGTTTTGATTGTTTAGAGAAATTTCGAGTGTAGATCAATTGTAGTTCATAGGTTGTTAGGATATTTACATTCTTGTATTATCTTGGTTCCGCAACAACCTTGTAATTTATTTAACATCAATAAATAAATTACACTTGAAAATTACATATTGTCTCACCAATTTATTTTACAAGTATTTTGTATTATTGCATTGTTCTTTACTTATTGTCTTTTAAATAAGTAATCTATCTAGAACTTGGTATATACACACTGCAACTGGTCGTCTCCAGTTCAGTGCATATATTGCAAAGTAACTCCACCAACGACATAGAGGTGTCTTCAGGTAGTTCCATCTATTGAGTTGGGACTTACAAGTGGTATCAGAGTAGAAGGCTAATAAACTTACCTAGATCTGCTAAGATGAACACTACTGAAGGTGGAGATGGTTCTGGTTCAGGTGAAACCCCCTTGAATAATAATGCACAACCTTTTCAAAATGTTAATACAAACCCTCCTCCTCCTACTGCCCCAAATCACGTCCATGTACACTATTCTAACACTCCTGTTCCCAAATTCGATGGAAACAGTAAGACTTTTGGTACATGGAAGGCTAGAATGCTTTTGCATTTTGGTGGGATTGAAAGGTATATGTTGAAAATCCTTAAGGATGGACCATATATACCCATGTCCCTTGGGGTCAGTCCTCTTCTTGATCCAACTGGAAGAAGAGGTTCAAGAGAAAAGCTCGAAGACCATTGGTCTGATGAGGATCGTAGACTTGTTGATCTGGACACCAGACTCAAGAACATGATCCTTGGAGCTGTCCCTGAAGATCTAATTCCAACACTTGTGTTGTTCCCCAGTGAAAAGTCAATGTGGGATGAATTAGTTATTCAGTTTGAAGGAGGTGATGACACTATTGTCACCAGGAAAGTTGCCTTGAACAAGAAGTATGAATCCTTCTTTGCCTTGCCCAATGAAAGTCTAACTGGTACATACACCAGATTTTCTAGCCTCATTAATCAGCTGAGAGGCTTGGGTGTAAAGAAGGATAAGGATATTCTTCTTGAGAAGTTTTGTGATATTCTTCCTTCCAAATGGGAAAACATGGTTCTTATCTTGAGACAAGGTAAAACCTTGCACAACCATACTCTTGCATCGCTCTATGGAGCCTTCAGATTCACTGAAGATAATAATGTTGCAAGACTGGTGGCTGAGCAAGATGCCATGAACCATGCCCAGAGTTCCAAGGTTGCTAGTGTACCTGAGCGACCTTGTGCTGCCTTAATGTCTGCAGAGAGTGTCCAGGCACACTCAATGAAGGAGATGTTAAACAGTTTCTTAAACTCTGGTCTGACCACTGAAAACAGTGATGGTTGTAATGAAACTGACGATGATGATCTGGTAGCCATGATTGCTAAAACCTTTAATAGGTTTAAGCATAAATCTAAAAGATTTAATGGCCCAAACAATGCTTCCAGCTCCAGCTCTCTGGATAAAACCAATCTTACCTGCTATAAGTGTGGTAAGAAAGGTCACTTTATGAAGGAATGCAGATCTAGTCAGTTGAACAACCAAACTGGCCCCCCTGTCCCTAATTTCAATCGGCCTGATGATAGCTACAAAGCTAAATACAAGAAGCTTAAGGCCCAGATTGCCCTCCTGTCCATGGAAAGGAAAAAGGATCAGTGCTTAATGGCACAAACTGAGGGAAAATGGGAGTACTCTGATGACTCATCAGCTGATGAAGAAGAGGAAAGGGACATGTGTTTCATGGCTTGGAAGATCAACAGCAGCAGCACGTGGCAAAAGAAGATGTCATCACTGGAAGATGGGTGGACATCATCTTGAAAAAGGTATGTGACTATGATAATCAGGTTGACCCTGAACTGAAACTGGACCTGGCTGAATCATTAAGTGGTGATTTAGCTTTTGTGGAAACTGTTAGAGCTGATAGTGAAAGATATCTTGACACTATCTTAATTGAACTGAACAATGTTAAACCACAACTGAATGATTTACAAAGTGTCCAGTTGGCTCTCAAGGAGTCAGTTTTAAAGATTGAGGCTTTGGAACTTGATAATCAAAAATTATTTTCTGATCTTGAAAAAGAACAAAAGATTATCAAGTCATGGGTAAAAGCATCTGGTAAAAACTATGATGCATTTTCAAGAACTATCGATGCCCAGAAGAATGCATAGAAATCTGGAGATCTGGAGATGGCAGCTCTCATACCAGATCTTCATGCATTGCCTCCAGCTCTCAAGGTTGAAACACCTTATGATCAACCTGAAGCTGTTGAAACTGAACCCATTGAGACCACCCCCATTGAGGTTAAAACTGGAGCCAAACAGGCTAAAGCTCCAGTCAAAAAGGCCACTGGTAACAAGCCTTTACCTCAAAAGTCTAAGGAGCCCAAGACCCGACAGACTAAAACTCCAACTGAACCAAGGTCCAAGATTCAGTTGCCTGATGAAAATAATATTTTGATTAATCTGGAAAGTCAACTCCAACTTTTGTCTCGACAAGTTCAGAGTTGTACTGCCCGGATTAAAAATCTGGAAGGAGGTTCATTACCTCCAGTTTTCAAACAAAATATTAAACCACTCCCTTCAAAACCTAAACAAAAGAATGTTCCATCTGGAACTAAATCTGGTAAAAATAAGGGGAGTAAGTATCAAGTACTAATCGTTTTTACTCCTGCACCTGGAGCTGGTGAAAAGCTCCAGATGCAGCCTCCGGTTCAACACCACAACAATCTACTGTGACTTCTGTAGAGAAGTCCAGTGAACCCATCAAGAAAAGATGGGTTCACAAAAATAACTAATGATTTTTGTGTGTGTGCAGGGCGATCGAAAGAAGAATATCTGGTATCTGGACAGCGCTGCTGGCCGGACTATGACCGGATGTAAGCCCCTGCTTGAAGAGTTCACTGTCCAAGATGGACCGACAGTGACGTTTGGTAATGATCAATCTGGAAAGACTGGAGGATATGGTGTGCTCAATAATGGACAAGTCGAATTCAAAAGAGTTGCATTTGTGAATGGTTTGAAATACAACCTGATCAGTGTCAGCCAACTTTGTGATGATGGCTTCAGAGTTTTGTTCGATATTGCACAAGGCACCATATTTAACAAGGATTGGAAAGTGGTGATGGTTGCACCAAGAAAAGGAAATGTGTACATCATGGATATGGAACCAGCTCCAAAAGAGCAATGTTTCTATACCAAGGCTGATGAGGACACCAACTGGCTGTGGCATAAAAGATTATCTCATCTTAATTTTAAAAATATTAACAAGTTGTCTCGCAAACAACTGGTTGATGGGATACCCCAGATTTCTTTTAATAAAGAAAAGCCATGTCCAGGGTGTGAGATGGGCAAGCAAAAAAGGGCCAGTTTCAAAACTAGGCAAAATTTTAGCATCACTGAACCTCTTCACATGCTACATATGGATCTTTTTGGTCCAGTGAATGTTCAACTAGAGCTGGAAAGAAGTACACTCTAGTTGTGGTTGATGAATTCACCAGATATTGCTGGGTGGTATTCCTCATATCCAAAAGTGATGCACCTGCTGAAATCATCTCTCTCATCAAAAGAATTGAGCTCAAGTACACTCGAAAAGTTTGTCAGTTGCGAAGTGATAATGGTACTGAATTCCAAAATAAGGTACTTGAAACATTTTGCAATGACACTGGCATCTCTCAAAACTTCTCATCAGTTCACTCTCCAGAACAAAATGGAGTTGTGGAAAGAAAGAATCGCACACTGATAGAAGCGGCCAGAAGTATGCTATCTGAATCAGGTCTTCCCACCAGTTTTTGGGCTGAAGCAGTTGCAACTGCTTGTCACACCCAAACCAGTCAGTCTACATCAAGAGACATAAGAAGACTGCCTATGAAGTACTCAGGAATCGTAAACCAAATATTGGATACTTTCATGTATTTGGTTGTCCAGTTTATATCTTAAACGATTCCAGTCAGCTTGGAAAGTTTGATGCAAAAGCTGATGAAGGGGTATTTTTAGGTTATTCAGATATTCGAAAGGCCTTTAGAGTTTATAATTATAGACTCCAAAAGGTTCATGAGACAATTCATGTCACATTCTATGAATCAACTGAAGCAATCAACAAGAGACCAAGCCTTGATATTACTCCAGTCGTTCCAATCAATTTTGGTGAAACTGACTAAGTTCATCAGTCAGTTGTTTCACCAAAAGATGTTTCCAGTTACAACAAATTGGAACCAGTTAAGAAGAAGAAAAGCACCAGTGATACATCATTTTATCCCTCCATCAATTTCAACTTACCACAAGAATTGGTGATTGGATCTGATGTACGTGCCACTCCAATATCAGCACCAGTTCAAACTCCAACTTCTCCAGTTCTTCAAGAAATGCTTTTGAATGAAGAATTTCATGATGCAAATCGTGACCTCATTGACTCTGATGAGGATGTAGAAGTAGTTTGGACTGATCCTCCTCCAGAAGCTACTGCAACTGGAGAAGATCGCCAGGTGACTTGCACTGATATTGTTGTGCACCAGCCTAGTCAATACACTAGATGGACTCGAGCACATCCAATTGAACAAATTGTGGGAGATCCAAATAGTGGGGTTCAGACTAGAAGAGCCACCAGTGAGCAATGCTTAAACGTCACCTTCTTATCTCTAATTGAACCAAAGAAGATTGACGAGGCTATGGCAGACCCAAGCTGGGTGGAAGCTATGCAAGAAGAGCTCGTCCAGTTTGAAAAGAACAATGTTTGGGAGCTTGTTCCTTGTCCACCAGGGTTAAAGAAAGAACCCATTGGTACCAGATGGGTCTACCGAAAGAAGATGGATGAAGATGGCCATGTTGTAAGAAACAAGGCCAGATTAGTTGCCCAGGGTTATTGTCAAGCAGAAGGCGTTGACTTTGATGAAACTTTTGCTCCAGTTGCAAGACTTGAAGCCATCAGAATATTTCTGGCTTATGCAGCCCATCTGTAGTTCAAGGTCTTCCAGATGGATGTCAAAAGTGCGTTCCTTAATGGAACATTGGAAGAAGAAGTTTATGTTAAGCAGACTCCAGGTTTCATCGATGAGAAGCATCCTCATTGGGTGTATAGACTGAACAAAGCTTTGTATGGTCTAAGACAAGCCCCAAGAGCCTGGTATGATACTTTAACTAAACATCTTCTTAAAAATGGCTTTCAAAGAGGTGCAATAGATAATACCTTATTCATCTTAAAAGAAAGAGGTAATATCTTATTGGTACAAATTTATGTTGATGACATTATTTTTGGTTCAACTGATGATGCAATGTGTAAAAAGTTTTCTAAAATCATGTCATCTAAGTATGAGATGAGTTTAATGGGTGAATTAACATTTTTCTTAGGTCTTCAGATTAAGCAAACTGAAAATGGAATTTTCATAAACCAAGGAAAATATGTCAGAGATTTGTTAAGAAAATACAAATATGATTCAATCCCATCGAAAAACACACCTATTGCAGCACCATTAAATTTGGACTCTGACCCAACTGGCAAACCAGTGAACATAACTGACTATCGTGGTATGGTTGGTTCACTAATGTATTTAACTGCCAGTCGACCAGATATAATGTTTGCAACATGTTTATGTGCCAGGTTTCAGGCTAACCCTAAAGAATCACATTTGCACGCTGTAAAGCGTATTTTTAGATACCTGAAAGGGTGTCCTAATCTTGGTCTTTGGTACCCCAAAGGCTCAGGATTAGATCTAATGGGTTATTCAGATTCAGATCATGCAGGTTGTAAGATAGATAGAAAATCAACAACTGGTGGTTGTCATTTCCTTGGAGGAAAACTGGTAAGTTGGACCAGCAAGAAGCAGACTTCAGTCTCTATGTCCACTGCCGAGGCAGAGTACATTTTATGGTCAAAAGTATACAAGGACCCCAATCTTTTGTGACAACACCAGTGCAATTGCTATATCTCACAACCCAGTGATGCACTCCAAAACAAAGCATATTGACATCAAGTATCATTTTATTCGTGATCATGTTATGAAAGGAGACATTGAAATTCATTTCATCCCCACTGACAAACAGTTAGCTGATGTTTTTACAAAACCTCTCGATGAGAAAACCTTTAAACATCTCATCAGCGAACTGGGAATGTTAAATCCTTAAAACTGGAGCTTTCTTTGTTATTGAACGCGTCAGTGACACTGATGAAGTTCTCCAGTTGAGGAGGTCCAGATAATCTTTGCTCGCCAGGCTATCGAACGCCGTTGTGATACTATCCTGGCACTAATCGATTTATGGATCATCATTTTAGGGGGAAAGACTCAAAATAATTTTCTGACTAAACTTCGTTTTTGTTTGAAAATGGCAACTGGAGAACTCTTCAGTTGGAAACTGGCACTGGACTGATCCTCCAGTGACCAGATTCAGTCTTGTCTATTTTTTATAACGTTAGAAATACTTGGTCAATATTTGTGACACGTGATGGTACTCGAGTGTTTTAAACCACTTGGTATCGTGATCTAACGTGTTTAAAGCTATTTTAGTACTTGACAACTGTTTGTATTGGGAAAATAAAAAGTGAGTGGGCTCGTGGGTAAGATAAGCCGTCGTAGCATTTAATGCTGACATGGTAGCATTTAATGTTGACATGGCAAATTATGATTTTATTTCAAAATTCAAACCTCTTTTGTTAAAATATCTACAAAGTTGTTTTTGGTTAAATAAAATATAATTTTTGTATTTCATTGGGATCTTGAATCCCTTATAAATACCCTTATTTACTCCGAACTCATTTACTTCTCTTCTACATTCTTTCATTTACTTCCCAATCATCAAAATTGCTTCATTTCTCTCTCTGCTTCACAAATCAAGAACCATAATTCCCAAATTTCAATTTCATTTTCCAATGGCACCTAGATCATCCCGTTCAAGAGATGTAAATCTCTTGACTGTTCCATATGCTCCCTCACCAGATGTCAAACCGGCACCTGGTGCTCCTAGTAATGCTTCGGTCATCAAACTCAATCCCAATAATCCGATGGCAAGCTTACAAGGATCTCAAGGGTCCAATACCCTTATTGGTAGAATCCAAATTTTTTTGAAGGATTCTCCAATAGGACCCTCATTCTCTCTAAACCCACGCAAGTTGTTTCACAACTACTTGTGTGAGTTTTGGTACACTGCCACTCTTTCTTCCGATTGTTCCTCCATCAGTTTCACATTAAAGGATGGAACAATCCAGTGTACCTTGTCCGCTGACGTATTGAGGGATGCCTTATGCCTCAATTACTGGAGAGAGGGTGAATCTCCAGTCATCTTACCCTCTAATGTTAATTTTCGCCAAGTCCTTCTTGAAATGGGACACAAGGAGTGCTTGGAGAATGGAGTGTTGAAGACGAAGGGTGCGATGACCATGAAGGGTCTTACACCTTCATGGAGGTATTTTTTCATCCACCTGGTGGAGAGTATGGGTGGGAGTTCTGGTGGTCTTGACCAGATCAACTCCTCACAAACAGAAATGGCTTACTGCTTGTGGAATGGATTGAGAGTAGACTTTGCAGACATCTTGTTTAGAAGCCTAGTACAAAAGCTGAAGGGCACAAGGGGTGTTTGTATCCCCTTCTCAAGGTTTCTCTCTCTTTGTTTTAAACATATTCTGGGCAGAGAAGCATACTTAAGTACAGATTCACCGTACACTGCTCTAGATATGTTGAGTAATTTAGACTCTCTAGTATCTGAAGCTGGAGAGGTCGAAATTCCAGAACGAATGCAACTGGCATTCGCTTCAACTGATGCACCGATTGAAGGTGAGTCAGAAAGACAACTGGGCGGGCCTCAAAATAATGAGGGACCCTCCAGTTCGTCTAATGTTGTGGTTGAGGATAGAGTAACCATAACTGAAGCAACTCCAATCACATCTGTCCCTGGTGAAGATACTTCGGTATCTGATCCTCCAACAGATGCACCCATCCAGGAAACTGGGGAAGGTCATCTGGAGACTGACCCTTCTGGTCAGCCCTCAGTTACATTCATGGATCTGGACATGAATGTTAATGACGAGGAAATCCTGATAGAGTCTTCGGATTCTGAAGGAACTGAAACAGACTTGGAGATTTTTGAGGCTTCTGTACAAGCTCAAAACCCTTCATCTCCAGTCTCACTTCCAGATGCATCAATTTCACTTTCACCATCCCAACAAAATGTGCCTACTAATATACCATTCCCAACTTATAACGATTCACAAACTGGGCAATTCTCACTTGCTCGAGAATGCCACCCCCACCGCCGCCGTTGTTCACACCTGAGCATTCTCAGCATGAACAACACATTGTTTTTCCAGTCCTTTCTTCTTCCACCACTCCTAATATTTCTTCAACTGCTGGTATGACAACTGGGGAGACTTCTTTAAGTTTGCCTCCTCCAGTTGCTCCAGTAGTAACTGCTGCTGGTCCAGTGACACCTTCTCCTTCGTCACTGGACAGTCAAGTTGTCTCTTTACAAGCCGATCTCCAAAACCTTCTTACTAGGGTGGAGGAGATTCAAAAGACACTTGACAAAAACACCAAGTCTTTCTCCAGATACCACAAGGATCACTTGACAAACATTAAAGTGGTTGATCTGGGGATTAACAAGTTTTCATCTAATGAAGACTTGGTGTTCAATAAGCTAAATGAGTTGGTCACTGGCTGCAATAATCTGGCAACATCAGTGAAACTGGCCAGTCTCCAGTTGCACCTGGAGACCAAGAAGATTTGTCCAGAAATATATTGAAGTCCAGTTGCATCGTACAGTTAACGCAACTGAAGACTTCCTCCAGTTGAGAACTGACCAGTTGAAGAATCATTCCAGTTGAAGTCGAAGGGTGCGATGACCATGAAGGGTCTTACACCTTCATGGAGGTATTTTTTCATCCACCTGTGGAGAGTAGGGTGAATCTCCAGTCGTCTTACCCTCTAATGTTAATTTTCGCCAAGTCCTTCTTGAAATGGGACACAAGGAGTGCTTGGAGAATGGAGTGTTGAAGACGAAGGGTGCGATGACCATGAAGGGTCTTACACCTTCATGGAGGTATTTTTTCATCCACCTGGTGGAGAGTATGGGTGGGAGTTCTGGTGGTCTTGACCAGATCAACTCCTCACAAACAGAAATGGCTTACTGCTTGTGGAATGGATTGAGAGTAGACTTTGCAGACATCTTGTTTAGAAGCCTAGTACAAAAGCTGAAGGGCACAAGGGGTGTTTGTATCCCCTTCTCAAGGTTTCTCTCTCTTTGTTTTAAACATATTCTGGGCAGAGAAGCATACTTAAGTACAGATTCACCGTACACTGCTCTAGATATGTTGAGTAATTTAGACTCTCTAGTATCTGAAGCTGGAGAGGTCGAAATTCCAGAACGAATGCAACTGGCATTCGCTTCAACTGATGCACCGATTGAAGGTGAGTCAGAAAGACAACTGGGCGGGCCTCAAAATAATGAGGGACCCTCCAGTTCGTCTAATGTTGTGGTTGAGGATAGAGTAACCATAACTGAAGCAACTCCAATCACATCTGTCCCTGGTGAAGATACTTCGGTATCTGATCCTCCAACAGATGCACCCATCCAGGAAACTGGGGAAGGTCATCTGGAGACTGACCCTTCTGGTCAGCCCTCAGTTACATTCATGGATCTGGACATGAATGTTAATGACGAGGAAATCCTGATAGAGTCTTCGGATTCTGAAGGAACTGAAACAGACTTGGAGATTTTTGAGGCTTCTGTACAAGCTCAAAACCCTTCATCTCCAGTCTCACTTCCAGATGCATCAATTTCACTTTCACCATCCCAACAAAATGTGCCTACTAATATACCATTCCCAACTTATAACGATTCACAAACTGGGCAATTCTCACTTGCTCGAGAATGCCACCCCCACCGCCGCCGTTGTTCACACCTGAGCATTCTCAGCATGAACAACACATTGTTTTTCCAGTCCTTTCTTCTTCCACCACTCCTAATATTTCTTCAACTGCTGGTATGACAACTGGGGAGACTTCTTTAAGTTTGCCTCCTCCAGTTGCTCCAGTAGTAACTGCTGCTGGTCCAGTGACACCTTCTCCTTCGTCACTGGACAGTCAAGTTGTCTCTTTACAAGCCGATCTCCAAAACCTTCTTACTAGGGTGGAGGAGATTCAAAAGACACTTGACAAAAACACCAAGTCTTTCTCCAGATACCACAAGGATCACTTGACAAACATTAAAGTGGTTGATCTGGGGATTAACAAGTTTTCATCTAATGAAGACTTGGTGTTCAATAAGCTAAATGAGTTGGTCACTGGCTGCAATAATCTGGCAACATCAGTGAAACTGGCCAGTCTCCAGTTGCACCTGGAGACCAAGAAGATTTGTCCAGAAATATATTGAAGTCCAGTTGCATCGTACAGTTAACGCAACTGAAGACTTCCTCCAGTTGAGAACTGACCAGTTGAAGAATCATTCCAGTTGAAGTCGAAGACAACAAGTGGAAGATAGAGAATGACAATGGCAGCGAAGCCCAGTTGACATTCTAGTCAGTTACAAACTAGAGACCATCAGTGGAAAGCTCTTACAAAGCTTTACACTGATTACGAGGAATTGACTTTTATGCTTTATGTACCTTTACCTGGATAATAAGATTTATCTTATTATTTAATTACAAAAAGGTACATAAAGGTGGTTGAGTAAAGTTGCTTTATCATGCGACTTTACACTGCTTTTTAAGGAATTAAATGCTATTCCTTAAATACTCTCAACCACATTTGTACGGCCAAAGTTAACATCCCAATGTTAACTTTGCCTATAAATACAAGTCATTGCACAACAAGAATATTCAAGTTGAATAACTTCACACTTTGCATACCTGCAATATTCTTGGTGAACTTGTGCAATATTCTCTCAATCGCTAAAAGGAACATTTCACAACTTTAAGTGTTTCGATTGTTTAGAGAAATTCCGAGTGTAGATCAATTGTAGTTTATAGGTTGTTAGGATATTTACATTCTTGTATTATCTTTGTTCCGCAACAACCTTGTAATTTATTTAACATCAATAAATAAATTACACTTGAAAATTACATATTGTCTCACCAATTTATCTTACAAGTATTTTGTATTATTGCATTGTTCTTTACTTATTGTCTTTTAAATAAGTAATCTATCTAGAACTTGGTATATACACACTGCAACTGGTCGTCTCCAGTTCAGTGCATATATTGCAAAGTAACTCCACCATCGACATAGAGGTGTCTTCAGGTAGTGCCATCTATTGAGTTGGGACTTACAACTTGTCTTTTCTCCAGAGCCTCAAAACAATCATGGGCTTCACGACTACTTTTCACATCTTTAACCTTCTGTGATGGTTTAGAGTGAACCACCACCTTCTTCTTTTCTTTTCCTTTGCCCACAACTTTCTTTTTGGAACCAATGGCTGCAAGATCTTTTTCATCTTCCTTATTTAATTGTTCTTGAACAGCCTTGGCAATTTCAGAATCAGACTTAGTTGCAGCAATTCTCTCTCTTTCTAATCTGTCCTCCTTAATCATTTTGTATGCCACCTCAACTGTTACCCCAAGCTGTGGTGCTGTTTCAGTTTCAAGCTCCCAATCCTTTTCTTTGCCTGTTAGGATCTTCAAACCACTTGACCCAACTTTTATTGTTCTTTTCTTGATCATGAACTGGGACAGAGTGGCTGTGTCTTCACTAGAGAAAGATTCATCAATTTGTTCTAAGGGAGCTGGGTCAGCTTGAGTTGGCACAGCTTGCACAGGAACAGCTTGGAAGTACTTTCTTTTCTTTTCAGCCTTCTTAACTTTTTCAACTCTAACTTCCTTCCTTATATCTCCCATTTCCACATCAACAGTCTCCCCCTTGGTTGTATCACTCTCCTTTTCAGCCTCTTCATTTGTTTTTCCAACATTTTCCCCACCAGACTCAGATTCTGGTCTTTTTATCTCTTCTATTGTTTCCTTCTCACCTTCCACCTTACAACGATGCACAACCATTCTTCTATCATTGACTGCCTTTGTAAGACTATCAAGAGACTCTGTCTTCGAGGAAGCTATTGGTCGGTTAAAGGCTTATGAAGATCGTCTTAGACTACGGTTGGGTGGCCCGAATAATGACGGCGTGTTGTTGCTTACGAAATCAGAAAGTTCGGGTGGTGTTAAAGGCAACAAAGGTGCAAATCAGAACCGTGGGGGTCATGGTTCACGTGGAGGAAGGTCCGGTTCAAGGGGAGGCAGAAACGGGGGTCGTGGTAGGGGTGACAAGAGTGCTATGTCATCTCGAGAGGGTAACACCTCTATAAGAAAGCCACGAGACAAGTCTAAAGTGAAGTGTTATGCGTGTAACCAACTGGGTCACTACGCATATGAGTGCAAGAATGAAAAGAAGCAAGAAAATGAAGCTCATTTGACACAAGAAAGTGAAGACGAACCTGCTTTACTCTTGACGGTGCGTGGGGTGGAAACCGTCACGGATGTGTTCTTTAGATGAAGAGAAAGTTTACTTGCACAATGAAGGTCGAAGTGATCAGTCCAAAAACACATGGTATTTGGATAACGGTGCAACAAATCATATGACGGGGGAGAAAGAGTTTTTCACCGAGTTAGACACACACATCACTGGACATGTGCGGTTCGGTGATGGATCAAGAGTAGAGATTAAAGGAAAGGGAACGATTCTTTTTCAATGCAAAAATGGGGATCAATTGGTGGTCCGGGAAGTGTATTTCATACCTGCATTGAAGAGCAATATATTGAGTCTTGGTCAAATGGAAGAAGTTGGTTATAAAGTCTCCATGGAAGATGGGTTTTTGAAGTTGAGAGATGCAAAGAAAATGCTCCTGATGAAGGTACCAAGAGGTAGAAATAGATTGTACAAAATTGTTTTAAACTGTACAAAACCTATTTGTCTTGCAACTAAACTTGAAGAAGATCAGTGGTTGTGACATGCAAGATTTGGTCATGCAAACTTTCAAGTGTTGGAAGAAATGTCAAAGGGGGAGCATGTAGTGGGGCTTCCTGTTATTTCACATCCAAGGCAAATGTGTGAGGCTTGTATGGTGACAAAACAAGCAAGGGGAAGTTATAAACATGAAGCACAGTGGAAAGCATCTCACCCATTGGAACTTATACATGCTGATTTGTGTGGACCCATCACCCCATCATCAATTGGAGGTAACAATTATTTTTTGTTAATTGTAGATGATTTTAGTAGGTATATGTGGGTATATCTATTAAAAAAATAAGGGTGAAGCTCTGTCAAAATTTAAAGTTTTTAAAGCCCAAGTTGAAAATGAAAGTGATTTTAAAATAAAAACATTGAGAACCGACAGAGGTGGTGAATTTAATTCACGAGATTTTGATAATTTCTGTCAAGAAATGGGGATAAAAAGACAGAAAACGGTGCCTTATACCCCACAACAAAATGGTGTTGTGGAGCGTAGGAACCGAACCGTTATGGGAACCACACGGGCAATGTTAAAAACCATGCGTGTTCCTGATGTGTTTTGGGGGGAAGCGGTAGTACATGCAGTGTATGTTTTAAACATGGTGCTCACTAAAGCTGTAAAGGGTAAAACTCCTTTTGAAATGTGGAAAGGAAAAAAGCCAAATTCTAATTTAATGAGGGTATTTGGTTGTATTGGGTATGGGGTAAAATTGAAGGGTCACATCACTAAGCTAGAAGAAAGAAGTAGGCCACTAGTTTATTTGGGTGTGGAAAGTGGTAATCTTGGATATAGACTTTATGATCCAGAACTGTAGAAACCCGTAATTGTTGGGGAAAAAGACATTCGTTTTAAAGAAAATAAAGGGTGGCAATGGAAAAGTTATGGAGAATCAAAATTGGGTACAACTGTCATGTTGTCACAGTGTCCTAGTGAGACTAAAGCATGTCATGTCCCAACATGGGGGACCAATTTTGATCAAGATTCTAGTCAAGCAAATCACGTGGGTGATTATAAACCAAAAACTCCACAAGATTATCAATCTTCATTTGATATTTTTAATGGCAAGGAAAAATATCACATGGAGGACCCCACTAATTTTGATACATGTGGTGATTCTAAAGGAAAAAATCAAGATAAAGTGGGGACCAATGGCTAGTCGAAGAAATCAAGGAAGTTTCTTATATGTGGATTGTTACAAGATCAAACTTAGATTCTTTTGATAGGAACACATGGTCCTATTTCAGTTTTTAGATTGTATTGTCTTTGTTCCCATTTTGATTTTTCAAGCTTCCTGCTTGGTTTTAATACAAGTTTGCTGTTCAAAAAAAAAAGATAAAGTGGGGACCGACTCATTTAATACTAACTCTTCTTGTGAGTTTTTTAATTCTTCAGATAATGTTGATGAGGAGCCCATACAAGGTTATAGATTTCTTGAAGAAATTTATGACAAAACAAATCCACTCACTAAAGAAAAAGTTCGAGCTCTTTATGAAAATGAAGAATTGTTATTTATTGGTGATGAACCTAGCAATTATTCAGAGGCTGCCTAAGATGTTCATTGGAAGAAAGCTATGCAGTCAGAACTCGATTCCATCATGAAGAACAAAACTTGGTCGTTGGTCAACTTGCCAAAAGATCACAAAGCCATCGGTTTGAAGTGGATTTTCAAGCTAAAACGGGATGCAACAGGAAAGGTGGTCAAGCACAAAGCTCGTTTGGTGGCGAAAGGTTATGTCCAACAAAAGGGTATTGATTTCGATGATGCGTTTGCTCCCGTAGCAAGGCTGGAAACCATCCGACTTTTGCTAGCATTAGCCGCTACGGAGGGCTGGCTTGTGCATCAACTTGATGTCAAGTCCGCTTTCTTAAACGGTGAGCTTAAGGAGGAGGTTTATGTGACGCAGCCGATTGGATTCGAAGTCAAAGGTAAAGAGACCATGGTTTATCGGTTACATAAGGCTCTATATGGTTTGAAGCAGGCTCCGAGAGCTTGGTATATGAAGCTCGATAAAGCTCTCAAGAACCTGGGTTTCCAAAGATGTATTCATGATCAAGTAGTTTACAAGTTGCATAAATCCAACTCAATTCTTATAGTTGGAATATATGTTGATGACATGATACTATTGGGTTCAAGTGAGAAAGAGGTGGCAGCTTTCAAGACAAAGATGAAGAGTATCTTTGAAATGAGTGATATGGGTAAACTTAGTTACTACTTGGGAATAGAAGTAACTCAGGCACCTGATGCAATTACTATCTCACAAGAGGCTTATGCTAAGAAGATTTTGAAAATGATGGGTATGAGTAATTGCAACCCAACTCAATGGCCAATGGATCCTAAGTTGAAGTTGACTAAGGATGAAGATGGCAAGACGGTGAATGCTACGGAGTATAGAAAAGTCATTGGAAGTCTTCGGTATTTGATCCACACTCGTCCCGATTTAAGCTACTCAGTTGGGGTGGTGAGTAGATTCATGCAGTCTCCTAAAGAATCTCATTTGGCAGCAGTAAAGCAGATTTTGAGGTATCTTAAAGGAACTACATCTTATGGTTTCAAGTATTTTAAAGGTGGTGATGCTCGTATTGTCGGGTATAGTGATAGCAGCCACGGGATGGATGTGGAGGATAGGCGAGGCACAACGGGAATGGTTTTTTATTACTCGGGTACCATTTCATTCGTGAATGTGTTGAACGGGAGCATATTGAAGTCAAGCACGTGAGTGGTGATTTGCAAAAGGCGGACACGTTAACAAAGGCGCTACCTCGGATCAAGTTCACTGAAATGAGGAGTCTCATTGGTATGGAAGATGTGAGCCATGGAGCCAACACTTGGACGTGACTGGTTCAGAAGAAAATGGCTTGAATGGTGTATACCCAATTAAGGGGGTGAATGTTGGAATTAATTGGGTTAACCAAATTATTGGTATGTGTCATGTTGTCCACTTTCAAATCTTTAAAGTGTTTTACTCCTACTTTAATTATGTTTGTAGTCCAGGAGTTGTTTTTCTTTATTGGCATGTAGCCTTTGTATGGTCTCTATTATTTCTTTGTCCCCCACTTGTTTCCTACGTTTGTTTTGTATGGCTATATAAGCCTTTTGTGTGTTATTGAATACTACAACCCCATTTCTAATTCTTTTATATCTATTTTCCTCTGCAAGCTTTCATATATACATACGTGAGTTTGTAAAGTAGGGGCTTGTGAAATCCTACACGGCCATGTCTACCATCTTCTTCACGCGTTGATGATTCCGGCAGTTTTCAGAACTAGTCGTACTTGTTTTTCGGTGGTCTTTTCAGATCATACCGCCATTGTTTTTCCGGCGGTTTTTAGATCTAACTTGCTTCAACTTTTATTTCCTATATATAAAGTAATGAGAAAACAGATCGTCTTGACGATGATGATGATAAACAGAGAAAACTTCATGGAATTTAGATACACAGATTCAAATAGATATTGGTTTCTATGTGTTTGTATTTAGATTGATTTATGTGTTTGTATTTAGATTGGATGTTTGGATTTGCCAAACTGTGATTTCGAAGATGATCTGATGTTTGGATGTTTGGATTTGTGTTCATATATTTGATGTTTGGAATTGTGTTTGTATTTGTTGTTGCCGGATAAGATGATCTGGGACTCACCGGGAAATTCATAATTTGAGGGTTTTGTTTTAGTCACTGCCACAACAGGTTCCACGTGGACATTTTTAATGGTGTGGCAGGGTGACATAGCACTTAAAGGATGACTAAAGCATTCACAATGAGTGACACTCATTCTCCAAGGACTAGTCCCTGTCAGCACCACATCAGCCCAAGGACTAATCCTCCAAAATACCCACAATGTCAGGACTAGTCTAGGACCCACTATTTATTTAACTTTACACTTTTAACCCAATAATAATAATAATATAGAAAATAAATACTAATAATAATTATTATTAATAACATAAATAATATAGAAAATATACTTATTCTAGGGTGGTTTTTAGAATTACATATAACTATAGGGGTGAAAATTGAAAATTAATAATAATAACAAATAATAAATAAATAAAGTAAAGTATATAAATATAGTGGTCTTCTTCTTCGTTCCTTTTCCCTTCGCAGCCGCCCACCACACAGTACCACTCGCCGGAAAAAATGGCTATGCCTTTTTTTTCACAGCCACCACTACACACCGATATATACATACATAACACATATATACATACAATATACACATATATAAAATACCTAAAAAAGAAAAAAAAAATAAAAAAATAACGCCAAGTTATTTCGTCTCTGTGCGGACGGACCAACGAAAACGAACCTCCGGACGAGTCACACCGAACGGTGTGCACTCGTCCTCCAACAAGGAACGAACATGGGACGAGCTAAAACGAGCCCACTGTGAGTGCTCTAACAATGAAAACTAACGATGTTACCTTTTTTGAAAACTATTTGAAAACCAAATCCTTTTAATAGTTAAAACCTAAATAGGTTACCTCAATAAGAAATTTTAGGTAAAAAAGTTACATTTTTTTAGATTTTTCTCTAAAATTGAAAGGGGTAATTACTTCTAAAGGTACCATAGTTGTTTTTTACTATAATAATAAGTATAAACCAAAATCTCTTATTATTATTTAACTTTCAAAGTCTTTATTTATAAATTTTGACTTTAAATATATATATTTGTTGTCTTATACAAAACTTAATATAAAGTATACTCGTATTAATGAAACACATTTAAAATACAATCAATTTATATAACTTTCATCAACTATTATAAAAGACAAACAAATTTAATATAAAGTATACTCGTATTAATGAAACACATTTAAAATATAATCAATTTATATAACTTTCATCAACTATAAAAGACAAACAAATTTAATTAAGGTCAAAGTTATAAATTCTAGACTATGAAAATTAAAAATATGACACTTTTAATGGGACGGAGAGAGTACTATGACATTCATTTTTGTGAACATTTTATTGTTGAATCTATATTAAAATTTATTTTACTATATAGAGTGGCGCATCCAGACCTTTTTATGGTTGAGCCAAATTTTTCTTCCTCTTGATGTGCGTTTTTATTATTGATTCTAGCTTTTAAATTTATAATGTTGTACAAGTAACTTATTCTAAAACTAACACACTTACGAGCAGAGAACCCGGTCTGTGTAGTATAGTCTAGTGGTAAATTACAGGATCATTCGCAGGGACGCTTGCACTACCTAATCTAATAATGTGTGTAATTCTAGTTTGTTTGGGGGTTTGTCACTAACTCCTAATAAACTAATACCTAACGGTAACTATCCGGTATTACCGGCGCAGACTGCGTCAGAAGACACAACGTAAAATATTGGAAAAGCAAATAACAGTAATTAAAATAAAATACTTGTTTGGCATCTCCGATCTCATGGTACGACCAAATACTATTCTACCCGTTTGCTGGACTTGTTGGAAACTTAATCACGGCTCAGATTCTCGTTAGATTCACTAAGCCTAAGTAACTAGTGCTGTCGCTAGACTCACACTACCCTATAAACAAATTCTCGCTAGATTCATTGTTTAAGCATTAATGACCTAAAGTTTGTGTTACTAGTTCATCTTTTAGTTACCCGGCTCTTAAGCCATGGCCAGATAGTAATTCTCTCCGGTGACCACAGTGCTCGGTTACAAGTCACTGGATCGCGTCTGACATTGTTAAGCATCATGTTCAATTCATCCTAGTTACTATGGTTCTGGATCCCTCGGTTACAAGTGAATCACCTTTTACATTTAGTTATAGACCGACTAGTGTTTTCCATCTTTATGTATTAGTCCTAGTGTATGATTATAGACAGATCATCAGAATTAAACTAATACATGCAGATATAGAACCTATAATATCATGAATTACTAATAAACATGGATCTACGATAAATAGTAAAGCACACTCCAACAAATTCCAACAAACAAAGTAAAACAATAAACGTCTACATGATCACATCGATCCAAACAAGTATTCAGCCTACTAGCCTAGCATTATTAAAGGAATAACAAAGTCTGAAAAGATGAAAGACATTGTTTGATAATAGAAAGTAAATATAAAAGATAAATCTAGACCGCGGGTGAAGATCGGAAGGTGCCGGAAGCTCCAAAACCTTCTTGGAATCTGCAACTACGAACTAGGGTTGATACTGGGCGGCTAGGGCTGCTGAATCGGCTCTCTCTTAGGGTTTTGAGGGTTAGTTCGACTTAAATAGTGATTTAAGTCGGTTTCAGATCTGGGCCGCCCAACGGCGCTGGCTGGGCTTGCCAGCGGCGCTGGGTGTGGGTTTTTGTGGGCCAGCGGCGCTGGTGACTCCTGCTGCATCTTGTTCTTCTTCGTTCGGCTCCCGAATCACTTCCTTGTGTCTTGTAACTTCATAGGCTTCCTTCTTAAGTTACTTGATGTCATTTACCCTCTCTCGCATCTTCCGTGAACCTGCATAAACATACGATTCCATTAAGTACCAATAGTTCCGGAATATTAACTCATTTAAGCATAGAAATGAAGCCTTTCGATAGGGGTTTTTATCACAAAATGGACGCTCATCATATACCCCCACACTTAAGTCTTTGCTTGTCCTCAAGCAAATAGTCCAAGAAAATAAAACAATGATGAGCGGATAGCTTAAGTGTTTAAGTATTCTACTTTATTGAAATCATTTGAAAGAATAGTCATGCAAAACATTTTTGAGAAAGCTTTAGACAAAATCAGTAAGCTATAGCTAGAGGTGAGATAATTGGTCAATCAAAACTAAAAGCTAACTTTTTACTCGTGTTAATACCTCTAAAACAGTTCTATACTTCCACATGTCTTACAGCTCAATCTTACTACTTTCTGCTGACTAGTTAAGCACTTATATAAGGTTTGTATAGCAATCAGAACTACTAGCTACTAGCAAGGCATTTGTTATTTCAAGGTGTGTGTACTTGTGAGTCACTACTTAGATATACTCCTACACTACAGTCATGCTCGCTAGCTAGACACTAAAGCAATCATACGATATTATCATCTTTAATAGTTGAGACAGCGGTGACAGGTCGGTGATTCCTCACGCGCAGAGCGACATAACTCAACTAAAAGTGCACATCAAGACAGCGGTGACAGGTCGGTGGTTCCCCACGCGCAGAGCGACATAACTTGATGCGTTTTATTTAGATTTTACTCGTTAATAGTTCTTTGAACTTTGTTTAATCTACTGATTGTCTTTCTTAAGATACTACATTATTCATGCAATAGACATTTATCAGAGACCCCAGATGACTCATAATCTTACTCTGCATGCAACTAGTTCACATTAAATAGTGTAAGAATTAAGGCTAACCATACATCTAAACTAGTTCCTACACAAGCACGTATAATGAAGTCCAATTAATATACCTACTAATAACTAGAAAGCTTTAATTGCTAGGCATATTAAAGTCCGGTTAAGTGTGCTATGGCAAACGTAATCGCATACAGTTTCAGTCTAAGCTCTAATCTAGTTGGAAGCATGAACAGCCACAAGTCTATAGTTAAGATAACAGTATTAACTAACCGTTCATCCTACCAAAGCTAATGTTGCTTAGTTATCGTCATCTTTTGTCTACTTGCAAAGCTTATATTCTCAAAACAGTTTTCAGACACAAAAAACTTTTAATTTGCATGAAATAAGTAGTAGAAAACTTGTTCAAAATCAAACAATTAGACCAAGGGTTTTTCCTATTCCATCCCCCCACACTTAAATTGTACAACGTCCTCGTTGTACTAGACATATAACTAAGGGTAATAGGAAAAACACGTAAAATTAAAAGTAACAGGATTAACGAAACTTCCCGGGCCTAAAATTGAATGATTGATGTTTGTAGATGGAATTTGTGGAGAGACTTGAATATGATGAGCTTTGATAACTTCAATCGTCTCCATTTGATGGCGATCCATGAATGCGTCTCCATCTTCTTTTCTTTTTGGTATTTTATGATTTTTTAAATTTTTTTTGTTTTTCTGATTTTTTTGGATTTTTGGCGATCTGGTGCGCAGAATGGAGCTGATAGCGGCGCTGGTGACTCCTGCTGCATCTTGTTCTTCTTCGTTCGGCTCCCGAATCACTTCCTTGTGTCTTGTAACTTCATAGGCTTCCTTCTTAAGTTACTTGATGTCATTTACCCTCTCTCGCATCTTCCGTGAACCTGCATAAACATACGATTCCATTAAGTACCAATAGTTCCGGAATATTAACTCATTTAAGCATAGAAATGAAGCCTTTCGATAGGGGTTTTTATCACAAAATGGACGCTCATCATATACCCCCACACTTAAGTCTTTGCTTGTCCTCAAGCAAATAGTCCAAGAAAATAAAACAATGATGAGCGGATAGCTTAAGTGTTTAAGTATTCTACTTTATTGAAATCATTTGAAAGAATAGTCATGCAAAACATTTTTGAGAAAGCTTTAATTGCTAGGCATATTAAAGTCCGGTTAAGTGTGCTATGGCAAACGTAATCGCATACAGTTTCAGTCTAAGCTCTAATCTAGTTGGAAGCATGAACAGCCACAAGTCTATAGTTAAGATAACAGTATTAACTAACCGTTCATCCTACCAAAGCTAATGTTGCTTAGTTATCGTCATCTTTTGTCTACTTGCAAAGCTTATATTCTCAAAACAGTTTTCAGACACAAAAAACTTTTAATTTGCATGAAATAAGTAGTAGAAAACTTGTTCAAAATCAAACAATTAGACCAAGGGTTTTTCCTATTCCATCCCCCCACACTTAAATTGTACAACGTCCTCGTTGTACTAGACATATAACTAAGGGTAACAGGAAAAACACGTAAAATTAAAAGTAACAGGATTAACGAAACTTCCCGGGCCTAAAATTGAATGATTGATGTTTGTAGATGGAATTTGTGGAGAGACTTGAATATGATGAGCTTTGATAACTTCAATCGTCTCCATTTGATGGCGATCCATGAATGCGTCTCCATCTTCTTTTCTTTTTGGTATTTTATGATTTTTTAAATTTTTTTTGTTTTTCTGATTTTTTTGGATTTTTGGCGATCTGGTGCACAGAATGGAGCTGATAGCGGCGCTGGATAGATGGGAGCGGCGCTGGGAGTTCCCTGATGCATTCCCAGCGGCGCTTTTGACTCCTGTACGTGTTCCAATGTCTGATTTCTTCAGCGATTTGATGCTCGAACTCCCCCACACTTAGCTTTTGGCCAAGTGCATGGTTTCCTTCAGACTACAAAGCATGATACTCCTGCACACTTCAATCAAAATATAAAAATGGAAAATAACAAGCTAAAACATAAAAATAAAATACGATTGCAACAAGTTACTTGTTTCCTTGATCCATTGAAAGCTTGCATCTGTGATACTCAAAACATACTTCATAAAATATCACAATGATAAAATTCAAAACAATCACTTAATTGCAATTAGTCACATATTCCTAAAAATGAAAAATAAAAATAAAAATAAAAATAAAAATACGGCTTGGGTTGCCTCCCAAGAAGCGCTAAGTTTAACGAGTCTTCAGCCAGACTCGGTCTTGGAACTAGGTTGAGGAGTACGGGTTTGGCCTAGGGCCGGTACCCGTCGGATTGTATCGAATGAAAATCTCCGACTTATCTTCTAAATACGATTCGATGTTCATCCTTTCACCTTGTCCTTGGCAAAGCTTATACTTACAGTCAAAACCATAGGGATTGTCCTTACTTATGTCCTTTTTGGTAAACTTTACTATGTTAATCCCTGACTGTAACATCAATTCTCCTAATTCGACATTAATATCGGCACATGCGGTTTTCAAGAATGGTTGACCTAAAATCACATTGTCCTTAGTTACCGCATTTTCTTTCACCATGAAAAATTCTGTCGAAAATCTTAGTCCACCTATGCTAATCACCACGTCCTTCACAAATCCGCGGACTCTGATCTTCACATTTCTAAAAAGGTAGACCATCTTATCTTCCCATTCTACTTTCCCTAACTCCTTACTGGCATATCTTGTCTGATAATCTAAGGGAAGTATGTTCATTGCTGCTCTAGCATCTATGAATGCCCTACATCCTAAGTTTCCTCGGATACAGCTTCGAATTTTAAAGATTATAGGGTCTCCTAGGGCAATGGTTGAGAGATAAGGGTTATACTTAGTTGAGTTTTGTTCTTTAATATCGTTCCATCCTATGTTGTCTATGACATTGTTTGCCTCAACTAGCATTTCTTCACCTTTCTCTATGCTTTTCTCAGTTTTATCAAGGATTTTCTCGAACTTCTCAATTTTGGTCTCCCTATGTAGATCACTTGAACCTTTCTCATACCTAGTTTTTATATCTAAGCCTCGACCATACCAAAAATGACTTAGATTTTTAAGGCAATGATAAACATCTAGGGGTTCCTTTCGACACTTATTTTCAATATTGCAGCACATTTCATCACACTTGACATCCCTAGCGTCTACAACAGGCAGTTTGACCCTAACATGACCATTCGACAAAGATATTTCACGTTTAAGAACATGGATGGTAGCATCCGCAGCATGCAGAAATGGTCGTCCTAAAATTAAGGGTGTCACTACTTTACTTACCGAATCAAGCACAACAAACTCAGTCCAAAATTCTAAATCCTTAACCCTGACATGGACCCGTTCGACAATCCCCTTGGGTTGCCGGTAAGTCTGATCGGCTAACCGAATGCTCATGTTAGTGGGTTTTAGCAAACAAAGGGTAAGTTTCTCATAAATCACAGTAGGCATAACATTAATACTTGACCCTAAATTAGCTAATGCACTTGAAAAATATTCATTATTAACAGTGTAAGGGATAAGAAAACTTCCTGGATCCCCAGATGCTTGCTGTAGCTGTGCCTCGACATCCGGTGTGTCGGGATTCTGAACTTCTTCGCTTCTGTCCGAGTCGTTCCCATCTTTGATTTTGCATTTGGCACTGAACTGGACCTCGACATCTCCTTCCGAAAATAAGGTTTCGCGCGAAATTGGTCTGACGGACTCCGGAGCGGCGCTGGTCTGCAACCTGGGGGCTACCAGCGGCGCTGGACGGCGCTGGAAGGGTCCCAGCGGCGCTAGTTGGCACCTGGGGAGTCATCAGCG
The DNA here is from genome assembly GCA_034093135.1 of Erigeron breviscapus. Classification (NCBI taxonomy): domain Eukaryota; kingdom Viridiplantae; phylum Streptophyta; class Magnoliopsida; order Asterales; family Asteraceae; genus Erigeron; species Erigeron breviscapus. Next base: position 11,706,943 of record CM067170.1, on the reverse strand, counting down.
GCGCTGGCATGTGGCCAACGGCGCTGGGTGTTACCTGGAGGGTTTCCAGCGGCGCTGGAGGGTATCCCCAGCGGCGCTGGTTGTTCCTGTACAGATTCCAGAATTGCGTTTTTGTCCATTTCGCCTTCATTTTGCTCCCGTTTGACCTGTACCAGATTTGAAACTTCACAAGAATCATTAGAAACCTCAGTGGAGTCATTACCTTCGGTGAACACGGCGTTCACATTCTCATTTCGTCCGATCGGTGGTTGGTACTTTTGACTCGTGCTAGGGTTTGAGCTTGAGCTTCCTTGGATGATTCGCCTTGGAGGGGGGCTGCTTTCTTTTCTTGTATTCTGCTCAATCCACCTATCTATCCTTCTCTCCAGCTCCTTGATTGAGGCTTGTTGATTCCTTGCTCCTTCGTCAACCTTTTGATTGAGATTGCTTATTTTCTCATTGAGCGTCTTTGCATAGCTTTCCAAGGAGTCGTGCCTCTTGTCATTCATGTCCATGTATTTCTCTATCATGTGGGTAAGCTTGGCAATCAGATCCTCATTCACTTCATTCTCCTTTGGTTGCTCGGGTTGACCATTGTTCCTTTGCCACCTAATTTGAAAAGAACCAAAGTTGTTTCTAGCATAGCTAGAATTAAAGTTAGAATTACCGGGATTTCTTTGGAATAGTCCTCGTTGAAAGCCTCCTCGGTATTGGTTCTGAACATAATTGACTTGCTCGGTAGCCTCCTCTTCACAATCCTCGGTATAGTGCATTCCTCGCAATTGTTGCACCCGTGTGCAATCACTTTGAGGTCTTTGTCCATAATGTCTAACCTATCTTCAAAAGTAGAAAAACGGTTAGATAAAGCTTTAAGTTCATGAATTACCTCATTGTCGGAGTTGCTCTCAATGCTAGCCACGGTCCTTCTTGATCTTCCTTCTCGTTTCTTATCACCCATGTCTCGGGCTAAGCTAGCTTGCACCATATCCTCCATCATCTTGTACGCGGCATTTGTAGTCTTGTACAAAAAGTTACCACCGCCGGCTAGGTCTAAATCCTTTTGGGAACTCTTGGTTAAACCATAGAAAAAGATTTCCATGATCTCGTCCTTGCTAAGTCCATTCCCGTGACAGTTTTTGATCATTTCCCTAAGCCTTTTCCATGCATCAACTAGTGATTCTCCTCCATCTTGCTTGAAAGCCTTGATATCTCGAAGCATTTTCCTAGCTAAACTCGGGGGAAAGAATCGTGAGACAAACTTTTCGCGAAGTTGATTCATGTAGTGATGGTACCTTCATCGAGCTCATCGAACCAAGCACGTGCCTCTCCGGTGAGAGACGACGGAAATAAGCTAAGTTTCACATCGTCATCGGTGACGCCTCCATATTTGAACATTTTACACAAACTGGTGAACTTGCTTACATGCTTATGGGGGTCGGATTTGGCTCGGCCGTCATATTGGTTGTCCTGGATTAACTTAAGGTGGTGTCCTTTGACTGAAAACGAATCTCCTAAGTTGGGTAAGACTATGGCCGATCCCGGTGTCGGTGCTACGACCCTCGTCCTTTCCATCATCGGTCGGTCGAACTCGTCAATGACGCCTCTAGGGGGTGAGTTTAGTCTAGACATAGTGTCGGTTGATCCTACGAGGTCTTCTAAGTTGAAAAGGTGAGCTAAGTTACCTACGGGTGTGGAGTTGGATCTGTAGAGTCTTCTCCTTCGTCTGAGTCTACTTAGGCTGGTTGAAACGCGTCTTAGAACCGTTCCCGATCTTAAATGCATCAACTACCTGAATAAGCTGCAAAACTCAAGAAAAAGATCAACGCACCAATATAAAGCTAAAAATGAAAAACTAAATTAAACTACTTAAACTGAAAATGAAAAAAAAAATATTTTTGGATTTTTGATTTTTAAGAAAAATGAAAATACGAGCTAAATTAACTAAAAACCTAATTTGACCTAATGACCTAATTTGACCTAATTTGACTTTTAACCTAATTATCTTAACCTAAGTACTGAAAAGTAACTACTTCGTGCCGAAACACAAAGCAGGATCGAATTACACTACTAAACTAAGAATGCATCGCGTCCCCGGCAGCGGCGCCAAAAAGCTTTGATGTGCGTTTTTATTATTTATCCTAGCTTTTAAATTTATAATGTTGTACAAGTAACTTATTCTAAAACTAACACACTTACGAGCAGAGAACCCGGTCTGTGTAGTATAGTCTAGTGGTAAATTATAGGATCGTTCGCAGGGACGCTTGCACTACCTAATCTAATAATGTGTGTAATTCTAGTTTGTTTGGGGGTTTGTCACTAACTCCTAATAAACTAATACCTAACAGTAACTATCCGGTATTACCGGCGCAGACTGCGTCAGAAGACACAACGTAAAATATTGGAAAAGCATATAACAGTAATTAAAATAAAATACTTGTTTGGCATCTCCGATCTCATGGTACGAACAAATACTATTCTACCCGTTTGCTGGACTTGTTGGAAACTTAATCACGGCTCAGATTCTCGTTAGATTCACTAAGGCTAAGTAACTAGTGCTGTCGCTAGACTCACACTACCCTATAAACAAATTCTCGCTAGATTCATTGTTTAAGCATTAATGACCTAAAGTTTGTGTTACTAGTTCATCTTTTAGTTACCCGGCTCTTAAGCCATGGCCAGATAGTAATTCTCTCCGGTGACCACAGTGCTCGGTTACAAGTCACTGGATCGCGTCTGACATTGTTAAGCATCATGTTCAATTCATCCTAGTTACTATGGTTCTGGATCCCTCGGTTACAAGTGAATCACCTTTTACATCTAGTTATAGACCGACTAGTGTTTTTCATCTTTATGCATTAGTCCTAGTGTATGATTATAGACAGATCATCAGAATTAAACTAATACATGCAGATATAGAACCTATAATATCATGAATTACTAATAAACATGGATCTACGATAAACAGTAAAGCACACTCCAACGAATTCCAACAAACAAAGTAAAACAATAAGCGTCTACATGATTACATCGATCCAAACAAGTATTCAGCCTACTAGCCTAACATTATTAAAGGAATAACAAAGTCTGAAAAGATGAAAGACATTGTTTGATAATAGAAAGTAAATATAAAAGATAAATCTAGACCGCGGGTGAAGATCGGAAGGTGCCGGAAGCTCCAAAACCTTCTTGGAATCTGCAACTACGAACTAGGGTTGATACTGGGCGGCTAGGGCTGCTGAATCGGCTCTCTCTTAGGGTTTTGAGGGTTAGTTCGCTTAAATAGTGATTTAAGTCGGTTTCAGATCTGGGCCGCCCAGCGGCGCTGGCTGGGTGTGGGTTTTTGTTGGCCAGCGGCGCTGGTGACCTGAGAGCGGCGCTGGGACTTCCCCAGCGGCGCTGGCTAGTTGCCAGCGGCGCTGGTGACTCCTGCTGCATCTTGTTCTTCTTCGTTCGGCTCCCGAATCACTTCCTTGTGTCTTGTAACTTCATAGGCTTCCTTCTTAAGTTACTTGATGTCATTTAGCCTCTCTCACATCTTCCGTGAACCTGCATAAACATACGATTCCATTAAGTACCAATAGTTCCGGAATATTAACTCATTTAAGCATAGAAATGAAGCCTTTCGATAGGGGTTTTTATCACAAAATGGACGCTCATCACCTCTTTTATGACTTAATTCCTTCATAATTTATAGAAAAAAATTACATTTTTCGTCCTTCAACTTGACACTTTTGCGCTTTTCGTCCCTAAAGTAAAAAAATAGTAAAAAACCCCCTAAACTTGGCACTTTTTTCACTTTTTCTCCCCGCGATAACGGTGCTAGTTTTTCTACTTTAAGATTGCCAACATTCGTTAGTCTTTTTGTTCACTTTTCGTCCTTTCCTTTTTTTCACGTTTTTTTTTATTTTTGAAAAATGTCAAAACTGCCCAGCAATGTAGAATTCGTAAAAGAGTAGGCAACGAATCTTAAAAGAAACTATTGAATGAGTAGTCAATATTAAAATAACATTAAAATAATACAGTAAAGCACATGAACACATGACGATTTATGGAACAAGAAAATTACATAAAGGTACAATTAACACAATAAATATAAAAAATCAAACACATAATATGTCATCTCTACCAATGTACTAAAATACGATTGGAGTATTCATTAAGTGACACATGACACTATATAGACGCATGTCTCTTTTAGGCTATATTTATTTTTAAATTCTTTTAAGATAGCATTAATAAACAATTAATATTCATACTTTTAGTATTATTTAAGTTAGCATTTTATTTAATATGATCATATCTAATTTAACATATATACGAAAGTTATTTTCTGACATTTTTTATTATTAAACTTTACAAATCATCAAACCAACCCACAGTTATACTATAATGTTTTTGTTAAGTATATTGTGTTATCTAAATTTCAATCAATATATTTTGATAAGTATAAATATAAAAAAAATTGTAATATGTCTCTTACTCTACTTTTAAATATGGTTTATACACCATTGGGCAGTTTTGAAATTATCATAATGAAAAAAAGTGAAAAAGAAAACTAATGAATGTGGTAACCTTCACAGTGACAAACTAACACCGTTATCACGGGGATGAAAAATGAAAAAACTGCCAAGTTTGGGGGTTTTTTTTGTTGCCATTTTTCCACTTTAAGGACGAAAATTGCAGAACGTACCAAGTTCAGGGACAAAAAATTTAATTTTCTCTAATTTATATAATCTAGAATTGAAATATATGAACTTACAAACACGACTAGGCTTGAGTTTTTTCCACGCAAGATATGATTATCCTTTGTTTAAACCTTAGGCAAATAATACTCAGAAGAAGTTGTAATCAAGTCAAAATAGTCGACTACGATGATTGTATTATGTTGAAAAATTCTTACGCACTTATAATTTGAGAAAATAATCCCAAATATAAACTAGTAAAAACCGCTCAAGAAAGAAAAACAAAAACCATTATATGTACTATATTATAAAATAAACACTCACCTTTGTTTAAAGTTATATGTGGAGAATTTTTAAATTGCTCTTATAGATTAAATTACACTATTAGTCCTTTTTAAAATATCTCTATTAACCCTTTACATCTGTAACACCCCAACATGGCGGAATCATGGGGTATCACTTAGAAAAGCACAGCACGACATAGAAATTATGTAGAGTCAAACTATATGAAAACATAAGATTGAAACAATCCATAAACTCGTTCAAATGTATACAATCATCAACATCAATCAAAATACATGTTCAATCCATAATAAAATGAAATATCCAAACGATGATAGCCGACCCTAAGCATAACCCATAAAAGGGAAATAAGGATCACGGATCCAGAAAGTCCGAAATGAAACCAATCCTAGCAGTTCAAGCGTGCAATCATACATAGTTAATGATTAACAATGCGCTAACGGTGCGACTTATATAATAAATAATGCGCTAAAGGTGCGACTTATATAATAAATAATGCGCTAACGGTGCGACTTATATAATTAATAATGCGCTAACGGTGCGACTTATATAATGAATAATGCGCTAACATGTCCACATCAACAATTTAATCACACAATAATTTAATCAACAGTCAACAAACATGTACACTTTTCAGCCCGAATCTCAATTGAGTAGGGAGGGTTTACGAAACTCACCTTGATTGGATATGCGAGCTAAGTACAAGTTATAATCGAGTTATAACGTCCAATAATCGCTTAGCGTTCACCACCTATAAACATATACATTACAAATCACGTGTCAAACCCTATCTAGGTTTTAGAAGAGCAAATCAACCTTAGAGGACAATTGGGACTCAACTCGGTTACGTCACAACCCTAAAGTGTCTTATTGGTTCAACCGAATATAAACAAGGACACTTTATCATGTCATTTTTGGAAATGGCAGTGGGTTCAAGCTATAAGGATTATACCATGATAAAGTAGACTATCTCACGATTCCAACGATAGGTCATACGTTTAAAACGGACTTACGGTTCAAAAGTTATTAACGTTTGAATACATATCGTTTAAGTTAATATCTCAAGTTGGTTTCAAAAGTGACTCACGACTTTGAACGGATGGTTTGTCTTGTGTAGGACACCAATAGGGTCTTAAGAGTACATTCCGGAAAGGTCGGGACGATCCTAGGATGCTAGAATTGAAGCTAGGAAAAATTAAGTTGTTAAGGTCCTCTATTGCGCCGAAACTCATAGTTGCGCCGCAACAGAAAAACAGACCCGTAAGTTGCGCCGCAACTCCTTCTAGTTGCGCCGCAACACACCCAGTTCAGCACCTGCACGAACCAAACACCCCAAGAACACCCATTTTGACCCCATAATCGACCAAGGATGATCTAGGACCCAATTTCAAGCCTAAATCCACATATTTGGACATAAACAAACATAACCCACATCTTAGTTTCATTCCATAACATCATACAAATCCGAATTCAATCCTTGACCTAAGAACAACCCTAAATTTCCATTTCAAATGATTTTGACTCGATTCTTGACCCATACATGTTTAGATTTAACTAGAAATAGGTTAAGCAACATAAAATGATTAATATAAGATAGTTTTAACTTACCAAATCTTCCAAGAACCTTCAAATCCGAATTTGACTATATTATGAGCTTTTCTTGTTCTTGAACTCCAATCTTTTGATATGATGTATAAGTGAGGATAAAGATGCTAAAACTTGAATTAATCTAGCTTGAAACACTATCAATTTTCCAGAAATTTAGATTAAAAAGGTTGACTTTTTGGAGAGAAAAGGAAAGAAAGAATAGAAAGAGAGAAAGGAGAATGAGTGTGATTGATTAGGGGGGAGGCCGGCCTATAGGTCCATTTGGTAGGCTCCAGCTCCGCTAATTCCGACAAATAGCTAAACGTTAACCATTTAAACGCTAAAACATTTCCGTAAGCATAAACAAAGTCCATGTTTCATTTCAATTCAACAATACGTTCACTAAACACATAAATTCATAAAAATCGTTTACATTAAATTTCGAGTCAAATAGTCAAATTTGGAAAATATTATATTATTCTCCCGTTAAAGGAATTTCGTCCCGAAATTCAAATCTAACTTGGCTCATTAAACAAATGAGGATACTTGGCCTTTATAGAATCTTCACGTTCCCAAGTAACTCGGGTCCACGTCTAGCTTGCCATCTCACTTTAACGAGTGTATACCGGGTGTTCTTGAGCCTCCTAGTTTCCCGGTCTAGAATTTCTATGGGCTCTTCAACAAATTTCAACGTTTTATCAACACGGATTTCCTCAAGAGGCACGTGAAGTGTTGGATCGGCCAAACACTTCCTAAGATTACAAACATGGAAAACATTATGAACTTTACTCAAGGTTTGAGGAAGTTCCAATCGATAAGCTACCGGGCCAATTCGTTCAAGGATTTTAAATGGGCCAATGTATCTCGGGCCCAACTTGCCACGTTTCACAAACCGAACCACACCTTTCCCCGGGGACACTTTCAACAAGACATAATCACCGATTTCAAATTCGAGAGGTCTTCGTCTAACGTTTGCATACTTCATTTGCCTTTCGCAGGTCACTTTGAGTGAAAATGTGTTGAAGGCTTTTGTGATCGGTATAGATCACACTCTTGGTGCCATACAAGTAATGCCTCCAACATTTCAAAGCAAATACCACCGCTCCCAATTCTAAGTCATGGGTCGGATAGTTCTTCTCATGAATCTTCAATTGTCTCGATGCATAGGCTATCACCTTATCTCGTTGCATTAAGACACAACCCAAACCTTGCCCGGACGCATCACAATACACACGAAATCATCGGCTCCATCGGGCAAGCTCAAGATGGGTGCATCACACAATTTGTCTTTCAACAATTGGAATGCTTGTTCTTGCTTTTCACCCCAATCAAACCTTCTTTCTCGTTGAGTCACAAGGTCAAAGGTTGGGCGATCTTTGAAAAGCCTTCAATAAACCGTCTATAATAACCCGCCAAACCAAGAAATTGGCGAATTTCGGTCGGTGTTTCAGGTCGTCTCCAGTTCTTTACTGCTTCAACTTTACTTGGGTCCACATGAATTCCTTCTTTGCCTCATGTTCAGGTCACTTTGAGTGAAAATGTGTTGAAGGCTTTTGTGATCGGTATAGATCACACTCTTGGTGCCATACAAGTAATGCCTCCAACATTTCAAAGCAAATACCACCGCTCCCAATTCTAAGTCATGGGTCGGATAGTTCTTCTCATGAATCTTCAATTGTCTCGATGCATAGGCTATCACCTTATCTCGTTGCATTAAGACACAACCCAAACCTTGCCCGGACGCATCACAATACACCACGAAATCATCGGCTCCATCGGGCAAGCACAAGATGGGTGCATCACACAATTTGTCTTTCAACAATTGGAATGCTTGTTCTTGCTTTTCACCCCAATCAAACCTTCTTTCTCGTTGAGTCACAAGGTCAAAGGTTGGGCGATCTTTGAAAAGCCTTCAATAAACCGTCTATAATAACCCGCCAAACCAAGAAATTGGCGAATTTCGGTCGGTGTTTCAGGTCGTCTCCAGTTCTTTACTGCTTCAACTTTACTTGGGTCCACATGAATTCCTTCTTTGCTTCATGTTCAGGACACTAGTAAAATGTGTTGAAGGTTTCTTGTGATCGGTTTTCACTTGTAAGCAAGTGAGACATTCACTAACATATCTAGCAATGTCTGTCTTCATCCCCGGGTGAACCAGTACAAGTCTCTCAAACCAAAATACATCTTGTCGGAACCCGGGTGAACCGAGTAAGCCGACTTATGAGCTTCATCCATCAATTTCAATTGCCATCCTCCAAGAATGGGGATCCACAATCGATCAACAAAATACAAACCATTATCATTCTTCCTATCAAATTGTTCTTCTAGACCGTGTAAGGCTTCATCGGTGAAGTTTTCCGGTCTAGTTGCCAATTCTTGAGCTTCAATAATGGAGTCACGGACACTCCTTATCACAGTAAAGATCATGGCTTTAACTCGTCTTGGCTTCATACGTTCTTTTCGACTTAAGGCATCGGCTACCACATTTGCTTTACCCGGGTGATACCGGATAATACAGTCATAATCACTCAACAGTTCAAGCAACCTTCTTTGCTTCATGTTCAGGTCACTTTGAGTGAAAATGTGTTGAAGGCTTTTGTGATCGGTATAGATCACACTCTTGGTGCCATACAAGTAATGCCTCCAACATTTCAAAGCAAATACCACCGCTCCCAATTCTAAGTCATGGGTCGGATAGTTCTTCTCATGAATCTTCAATTGTCTCGATGCATAGGCTATCACCTTATCTCGTTGCATTAAGACACAACCCAAACCTTGCCCGGACGCATCACAATACACCACGAAATCATCGGCTCCATCGGGCAAGCACAAGATGGGTGCATCACACAATTTGTCTTTCAACAATTGGAATGCTTGTTCTTGCTTTTCACCCCAATCAAACCTTCTTTCTCGTTGAGTCACAAGGTCAAAGGTTGGGCGATCTTTGAAAAGCCTTCAATAAACCGTCTATAATAACCCGCCAAACCAAGAAATTGGCGAATTTCGGTCGGTGTTTCAGGTCGTCTCCAGTTCTTTACTGCTTCAACTTTACTTGGGTCCACATGAATTCCTTCTTTGCTCACTACGTGACCAAGAAAGTGAACCTCTTCAAGCCAAAATTCACATTTGGAGAACTTGGCATAAAGCTTTTCTTTCCGGAGTAACTCTAAGACTAGTTTCAAATGTTCCAAATGATCCTCTTTTGTCTTAGAATAGATGAGAATGTCATCGATGAAAACGATGACAAATTGATCCAAGTAGGGTTGACACACCCGGTTCATCCAATCCATGAACACAGCCGGTGCATTAGTTAACCCAAAAGGCATCACCGTAAATTCAAAATGTCCATATCTAGTTCGAAAGGCGGTTTTTGGAATGTCATCTTCATGAACCCTCAATTGATGATAACCCGACCTCAAATCAATTTTGGATAAGAAACGAGCACCTTGGAGTTGGTCGAATAAATCGTCAATCCTAGGAAGTGGATAACGATTCTTTACCGTTAGTTTGTTCAATTCTCTATAATCAATACACATTCTAAACGATCCATCTTTCTTTTTAACAAACAAAACCGGAGCATCCCAAGGCGATTGACTAGGGCGAATGAAACCCTTGTCTTGAAGTTCTTTGAGTTGGGTAGCCAACTCTTGCAATTCGGTCATGGCTAAGCGGTAAGGTGCTTTGGCCACGGGAGAAGCATTTGGAATAAGATCAATACGAAAATCGAGTTCACGAGGTGGAGGCAAACTCGGTAGGTCATCTGGGAATACATCCGCAAACTCATTAACCACGGGCACGGTCTTCAATTCAACCTTGATGACGTTAACATTGTACACTTTACTTTCCCAAGACTCGGACTTTTCACCTTGGACAACTAATTCCTCGCCATTTTCTAACGGTATTCTAACTATTTTATTACCACATTCAATTACCGCGTTAACGGACGACATCCAATCCATACCAACGATCACATCAAAACTACCAATATCAAAGGGGACCAAATCTATGTAAAAAGAGTGGTCATTCAAATCTAGGATACAATCACGTGCAATTTGGCTAATTCTAGACAAACTGCCATTTACCATTTCGAGTTCCAAATAACAAGTCAACGGGCTAAGACTAGCATTAATCAACGGGATAAAATCATTGGATATGAGGCTAAAGTCGGCCTCTGAATCATGTTGTTGTTGTTGTTGTTGTTGTTGTTGTTGTTGTTGTTGTTGTTGTTGTTGTTGTTGTTGTTGTTGTTGTTGTTGTTGTTGTTGTTGTTGTTGTTGTTGTTGTTGTTGTTGTTGTTGTTGTTGTTGTTGTTGTTGTTGTTGTTGTTGTTGTTGTTGTTGTTGTTGTTGTTGTTGTTGTTGTTGTTGTTGTTGTTGTTGTTGTTGTTGTTGTTGTTGTTGTTGTTGTTGTTGTTGTTGTTGTTGTTGTTGTTGTTGTTGTTGTTGTTGTTGTTGTTGTTGTTGTTGTTGTTGTTGTTGTTGTTGTTGTTGTTGTTGTTGTTGTTGTTGTTGTTGTTGTTGTTGTTGTTGTTGTTGTTGTTGTTGTTGTTGTTGTTGTTGTTGTTGTTGTTGTTGTTGTTGTTGTTGTTGTTGTTGTTGTTGTTGTTGTTGTTGTTGTTGTTGTTGTTGTTGTTGTTGTTGTTGTTGTTGTTGTTGTTGTTGTTGTTGTTGTTGTTGTTGTTGTTGTTGTTGTTGTTGTTGTTGTTGTTGTTGTTGTTGTTGTTGTTGTTGTTGTTGTTGTTGTTGTTGTTGTTGTTGTTGTTGTTGTTGTTGTTGTTGTTGTTGTTGTTGTTGTTGTTGTTGTTGTTGTTGTTGTTGTTGTTGTTGTTGTTGTTGTTGTTGTTGTTGTTGTTGTTGTTGTTGTTGTTGTTGTTGTTGTTGTTGTTGTTGTTGTTGTTGTTGTTGTTGTTGTTGTTGTTGTTGTTGTTGTTGTTGTTGTTGTTGTTGTTGTTGTTGTTGTTGTTGTTGTTGTTGTTGTTGTTGTTGTTGTTGTTGTTGTTGTTGTTGTTGTTGTTGTTGTTGTTGTTGTTGTTGTTGTTGTTGTTGTTGTTGTTGTTGTTGTTGTTGTTGTTGTTGTTGTTGTTGTTGTTGTTGTTGTTGTTGTTGTTGTTGTTGTTGTTGTTGTTGTTGTTGTTGTTGTTGTTGTTGTTGTTGTTGTTGTTGTTGTTGTTGTTGTTGTTGTTGTTGTTGTTGTTGTTGTTGTTGTTGTTGTTGTTGTTGTTGTTGTTGTTGTTGTTGTTGTTGTTGTTGTTGTTGTTGTTGGTGTTGTTGTTGTTGTTGTTGTTGTTGTTGTTGTTGTTGTTGTTGTTGTTGTTGTTGTTGTTGTTGTTGTTGTTGTTGTTGTTGTTGTTGTTGTTGTTGTTGTTGTTGTCCTTGGTTTCCTCGGTTTTGATTAGGACCGGCAATTTGCAACTGGTTGGGATGCACGGTCACTTGGACTTGTTGGCCAAGGCAAAACAAAATTCGGGACCATCAGTATATGAGTCTCATACTGCTGTATGAGTCTCATATCCTGTGCGAACAGAAAACCTATTTTGTTCATCACTTCCAAATCATTCTAAACGACTTGCAAACGATCCCAAACCCCATGAACGACTTTTAACCCTTAAAATTCATCATTTTAAGACTCTAATGATGCCATGAAAACAACCCTTAACATCCAATTGATTTGCAACACAATAACAATCGTTTTAGGTTACCGAATCGATTAAAACACACGTTTTTGACATCAATTGATCCTCTAAAGATTCAAATCAGTTATGGAACGAATTATATGATTGAAATGACATAAAATCAATGTTATAGTACCTCTATAACCTGGAGATTACAAGAAGGATGCAAAAGGCTTGATCAAACATACCTGAATCAACACGTTTGAAGGATTTTCGCAAAGGAATCATATGGGGAGAGGGAGGACGGTTCGGAGTGGACAAGAACTGAAATTTTGATTATCATTAGGGCTAAAGGAACCCTAATTAGCTGGACAAAACTTTCCAAAGCTTACACTTAAGTCCCTACACTTCACATCTTTACATTTAAGGCTTAAACGACTTAACGGGAATACTTACCAACACATTTAACACATCTTAATCATCTTTGACATCTTAAACACATTAACATATATGTCATTAAGGCATTGAATCCTTCCACATATAGCACATTAATCACATATAAGCATTAAATCTCCTAGAGACTTAACGGACACAAGGTGTTGACTTAACGACTCAAGTCAACCGTTAAATAAAATGTTCGGGATGTTACAATTACCTCCCCCTTAAGAGGATTCCGTCCTCGGAATCACTTTAGCATCAAATAGGTGAGGATAGTTCCCCCGCATCATGGACTCGGTTTCCCAAGTTAAGCTTTCTCCAAGAGTATGCTTCCATTTTACAAGTACAAGGTCGATTTGCTTCATACGAAGCTTACTTACTTATGCCAAGAATCTTAAACGGCTCATATACAATCACTTTCTTGGCACCAATACTCCCATCTTCCAATGGAGTCACATTGGTTTCATCATCACAACATATGTTAAATAACACTCACGAAAGTACCATGGATGTCATCTTAAAAGCAATACCCAAGCGCATATCATATATCTTCTAGAGTTTACCCTTTTATGAAGATCAAGAACAATACTTAACGAGATCCCATCCTTACTTCACCTATATACAAAATGGCAAGCTTCACCACGCGCACATACTCATGAGTAACGAGAAAAGAAGCATTTTTATCACTAGTCTACAACGACTTATATCACATCATTCCCCATAGGGGTTATAAACAACTTCATCACATAATCCGTAGTCATCATATAAGTGCATTTCTGCTTCGGAATAACCAAATGTTGCATTTTTCCATATAGCGTTTGGTGCCTAGGTTTGACTTGAGCACAAGTCACACATTCTTTGTACACACACTATCACCTCATTCTTGTTATTTGGCAATCATATAATGGGTTTCAAATCATCACCCTTGTACTACTTGGATGAATATAATATCAGTACCTATGGTCTCTTCAACTTAGCATAGCCAAACCCATTGAACTTCTTACATGGTCTTTTCTACTTTCACTTTACATTTCACCCGTTCGTCATTTCTTTGGTTCAATCTTTAAATCAAAACAAGTAATCACCTCATTTCTTCAACCTTCATAAGTAGTACACACATTACATTCAGCGAAGACTATTCATTTGGCGGATAAGACCTTCCGACACATATCCTTATTAACTTGCTACCATGACTCACATGATTCATTGAACCAAGGGTCGACTTGCCATAACTCTTGATGCATAACATCTCTTACTAATAGCTTTCCTTTTCGACTCAAAGCATCCGCCACGACATTAGCTTTACCCGTATGGTGCTTGATTTCACATTCATAATCTCTAGGTAATTCCATCCATCTTCTTTTATCTCACATTCATATACTCTAGGTAATTCCATCCATCTTCTTTTATCTCACATTCATAATCTCTAGGTAATTCCATCATCTTCTTTTATTTCACATTCATAATCTCTAGGTAATTCCATCCATCTTCTTTTATCTCACATTCATATACGTCTAAGAAAACACATATTGTAAGCTCTTATGATCAGTGAATAGTGTGCACTTAGTGCCATATAAGTAGTGTCCCCACAACTTTAATGCAAAGACCACTTCAGTAAACTCTATACCACAATGAAATGCGTAAGCAACGACTTTGTCTCAATGCATATGATCACAACCCAAAAACATCTATGCCCTCGGGTAAGAATAAAACAGGAGCTTCACATAACTTCTTTTTCATACATCTTTTCCTTCATGTCCAATGTAACGGTGCGGTTGTTCACCAAGAATAAGCATTCATGGACAACCTGCCTACTAAGGCTCATATCATATCAATACCTTTAGCTTCCCACGCAACTTTGTCTTTTGGTCAATGATAACGTGAGTCTTCACTTCCGTTTAAGGATCATTAATTAATTACATTGTAATAAAACTTTCGGTGTCTAATCTTGGCTTTTAACCCTATCACACGTCAACATATAAAATTTACTACACCTCGTATCATAATAGGTCGTATCACATTTCAGGCGGCATCCAAATAAGCATGTTACCACAGTTCATAAGCCTCCTCAAGTACAACTTTTGGTCATTTCGTTCTCGGATACCGAAATCTTACTTTTAAACGTATTGCTTCATGATGGTATATCTCGACTCTTCTAACTATGTTCCCATTCTACTACATTCTTTGTCTCAAGAACATTACCTTGAGCTGATTTGCCGTAGTCAAGCACTCACCATAACCTCACAACCATGGACTTAACTCATAGATAGAACTTTATTCCTTTCAACATTAAGTGTCAGCTTCTCCTTTAACTTTTACTCACTTTTGACAAATTTAAAACTAAGCCTCTTCGAGTTGAAAATCGTAATAACGCTCTTTACGCAAACATAATGTCTTCGTCATATTTAGAATAGGCAAGATTTTCCTTGTTAGACGTATTGACTAAACGATCTAGAGAAAACTTTAGGCTTGATTCCTTAAATTCATACACATCAAAGACTTTCATCATCCACAAATGGTAGCAACATCATAAATCTATCTTATAAAAGAAATACATCCCACAATCAAAAACATTAACTTCTTCCTATAATGGAGAACAAGACGGAAGATGCGTTTGCATGAAAATAGCACTAGACACACATCACTTGAAGGCTCGACCTCACGTTCGCAATGAAACTGGGAACATTAATAGAACATCTCAAAACTACGAGTGGCCTCACTTAGAAATATAATCTTTGCCTAACATGAGTAATCACACAGGCAAGAAACATGATCAATTCGGAATCAAATGCTCTTGAAAAACTTTTACTTCATATGCTTTAAGAAACTATAAATAACTCCATCATCCAACTTCTTAACTTCTCTTAAGGGAAAACTCTTTTATCATGAGAAGCAGTCATACATAAAATTTTGTACACATATAGGATATCAACATCACCTTTACAATCATGCAATATAAGGAAGAATCTCCACCTGTAGATACTCGTCTGAATCGTCATATATCATCCTGTAGCAAAATCAAAACTAAACGAGTCGTAAATCCAAGACAGACCAAAACATGTGCCATATATTATCTATGATTAGGAAAGATAATTTCAAACGAAACCTAAACGTTTTCCTTACACCCACGCACAACTTTAACACTTCACAACTCGAATGTAGCTTCACATCATAACATAGTGTTCATAGAATGGAAGAGTTTCATGGTTAAGGGTTCAATCGACTTTAGTGTTAACTTCTTTACTTGCTTCAGCTTCATCATTCTTTAATTCAAAGATACATGACTACTCTTCACGTGGTTAAATATGCTATCATCCAGTGATTCCATCTGTCTATCTTTACTTCATTCGGATCAGCACAGACACAGTCTCACAAACACACACATGTCGTGATATATTTACAATTACGTTCGCGACCGGAATTGTAGCTGTCTTCCAAACGTGTGCCCGGTAACCCTTCTATGCGTCACCTACTTATAACCCTTCAAGTATCCAGCATCAACTCTACTTGTCAAATTTAAAATACATGTCCTTTAAGCCCGTAGGCTCAACAACATAATACAACACTCCATAGAAATCTTGTCAACTTCGTTACTTTCTACTCCGGTCAACACAAGTATGGCCATATAAACCCGCTCGCGTCGTGATACGCTTGCAATTATGTTCCGGACCATAACTGTAATTGTATCACTTCACATGCATGTTAGTTACCACATTTGTGTATCACATTCTTTCACCAATTCCATTCACATAATCCTTATCATCCATACAACATCTCATTTCCGTTGCGGTCCTTGTCACTAACCTCGTAGGTTGGACACCATTCACGGGACACCATTTCACCTAATCCAACAAATTTCCCTTCATTTCAACCACTTCACACATAAATTACAGCGCACATTTAGCAAATTCAGATAGGGAAATAGCACATCACCTCGGGGCCCGCCTATCGTAGCAATAGAATAATCTATTGACCGAGAAGCGAGAAACGGAAGAATAAAGGCTAAAACATATTAACATATTATCAATCAAACAATCATAATATAGCCTTAATCCTACACTCTCACTCATCCCAACTCGTCCTAACAACATCTCATCTTAAGGCTAAAGCTCAACTACTTAAGCCTAGCATGTCTGATCTTACGGTTTAAGTCCAATTCCTATGGCATACCTATAGTCATTGGTTCACTTAAACCATTTCTCTGAGAGCAATGATGTAACACCCGTTGTTTAAAAATATGGATTTCCAAATACTTTCGCCTAACGGCGTTAAAAGAAAGCGGAATTAAACTTTAAAAGTCCAAACCAGCAAAATCTGTTTGGTTTATTCATAAAATGGTGTTACGAGCCACATCATCAAACGAGTTTAAATGGAAATCCGTCAGTTGCCCAACATTAAACAACCGACAACATAGTAATTGCAAATCATAAATGTCTAATCGTAAATCAATGTCTAATGCAAGCAGCCACTATGGGTAAACTACCGCCAGCTTCAAGATCATCTACCCATGTCTCACATCTTCTCACATCTACCTGCTCACTATTGTTGGACCTGAGGGCACAACACATTTTAAAAGAGCAAGTGTTAGCTAACGAATTAGCTAAGTAAGATAACACATAGTTTATAAAACGTTTGTCCATTTAAAACATTATATAAAAGTCATAATTACATCGTCAAGGCACATATCACATCGATGCATCACATCATCCATAACATATCATCGCATCAAACATCATCATCATAGGTTGAATCACCTAACTGTGCCTAATCATCTTTTACTTTACATATAACATATAAGCATCATCGTATAGTGTGACATAAGTCACTTACATTAGGCGTGACATAAGTCACTCATCACATATAAGGTGTAAGTTTGTGTGTAGGCGGTCATAAGACCTAACGGGAACCTCACACCCGACTAGATGGATAAGCCTTACGGCGGTCCATCAATGTCGTTAAGGAATGGCAAGCCAATCCAGGAGTAGTCCGTATGTTCAAAGACATTGGTGGTTAATCACGCCACCCGGAGATACTCAAACCACGTAATTAAGTTGCAAGGAGCCACCCAAGCAACCATATACGCACCCGCCGGGCAAGGGCAAGTACGGGTTAAGCTAAACACTTTCATATCATATACGAGCTCGGTTTACATCACATATAATTTAGGTGTCCACGTTACCTAAACATCATCACATATCATCTTTTTTACGTTTGGGCCCTTAAACGTGCACGTGTCATGGCAACTTAATAAGTCTAGTGAACTAGATGAACAAGCCATGTAGTCATGCACATTTTATATATCATCAACATATAACACATTTCAATTCATCTCAAGACATTACATAGCATTTCATAGCATATCATTACATCGTATACATTGTTACTTCCCGTACATCATCATATATCATTGCATATCATATATCATTACAACATTGCATATCATTTATCATCTTAGATCATACATCATTTCATATTATCTATCATCTCATGTCATATATCGTTGCAAAACATCTATTATCTCATATCATATATTATTTCATATCATATCATCTATTAAGCATACATAGCATCTCATATCAGTACATATCATTGGGGTAGCATTTCAGGCTTCAATATGTATCTACATAGCCCATATCACCTCCCGTATAATCCCGAATACCCATAAGCAAACAAGATACCATTTGGGAAAGTTATTATATGAAAACTATGTTTTTGTTGAACCCTCAGCGTGTCAAAGTAGTGTATCTTACCTTGTTGAAGATCACAACAAATGATAACGTAAATTATTGAGCTTTGCAAGTATTCCCGGCTACCTATAACGAGTATAGAATCAATGAGCTAACATAAACGAGGCCTAATTAACTTATAGAACCTATACTTGTCATATGGATACTTATATGTCACTTAAACACTTGTTTCAAACATTAAAAGTCTGAAAGACACTTTATGAGTCTCATGCAAAAGCTATGAGTCGCATATTAGCAAACAGTGAGGAGTAGAAATCGACGCCTACCAGTTTATGAGTCTCATACCCCTATATGAGTCTCATATTTACAAAAGTAAAAACATACATTATCCATGAACAGTATATGAGTCTCATACCCTTTTATGAGTCTCATATTGACGAGCAGTGGCAAAACAAAATTCGAGACCATGAGTAGATGAGTCTCATACCGCTGTATGAGTCTCATATCCTGTGCGAACAGAAAACCTATTTTGTTCATCACTTCCAAATCATTCTAAACGACTTGCAAACGATCCCAAACCCCATGAACGACTTTTAACCCTTAAAATTCATCATTTTAAGACTCTAATGATTTCATGAAAACAACCCTTAACATCCAATTGATTTGCAACACAATAACAATCGTTTTAGGTTACCGAATCGATTAAAACACACGTTTTTGACATCAATTGATCCTCTAAAGATTCAAATCAGTTATGGAACGAATTATATGATTGAAATGACATAAAATCAATGTTATAGTACCTCTATAACCTGGAGATTACAAGAAGGATGCAAAAGGCTTGATCAAACATACCCGAATCAACACGTTTGAAGGATTTTCGCAAAGGAATCATATGGGGAGAGGGAGGACGGTTCGGAGTGGACAAGAACTGAAATTTTGATTATCATTAGGGCTAAAGGAACCCTAATTAGCTGGACAAAACTTTCCAAAGCTTACACTTAAGTCCCTACACTTCACATCTTTACATTTAAGGCTTAAACGACTTAACGGGAATACTTACCGACACATTTAACACATCTTAATCATCGTTGACATCTTAAACACATTAACATATATGTCATTAAGGCATTGAAGCCTTCCACATATAGCACATTAATCACATATAAGCATTAAATCTCCTAGAGACTTAACGGACACAAGGTGTTGACTTAACGACTCAAGTCAACCGTTAAATAAAATGTTCGGGATGTTACAAATGATAGATTCAATACTCTCCAACCATTCCAAGCAACCCGTAGCACCACTTTCTCCATTGAATTCCGGAGCTCCACAAAGTTTGAAGTCCTTAAACAAACATCCCGGTTGACGAACATCATAACCCCTTGGTCGAATTAAGACTTCTCCTTCACCTTCACCGTTTTCATTCACATTTTCCTCTTCATTGTGAACCGCTTCATCTTCCGGTTCTTCTTGTTCATTTCTATTTCCCATGGCCGCTTGAATTCGGACCACAAGATACGGCATGAGATCATTTAGGGCTTGTGTGACAACCTCGGCGGTTATCGGGGGATTAGGATTGCCCCGACCACCTCGGCCACCACGTCTACCACGTCCACCTACAACTTCTTCCTCACTTTGAGCACGAGGGCGGCGGATGACTCTTCTTGGCCTAACCATACTTCCTGAACACACGTGTTAAATTAGTAGGTTAATTCTCACATTTCACACACGAATAATCGAAATCGGCCGTCACACAACAAACATTTCATACCTAAATCCGTCTAAATCGTTACAAGAACATACAATTCTACGGGGATATTATCATGGCAATGAGCTAAGGCATCATTGATCATACAATCCACAATCAATCATACGACCACGAGACATTCAACACTATATAAATAAAAGGGGTCAAGTCATGACAAAGTGGGTAAAGCATAGTCCGAATTTTAACTTCAACATTCGACACATTAAAAGTGTTTGTATACAGGGTGTACCATCGGCTAACCCTCCACACCGTTAATATATTGAATGGATGTCCAAAACTCGGTTCCGTTATGTTCTCTAAGTGTTGACCGGGTATGTATACAGGGTGTACCAGCGGTTAACCCTCCACCTAACCAACACTCATTAAACATATCGGGTTAACTACTATACTTTATCCACGAGGCGCAATCCATGAGATCATTAACTTTATATGACATAGGATAACCTTAAATTTGTTGATCAGGCGCCTCTAGGGTTATCGAGTGTTATACTCCATTAATGTCATCATTTCATTTTGCTAGGGGACAAATAATAAATGCTTCCAAAATTCCACACATCAACGTTTATCACAACAATTCCACAGTTCACGGTGTATCCTGACACTATCATATACGTCCATCATGTTGTCACATAACAATCAAGTCATCAAATCATAAGTAACCTACGAACTCCGTTTAAACCATTTTTATGCATCAGACAGTTCACGTTGCACATAAAATTCCCTATCATGCATGATAATATGAAGTGTGGGTGTGATGGCTATAGACTAGGTCAATCCTCTAGCTCTCTACAACCACGGCTCTGATACCATTCTGTAACACCCCAACATGGCGGAATCATGGGGTATCACTTAGAAAAGCACAACACGACATGGAAATTATGTAGAGTCAAACTATATGAAAACATAAGATTGAAACAATCCATAAACTCGTTCAAATGTATACAATCATCAACATCAATCAAAATACATGTTCAATCCATAATAAAATGAAATATCCAAACGATGATAGCCGACCCTAAGCATAACCCATAAAAGGGAAATAAGGATCACGGATCCAGAAAGTCCGAAATGAAACCAATCCTAGCAGTTCAAGCGTGCAATCATCCATTTTGTCTTTGATTAACTTGATTACCTGAAAAGTGTACTAAAATGCGTCAACATAAAGTTGGTGAGTTCGTAGGGACAAGTAACAAGGAATAAGTGTGTCGGGATGACAACCGTTAACAAATCAGTGAGGATTAGAAGATCTAATCATATCCAAGGAAAACCTAAAAGGTTTCACATTATCAAAATTCAATACAAGTCAACGTTCAACAACCACGATTCCATATAACAATCAACAACGTTCCATAACAATCAACAACGTTCAACAACTGTGCGTCTTACAAATTTAATGATTAACAATGCGCTAACGGTGCGACTTATATAATAAATAATGCGCTAACGGTGCGACTTATATAATAAATAATGCGCTAACGGTGCGACTTATATAATAAATAATGCGCTAACGGTGCGACTTATATAATGAATAATGTGCTAACATGTCCACATCAACAATTTAATCACACAATCAATCAAATCAACAGTAAACAAACATGTACACTTTTCAGCCCGAATCTCAATTGAGTAGGGAGGGTTTACGAAACTCACCTTGATTGGATATGCGAGCTAAGTACAAGTTATAATCGAGTTATAACGTCCAATAATCGCTTAGCGTTCACCACCTATAAACATATACATTACAAATCACGTGTCAAACCCTATCTAGGTTTTAGAAGAGCAAATCAACCTTAGAGGACAATTGGGACTCAACTCGGTTATGTCACAACCCTAAAGTGTCTTATTGGTTCAACCGAATATAAACAAGGACACTTTATCATGTCATTTTTGGAAATGTCAGTGGATTCAAGATATAAGGATTATACCATGATAAAGTAGACTCTCTCACGATTCCAACGATAGGTCATACATTTAAAACAGACTTACGGTTCAAAAGTTATTAACGTTTGAATACATATCGTTTAAGTTAATATCTCAAGTTGGTTTCAAAAGTGACTCACGACTTTGAACGGATGGTTTGTCTTGTGTAGGGCACCAATAGGGTCTTAAGAGTACATTCCGGAAAGGTCAGGACGATCCTAGGATACTAGAATTGAAGCTAGGAAAACATTAATTTGTTAAGATCCTCTATTGCGCCGCAACAGAAAAATAGACCCGTAAGTTGCGCCGCAACTCCTTCTAGTTGCGCCGCAACACACCCAGTTCAGCACCTGCACGAACCAAACACCCCAAGAACACCCATTTTGACCCCATAATCGACCAAGGATGATCTAGGACCCAATTTCAAGCCTAAATCCACATATTTGGACATAAACAAACATAACCCACATCTTAGTTTCATTCCATAACATCATACAAATCCGAATTCAATCCTTGACCTAAGAACAACCCTAAATTTCCATTTCAAATGATTTTGACTCGATTCTTGACCCATACATGTTTAGATTCAACTAGAAATAGGTTAAACAACATAAAATGATTAATATAGGATAGTTTTAACTTACCAAATCTTCCAAGAACCTTCAAATCCGAATTTGACTATATTATGAGCTTTTCTTGTTCTTGAACTCCAATCTTTTGATATGATGTATAAGTGAGGATAAAGATGCTAAAACTTGAATTAATCTAGCTTGAAACACTATCAATTTTCCAGAAATTTAGATTAAAAAGGTTGACTTTTTGGAGAGAAAAGGAAAGAAAGAATAGAAAGAGAGAAAGGAGAATGAGTGTGATTGATTAGGGGGGAGGCCGGCCTATATGTCCATTTGGTAGGCTCCAGCTCCGCTAATTCCGACAAATAGCTAAACGTTAACCATTTAAACGCTAAAACATTTCCGTAAGCATAAACAAAGTCCATGTTTCATTTCAATTCAACAATACGTTCACTAAACACATAAATTCATAAAAATCGTTTACATTAAATTTCGAGTCAAATAGTCAAATTTGGAAAATGTTATAACATCAATTACTTTTACAATTAATTATCTACACCACTTGACGTCGCCTCTACCACCAACAGTCGCCCCCACCAACACACAGTCACCACCACACCGCGCCATAACCATCGCTGCAACGCACGGGTCCTAGTTTTATATCAACAAAATGACTAAAAGAAATTATAACATAGAGTAACATCACGTGATGATATTTACGATTAGTTAGTATGTTTACCATAGATTTTATTCTAAACATATTATAAGTTTAATTGTTTAGGGACTAAACTTTAACTTTAACTATATTAAAAGGACTTAAATGAATAGACATTATAAAAACATGTCATCTTCCCGACTTGGATAACCTGCAAATACAACGCCACTACTTTCCTCTTCTCTATAAGTAACTCCAGGGTCTTCTAGACTTTAAAAAAAAACACTAACAAAGATGAGTTAAGTGTGGAGCAGTGAGCCGGTGACCACCCTCATTCTACATTGGATCCACCACCGATTATATGTAACTATTCAGTTGAAATTATAAGGTTTTTTTTTATTGTATGTCAGTTACAAGGAATTAGCTAAAAAACAAATTAGTTCGTGCAACACACGGATTTCACTTATTAGTCCAAATTTCCAAACATAAGCGCTAAACCTCAAACAAATAAAGATAGTTTAATAGGCAAAACATAGGCGCTAAACCTCAAACAAATAAAGATAGTTTAATAGGCAAATAAGCTTAAGCCTGCTCATAGTGGTAGTGTTTGAATGAAACTTAATAAATTAAGTCATGACTTAATCAAAAATACTTAATCCATTAAGTCATCAAAAGTGTTTGTTTTTTGACTTAATAAACAAAAAACAACTGTATTGACTTAATCTATACACAGACATTCTTTATCCATTCAGTCACTTAATCAATTCAGTCACTTAATAGTTAAAAAACTAAACAGGCCTAAGCAAATTATCCCGCCAACATAATCCAAACATAAACAGTGAACATTTAAACAAATAAAAATAGTTTAATAGGCAAACAAGCTTAATCCTGCTCATAGTCTAACAAAGCAATTTATCCCGACAACATAATCCAATCATACGCTAAACCTTAGTACGCTAAACACAACGGCTAATTTTAAGGGATGATGCTCAATTCAAAGCTCTGCTTCTTCATTTTCTAGTGCGTGTGCCAATCCTTCAGCTATGGCGCGGTCTTCCTGAGTTCTCACAAGAATGGTGCCAGTCCTGCACCAAAGTTTTAATATTTTGATAAATTATAACAGTGGATACAAGTCTACGACTTTCATATTTACCGTCCTTCGACTATCAACTTTTTGCTATGAAAACTGCCTTTATTGTATATTTGTGTTATAGATCCGGTTTGGTTAGGTAAGTTGTCGCGCATTATAACTATTTTTTTTGGGACTTTATTTAAATTATAAATACATGTGCAAACAAAACCAGACTAAGTATTGATTAATAATGATGATGGATGGGCTAGTGTTTATACGTACCCCGAGTAGTCTTGACCATAACCTCTATCAATACGGATCTCCTTTACATGGCAGTGCTGGAAATGTACTTGAAGATCTCCATAAAACTACAAGACACAAAGTTTCACCTTAATTAATAACAAACTCGATAAAATAATTTGAGAGTAATGTTTTTCATTAAACTCACTCTCACGCCATCAATAACTTCATCTGCTTCAAATGGTACAATAACCGGGACTTCGATAGCTTCCGTCGCAACTACCTCCTCATAATTCTGAGAGCTATAAAAATAATTAATCAACTTAGCCACTATAGTCATAAAAACAACTATTATAATGCTTATTTGGGATATAACTAGCTAACCTATATACCACTGGCATGACATTCATGCGGCTCATGAGGAAGGGTCCATGATCAAGGATCTATTACATATTTGAAATATAAAAAAAAGGTAATAAAAGATCGAACTACAAAGGGAGAAAACAAAGAAATAGGTTCTTAATTAAGTAATTAACCATACCGCATCTGCTTCAGCCTTTGTTGGCATTACAACTAGACAACTGTTCGTGTACACGTGGTCCGATCGATGGATCAATCTAAGCTTTTCAAGCCTGTCAAATACTTGCATTCCTTGCAAGTTTCTTTTCCTGTAAGATTCAATAAATATGTTTTAACAATGTAGTTTTAGATCATGTTAGATATAATATATTCAATTTGAGGGTTTAATTAGCTATATAATAGATATATATGTAATATTTTTGTTCTCGTGCAGGTAATACAAAGTAGACATGAGTTCAAATTTTTTCTTCATTTATCATATTCACTAAATTAAACTCGTGCGTTGCATGGTGAATAATTGTGAATTTGTCATCATAAAAATTTGTTAAAAATAAATAACATATCTTCCCAATTCAAAAACAAAAGTTTAAAACAAAGTAAATAAACTCAGGATAAAACCAAACTTACACTTGAAATTTTGATAGGAATATAATCTACACAAAATAAAAAACTTTAAAGAATAAAAGTAAAAATCAAATGATATGAAATAGAGATTATCTTCTTAAAGTAAAAAAAGATATTTAGGATTTAATAGCAAAATCATAAGCTTGCATAAGAAAAAAAAAAGTCAAACTTCAAAGTGATAAGATAAAAATATTTGATTTGTAACTCAAATCATATAAAGTGGAAATGTAATAAAAAAGTCAAACCTCTAAATTTATAAAACTTGAAATTTAAGAGGGAAAAAAACTAATGAGAGGTAATGGGATAACTTTTTAACAACTTTACGATCAATGTAATCCATTTTTAATATTCGGTTTTTAGACCTAAAACTATACACTGTTATTTCTTTTAATAATAATTAAATCCACATTAACATTTACTTGGTAAGAAAATAACATCAAATAATATATAAAAATGAGAAGTAAGCAAAAATATTAGTTGTCAAACAAAGAATTATATCACATTAGCCCTAAACTTTCATCTCTTAGTTATATAAAGAAGAGATGTGAATCTATTTTGACTTTTGACAATTATACTATTGACATTAACTCAAATTCTCTAGTTTTATATATATATGAATGATAGATATATACATATACTAGTCTTAATATCCGTATGATATACGGATTAACTAAATATATTATATTATTAATCATATATTTTGTATTAATAAAATGAAATTTATGATTCATTATATGTATCCAGTGACCTTAACAATAATTGAATATTGAAAAACATCTATCAGAAGAATATTGATTAACATGTAATATTACATTTGTTGTTGGGAATGGTAAGGATATAACCCTAATGTTTAAAGCAAGGTTGCGGAACTCAGGAATCGGGATCAGCAAGAATTAACGGATGGGAAATGACGGTCGCTAAAAGAAAGGGTTGAACGTGATCCTTATCCGTCTATAAATGACTGCCAATGTCATTCCTGATTAATAAGGATGAAACTTGACTATTGGATATAACCAGAAAGACAATTTATGTGTTAAATCTTTTAATTATGAACTAAAGCAGCTGAATTTGATTATTTTTTTTTTCATTAATGATCTTTGCTTTTATTTTTGATATCTAAAACAGAATTCAAACAAAATTGGCTCCCCATATACACACATAAACATATATTATGTCAAGAAAGAAACCAATTTGAATGGAAATCTTACAATGTTGTATACGTATCAAAATGTGGAAGGTTTTGAAGGATAACACACCGTTCCTGCACCAAGCAACATATATTAAAACCTTAAGGGGGATCCTCCGTTTAAGTGTTTGTACAACTATTTTTTTTCAAGTGGTGACGAAAGACAATCAAATACTCATCACCATAGATTGAGTTGTTTGTAATGATCAAATACAGCTATTTTTTTAAGTGGTGAATTTAGGCATTCAAGTGTAGCTATTTTTTTTTCCAAGTGGTGACGAAAGACAGTTGGTCACTAATTTTGTGTAATGATCAAATACTCATCACCAAATACTGAGTTGGTTGCTAAGTGTTTACTTTTCATCGAGTTGGTTGCTAAGTGTTTACTTTTCATCGCTAAATATAAATGATGAACAAATTAAACTACCCATAGACCACCGGTGTTCTATGGCAGGCTTCCCCTTTTTGGTTATGCATTAAAACCTTAAGGGGGATCCTAAGTTTAAGTGGTGAATTTAGGCATTCAAGTCGGGGTATGCATTCACATTTAACTTTGGCATTCAAGTGCAGCTATTTTTTTTTCAAGTGGTGACGAAAGACAGTTGGTCACTAATTTTGTGTAATGATCAAATACTCATCACCAAAGACTGAGTTGGTTGCTAAGTGTTTACTTTTCATCACTAAATATCAATGATGAACAAACTACCCATAGACCACCGGTGTTCTATGATAGGGTTCCCCTTTTTGGTTATACATTAAAACCTTAAGGGGGATCCTAAGTTTAAGTGGTGAACTTAGGCATTCAAGTCAGGGTATGCATTCACATTTAACTTTGGCATTCAAGTGCAGCTATTTTTTTTTCAAGTGGTGACGAAAGACAGTTGGTCACTAATTTTGTGTAATGATCAAATACTCATCACCAAAGACTGAGTTGGTTGCTAAGTGTTTACTTTTCATCACTAAATATCAATGATGAACAAACTACCCATAGACCACCGGTGTTCTATGATATGCTTCCCCTTTTTGGTTATACATTAAAACCTTAAGGGGGATCCTAAGTTTAAGTGGTGAATTTAGGCATTCAAGTCGGGGTATGCATTCACATTTAACCTTGACATTCAAGTGCAGCTATTTTTTTTTCAAGTGGTGACGAAAGACAGTTGGTCACTAATTTTGTGTAATGATCAAATACTCATCACCAAAGACTGAGTTGGTTGCTAAGTGTTTACTTTTCATCACTAAATATCAATGATGAACAAACTACCCATAGACCACCGGTGTTCTATGATAGGCTTCCCCTTTTTGGTTATACATTAAAACCTTGTTTTTCCTCTTCCTATACAAAAAAATTAAAATTAAACAACAACAGAATACTGAAGTTTAATGTATATTCGGAGGAATGGACAGTCTTTTCATCTCCAATTCCGGCTCAAAAATATCAAGATTACACTTGCAAGAGGCTTGTAAAGTTTGAAGGAAAATTGGGATTCACTTGTAAGTCACCAGATGGTTCTTTGAAGACGTGGGTTCTTGGCGTGAATCAATCATCATGGAAGAGTTTATATGTGATCAGTAGCATGAAAGAAGATATGGACTGGAATTTCGAGTAGCGACGCACCGGCGGTGGTGAGAAGAAGCAGTTCTCGGATCGAAAAGTTGGAAAAAGAGAAATTGGAGAATAAGCGAAAGGTTAAGGAGGAAGAGGCTCTTGCTAAAGAGTCGATTTGAAGACAAATCGCCTGCTTCTTTGTTGCTGGTTCTCCGTCAAATGTCACCAAGTGAGAGATAACATTACCCTCACGAAAATCTGCTTTGACTTGTCACCAAGGAAGAGGCTCTTGTTAGGGTTCAAATGATCTTTGTAACACCCCAACATGGCGGAATCATGGGGTATCACGTAGAAATAGCACAGCACGACATGGAAATTATGTAGAGTCAACTATATGAAAACATAAGATCGAAACGATCCATAAACTCGTACACACGTATACATTCATCAACATTCAACAAATACACGTTCAATCAATAATAAAAGGAAGTTCGAATCGATAATAAATGATCCTAATAGTAACCCATTAAAGGGAGAATAAGGATCACGGATCCAGAAGTCCAAAGCTAGTCCAATTCTAGCAAGCAAGCAATGCAATCATCCATTTTGCCTCTGATTAACTTGATTACCTGAAAAGTGTACTAAAGAGCGTCAACATAAAGTTGGTGAGTTCGTAGGGACATATAACAAGGAATAAACGTATCGGAAATACAACCGTTAACGATATACGGGGATTAGAATACCTAATCACATCAAGAAAACCCTAAAAGGGTATACATTAGTACGATAACAATACATAACACGTTCAAATACGTTCCACACGTTCAACACATTTAGGCACGGCTTACATATGTTTCAAAGGCGTGATCATTACGGCATGTCTTACATATATTCCAAATGCATGTTCAACGGCATGGCTTACATATGTTTCAAAGGCATGTTCATACGGCATGTCTTACTCATATTTCAACGGCATGATCACAACATATACGTTCCACATGATACAACGTTTAACAATAACGATTTCATATAATGATTAACACGTTCAACAAGCACGTTTAACAACAACGATTCATATAACAATTAACAACGTTTAACAAACACGTATGTGTACACTTTTCAGCCCGAATCTCAATCGAGTAGGGAGGGTTTACAAAACTCACCTTTGCCGAGTAAGAGAAGTGAATGACAAGTTAAATATGTCCAAGGATCGCCACACGTTCACCACCTATCAATCATATATCATACATTCACTATCAATACATTAACTTAAGTTCAAATGGTGATAATCGACTTTAGGTGACTACCGGGACACATACAAGACACTCAAGGAACTCAGAGATGGTTTGAGTGTAAGCTAGACTCGATCGAAGAAGATGGGAATCGAAACTAGGAAAAACAGGAAATTGAACAATAGGGAAGGCCATAACTTACGGCCCTGACCACCGTAAGTTACGGTGGTTCAGTTTATAACAGGCGTAAGCTACGCCCAAATGAGGCGTAGGTTACGTGTAACACCCCGAGCTGGACCCGAAGTATTACTGAAATTATATAGCACACAGTGAAATTATCGTAGAATATGAACTATATGAAATAAAGGATTCGGTGAATCCAACATCAACAATTAATACAAAAATGCTTAAAGCAAAACAAGGCAAATGAATCCTAAGCATAATGCAAAAGATGGTAAATGAATCCTTGATCCATATCAGTCCAAGTCCGGGTCCAAGCAATCAACAACCATGTATCACTATCTTGATTCACCTGATTACCTGAAAAGTGTACTAGCAAGTGTTTACACAAGGTTGGTGAGTTCGTAGTAATGGTTCACAAGGAACCATCATCAATAACATTATCATTAATAACAACATCAAACAATGTACTTACAACAAAACACATGTACGTCACCTGTTAGACAATTGAGGTTAACATATCGTTCATCCTTGTCAAATAAATATCCAAACAACAAACGATACAAAACAGTTCATATACAATCAAGTACAAATGGAATCATTCCAATAAATGTATCGTAAACACATCAATGTCATGCAATGCATCAAATGTGTATGAATGTCAATATGTGCATCATATGCGTGTCAATGTCATGCAATGTACCTCAAAATAATCAAGTATCACAATACTTGGTCCACATCATCATATCAAGTCATCAAGTATGGCCAATACTTGGCATCAAGTACTTGAAAGTACTCGGATGTACACATCATATCATCAATCCAACACAAGTGTATACGTCTATACACTCGGATGTACATATTCATCAATAGCGCACATGTTTTCCCCGGGGAGCGAACGTTCTCGCACACGTTTCCCATACAAAATGGGTGCGTACGTTGCCGCTCACGTTTCCCATAGTTTGGGGGTGCGTACGTTTCATCAATAACCATAATGCACATAACAAGAACGTCTCAATAAGCATAATCATCAATAATTAAATCCATATGTCCAACAAACCAAACAAGACTATACGCACATACACTTAGGAGGATTCTACTTTCAACGAGTCCTTGATGCTTATATATAGGGTCACCCGCAGCCTTCCCACCACATCTTAAACCCTTTGAAGGCATAACCGACTTCCATGTATGTACGTCTATCCTAAATAAATTACACTATCACAATCACATGCGTAAACCATCAAATACTATATCAAAACTATCCATCAATCAATCAGTTCCATAATTCAATCGAAACATTTCATCAAACAATCAATAAACCGTAAATACTTCAATTTTCTTGAAGATTGTTGATGTTTATTGTTATAATTAGTTAATTTCCTTACAAGTTTGATGATCATTAGAAGAAATCAGAGAGGGGAAAGAAGGAATGAAATGGAGGTTTGGTTTATCTTTGGTTCTCTAAACTAGAAACAAGGAAAGTAATAAATGGTAGGAAATAAGAGTCCATATATCAATCAGTGAGGCAGTAGGGATATATACCCGCTACTTGACCAAGTCCATGATTGCTAAACAACCAAAATGAATCACGGGTTTATAATCTTTTATAAAAGTTTTGTCGGATGTCTCTTAATAATATTATTCCACTAATAAACCAAATATAGTCTGTGATAATTTCACGAGTATTCCTACTTTCCATAAAGTATGTCGGCCTTTGTCTTAATTAATTGTTCTATTAGATAACCACCGACACTGTGCCACCGACACTGTTTGAAACTGTACATTATACTAAGGCTTCTCATATACGTTTTCCCTGTTACCACAGTTACTCAATTATCGTCTATAATATAATTTCCATAACACATATGGCCAATATCATAACATGGGCTTAATTCTAGAAATCCAATTATGACATTATAATTGGCCCAATTTACAGATAAATGAACACAATTAGGCCCAAAATTTTCGTTTATTCAAGTAGTTAATCAAATTACAAGTACATTCAAACGGGTAAAAATTACGCATGTTACATTACGGCTACGTGGATTTCATGGTTTTTGGCGTATAGTTTGGCGTAAACAGGGGGGTTTTGGCGTAAGGCAAAAATGACACTTAGAGATAGGCGTAACCTACGGCCAAGATAGGCGTAAGTTACGCCCCTTGTACTCAAACCAGCGTAACCAGAATGGGCGTAAGCTACTCCTGTACAAAGATAACCAGAATGGGCGTAAGCTACTCCTGTACAAAGATAACCAAGAATGGGCGTAAGCTACGCTACCTCCTGTACAGATTTGACCTGCAACATCTATGAACTTGGAACACGACCCATTTCGACTTGAAATCACTATTTTGGCTCAAAATCAGTTTAGGGGACCTGCAAACACCTTATTGAACATGTCTAAACATATTTTAACATAACCCATATCAAAACCACTCATCAAAACACAACAATCAAGCTTGAATTCAATCTTTGACCTAAAAACAACCCTAATTTCCATTTCAAACGATTTTGACTCAATTCTTGACCCATACATGTTTAGATTCAACTAGAAATAGGTTTAACAACATAAAATGATTAATATAGGATAGTTTTAACTTACCAAATCTTCCAAGAACCTCAAATTCCGAATTTGACTACAATTGAAGATTCCTTGCACTTGGAAGTCCAATCTTTTGATATAATGTATAGATGATGATGAAGATGTTGATTTTGCTATTAATCCAACCCAATTACTTATGAAAATCCAGGGAATTAAGGAGTTGAAATGGTTGACTTTTTAGATTAGAAAGGGAATTAGGAAAGAATGATTAAGAGTAAGGGAAATGATTGAAGTGGGGTGTTTGGTTCATTAGGGGGGCCGGCCTAATGGGTTGGTTTAAGGTCTTCCACTCCGCTAATTTCGACAAATAGTTAAACGTTAACCATTTAAACGCCAAAACAATTCCGTAAGCATAAACACATTCCACGTTTCATTCCGTTACAACATTACGCTCAATAATCACATTAAATCATAAAAATCGTTTACATTAAATTTCAAGTCAAACCAAGTCAATTTTGGCAAATGATACATTATTCCCCCATTAAAGGAATTTCGTCCCGAAATTCAAATCTAACTAGACTCGTTAAACAAATGAGGATACTTGGCTTTCATAGAATCTTCACGTTCCCAAGTAAACTCGGGTCCACGTCTAGCTTGCCATCTCACTTTAACAAGTGTACACCGAGTGTTCTTGAGTCTCCTAGTTTGCCGGTCTAGAATTTTAATCGGTTCTTCCACAAATTTTAATGTTTTATCAACATGAATTTCCTCAAGAGGGACGTGAAGCGTTGGATCGGCCAAACACTTCCTAAGATTACAAACATGAAAAACATTATGAACTCCACTCAAGGTTTGAGGGAGTTCCAATCGATACGCTACCGGGCCAATACGTTCAAGGATTTTAAATGGTCCAATGTATCTTGGGCCCAACTTGCCACGTTTCACAAAACGAACTACACCTTTCCACGGGGACACTTTCAACAAGACATAATCACCAACTTCAAATTCGAGAGGTCGTCGTCTAACGTTTGCATACTTCATTTGCCTTTTGCGGGATACTCTCAACTTCTCTTTGATTTGTGAGATCACCTTGGTCGTTTCAATAACAATTTCGGGTCCAACAAGTTGGTTTTCACCAACTTCCGCCCAAGCTAGCGGTGACCTACAATCTCTCCCATATAATGCCTTAAACGGGGCCATTCCAATAGTAGCATGATAGCTATTATTGTAGGAGAACTCAACCAAAGGAAGATGTACATCCCAATTACCACCAAAATCGATGGCGCAAGCTCTCAACATATCTTCTAACGTTTGAATCATTCTTTCACTTTGACCATCAGTTTGTGGGTGGAACGCCGTACTCAAACCGAGACGAGTACCCATAGATTTCTGGAACGCCTTCCAAAATTTTGAAGTAAATCGGGCATCCCGATCCGATATCACGGAAATCGGCACTCCATGCTTGGATATCACCTCTTTGATGTACAAACGTGTCATGGTGTCAAATTTATCGTCTTCCCGGATGGCTAAGAAGTGAGCCGACTTAGTCAACCGGTCAATTATTACCCAAATGGTGTCCCGACCACTACTCGTTCTTGGTAACTTCGTGATGAAGTCCATAGCAATTTCTTCCCATTTCCACACCGGTGTTGCCGGTTGGACTAGTAAGCCCGGTGGTTTCTTGTGATCGGCTTTCACTTGTAAACAAGTGAGGCATTGGCTAACATACCTAGCAATGTCCGTCTTCATTCCCGGCCACCAATACAAATCTCTCAAACCAAAATACATCTTGTCGGAACCCGGGTGAACCGAGTAAGCCGACTTATGAGCTTCATCCATCAATTTCAATCGCCATCCTCCAAGAATGGGGATCCACAATCGATCAACAAAATACAAACCATTATCGTTCTTCCTATCAAACTGTTCTTCTAGACCGTGTAAAGCTTCATCGGTGAAGTTTTCCGGTCTAGTTGCCAATTCTTGAGCTTCAATGATGGAGTCACGAACACTCCTTAACACAGTGAAGCTCATGGCCTTAACTCGTCTTGGCTTCATACGTTCTTTTCGACTCAAAGCATCTGCTACCACATTTGCTTTACCCGGGTGATACCAGATAACGCAATCATAATCACTCAATAGCTCAAGCCACCTTCTTTGCCTCATGTTCAGGTCACTTTGAGTGAAAATGTGTTGAATGCTTTTGTGATCAGTATAGACCACACTCTTGGTGCCATACAAGTAATGCCTCCAACATTTCAAAGCAAATACTACCGCTACCAATTCTAGGTCATGGGTTGGATAGTTCTTTTCGTGGATCTTCAATTGTCTCGAGGCATAGGCTATCACCTTATCTCGTTGCATTAAAACACAACCCAATCCTTGTCCGGACGCATCACAATACACTACAAAATCATCGTTTCCCTCGGGCAAGCACAAAATGGGTGCATCACACAATTTGTCTTTCAACAATTGGAATGCTTGTTCTTGCTTTTCACCCCAATCAAACCTTCTTTCTCGTTGAGTCAACAAGGTCAAAGGTTGGGCGATCTTTGAAAAGCCTTCAATAAACCGTCTATAATAACCCGCCAAACCAAGGAATTGGCGAATTTCGGTCGGTCTTTCAGGTCTTCTCCAATTCTTCACTGCTTCAACTTTACTTGGGTCCACATGAATTCCTTCCTTGCTCACTACGTAACCAAGAAAGTGAACCTCTTCGAGCCAAAATTCACACTTGGAGAACTTGGCATAAAGCTTTTGTTCCCGGAGTAACTCTAAGACTAGTTTCAAATGTTCCAAATGATCTTCTTTAGTCTTAGAGTAGATGAGAATGTCATCGATGAAAACAATGACAAATTGATCCAAGTAGGGTTGACACACCCGGTTAATAAAATCCATGAACACGGCTGGTGCATTAGTCAATCCAAAAGGCAACACCGTAAATTCAAAATGACCATAACGAGTTCGGAAGGCGGTTTTAGGAATGTCATCTTCATGAACCCTCAATTGATGATAACCCGACCTCAAATCAATTTTAGAAAAGAAACGAGCACCTTGGAGTTGGTCAAATAAATCGTCAATCCTAGGAAGTGGATAACGATTCTTTACCGTTAGCTTGTTCAATTCTCTATAATCAATACACATTCTAAACGATCCATCTTTCTTCTTAACAAACAAAACCGGAGCGCCCCAAGGCGATTGACTAGGGCGAATGAAACCCTTGTCTTGAAGTTCTTTGAGTTGGGTAGCCAACTCTTGCAATTCGGTCATGGCTAAACGACAAGGTGCCTTGGCCACTGGAGAAGCGTTTGGAATAACATCAATACGGAAATCGAGTTCACGAGGTGGAGGTAAACCCGGTAGGTCATCGGGGAATACATCCGCAAATTCATTAACAACGGGCACGGTCTTCAACTCAACCTTGATGACGTTAACCTCATACACTTTATTTTCCCAAGATTCGGACTTTTCACCTTGGACAACTAATTCCTCACCATTTTCTAACGGTATCCTAACTATCTTATTACCACATTCAATTACGGCGTTGACGGATGACATCCAATCCATACCAACGATCACATCAAAACTACCAATATCAAAGGGGACCAAATCTATATAGAAAGAGTGGTCATTCAATTTTGAAAAGAAACGAGCACCTTGGAGTTGGTCAAATAAATCGTCAATCCTAGGAAGTGGATAACGATTCTTTACCGTTAGCTTGTTCAATTCTCTATAATCAATACACATTCTAAACGATCCATCTTTCTTCTTAACAAACAAAACCGGAGCGCCCCAAGGCGATTGACTAGGGCGAATGAAACCCTTGTCTTGAAGTTCTTTGAGTTGGGTAGCCAACTCTTGCAATTCGGTCATGGCTAAACGACAAGGTGCTTTGGCCACTGGAGAAGCGTTTGGAATAACATCA
This sequence comes from Erigeron breviscapus, assembly GCA_034093135.1. Taxonomy (NCBI): domain Eukaryota; kingdom Viridiplantae; phylum Streptophyta; class Magnoliopsida; order Asterales; family Asteraceae; genus Erigeron; species Erigeron breviscapus. The sequence goes on along the minus strand of CM067170.1, from coordinate 11,670,830 downwards.
ATACGGAAATCGAGTTCACGAGGTGGAGGTAAACCCGGTAGGTCATCGGGGAATACATCCGCAAATTCATTAACAACGGGCACGGTCTTCAACTCAACCTTGATGACGTTAACCTCATACACTTTATTTTCCCAAGATTCGGACTTTTCACCTTGGACAACTAATTCCTCACCATTTTCTAACGGTATCCTAACTATCTTATTACCACATTCAATTACGGCGTTGACGGATGACATCCAATCCATACCAACGATCACATCAAAACTACCAATATCAAAGGGGACCAAATCTATATAGAAAGAGTGGTCATTCAATTCTAGAACACAATCACGTGCAATTTGACTAATTCTAGACAAACCGCCATTTACCATTTCAAGTTCCAAATAATACTTCAACGGGCTAATACTAGCATTAATCAACGGAATAAAATCACGGGATACGAGGCTAAAATCAGCCCCTGAATCAAATAACACGGTGGCATATTGGTCATTGAGAAGAAAGGTACCTGCCACGACATTCGGGTCAACATGAGCCTCGGCCGCATTCACGGCAAAAGCTCTTCCACGAGGGGCCAAATGTTGGCGAGGAGCTTGAGGAAGTTGTTGTTGTTGTCCTTGGTTTCCACGGTTTTGATTTGGACCGGCAATTTGCAATTGGTTCGGATGCACGGTCACTTGGACTTGTTGGCCAATAAGATTTGGGCACCGGTTACGGTAGTGGTCTTGGCTACCACATTCGTAACAAGAACCCGGGACCATCGGGGGACGTATAGCATTAAGAGGGGCAACGTTCAAAGGAGCATTCCGAGGGTTTGTTGGACAAAACCTTGAGGTGTGACCGGGTTGATTGCAATTAAAACAAACATCACATCTCATGGTGGGTTGGTGGTGACGATTACACCTAGGACATAAAGGATTAGTCCCGGCATAACCACCTCTTGAAGGGCCCGTCGCCGGTACAACCGCCGCAAAAACTTTCCCACCACGACCATGGCGCTTATTATCACGCCTATCATCTTTCTTGGTGCCGCTAGACTCGGCAACATCCTTCCTTTTATTATCATTTTTATTATCGTTCTTGTTCAACTTACCATCCCTAATGAGTTCCAAGGTTATGCTTGCAGTGCGGGTGGTTGCCTCTTTGTAAGTTGAAGGCATGGTGGGGTGAGAGACAAGCACTCTCACTTCACGTGGCAATCCCGCAACATACTTCTCAACCTTAACCTCTTGGGGTCTCACATAGTAGGGAATGAGTCTAGAGAGTTGGCCAAATCGGCGAGTGTAACCCTCATAGTCTCCCCCTTTCATGGCAAGTTTAGAAAATTCCACTTGCAACTTTCTCATTTCATGGGCCGGGCAATACTTGGTAGTCATCATATTCTAGAATTCTCCCCATAAAAGGTTATTAGCCGCATCAATCCCCAATTCATCAACCTCCTCGTTCCACCATTCAAGGGAATCACCTTTTAGCATACCGGAGGCATAGGTGATTCTTTGGTGGTAGGCACAACCACTCCGAGCAATGATAGATTCAATGCTTTCTAACCATTCCAAGCAACCCGTAGCACCACCTTCTCCTTTAAATTCCGGGGCTCCACAAAGTTTGAAGTCTTTAAACGAGCATCCCGGTTGACGAACATCATAATCCGGTCTAGGTAAAACTTCTCCTACACCTACACCGTTTACATTTACATTCTCTTGTTCATTCTGCACGAGAACCGCTTCATCCTCCGGTTCCTCTTGTTCATTCACATTCCTCGTGGCCGCTTGAATTCGGGCGACAAGATCCAGCATGAGATCATTTAAAGCTTGCGTGACAACCTCAACGGTTATCGGGGGATTAGGATTACCCCGACCACCTCGGCCACCACGGCCACCTCTACCTCCACGGCCACCTCTACCACCAACTAACTCTTGCTCAATTGGCTCCTCTTGCTCGTTTTGACGCCTATAATTAGTGTTAGCTCTCCTTGGTCTAACCATCTTTCCTGAACACACGTGTTAAATCAGTAGGTTAATTCTCACGTTCACACACGAATAATCGAAATCGGCCGTCATATAACAAACATTACATATCTACATCCGTCTAAATCATTACAAGAATATAAAATTTTACGGGGATATTACCATGGCAATGAGCTAAGGCATCATCGTTCATACAATCCATATTCGACCATACAATCACGAATCATTCAACATTATATAAATAAAAGGGGTCAAGTCTTAACAAGGTGGGTAAAGCATAGTCCGAATTTTAACCTCAACATTCGATACATTAAAAGTGTTTGTATACAGGGTGTACCATCGGCTAACCCTCCACACCGTTAATATATTGAATGGATATCAAAACTCGGTTCCAATATGTTCTCTAAGTGTTGACCGGGTATGTATACAGGGTATACCAGCGGCTAACCCTCCACCTAATCAACACTCATTAAACATACCTGGGTAGCTACTATACTCTATACACAAGGCGCAATCCATGAGATCATTTAAAGCTTGCGTGACAACCTCAATGGTTATCGGGGGATTAGGATTACCCCGACCACCTCGGCCACCACGGCCACCTCTACCTCCACGGCCACCTCTACCACCACGGCCACCTCTACCTCCACGGCCACCTCTACCTCCACGGCCACCTCTACCTCCACGGCCACCTCTACCTCCACGGCCACCTCTACCTCCACGGCCACCTCTACCTCCACGGCCACCTCTACCTCCACGGCCACCTCTACCTCCACGGCCACCTCTACCTCCACGGCCACCACGACCACCACGTCCACCTCTACCTCCACGGCCACCTCTACCTCCACGACCACCTCTACCACCAACTAACTCTTGCTCAATTGGCTCCTCTTGCTCGTTTTGACGCCTATAATTAGTGTTAGCTCTCCTTGGTCTAACCATCTTTCCTGAACACACGTGTTAAATCAGTAGGTTAATTCTCACGTTCACACACGAATAATCGAAATCGGCCGTCATATAACAAACATTACATATCTACATCCGTCTAAATCATTACAAGAATATAAAATTTTACGGGGATATTACCATGGCAATGAGCTAAGGCATCATCGTTCATACAATCCATATTCGACCATACAATCACGAATCATTCAACATTATATAAATAAAAGGGGTCAAGTCTTAACAAGGTGGGTAAAGCATAGTCCGAATTTTAACCTCAACATTCGATACATTAAAAGTGTTTGTATACAGGGTGTACCATCGGCTAACCCTCCACCTAATCAACACTCATTAAACATACCTGGGTAGCTACTATACTCTATACACAAGGCGCAATCCATGAGATCATTAACTTTATATGACATAGGATAACTTTCGATTTGTTGATCAGTCGCCTCTACGGTTACCGAATGTTATACTCCATTAATGTCATCATTTCATTTTTGCTAGGGGACAAATAATAAAATACTTCCAAAATTCCACACATCAATGTTTATCACAACATTTCCACAATTAACGGTGTATCCCGACACTATCATATACGTTCATCAAGTTGTCACATAACAATCAAGTCGTCAAATCATAAGTACCCTACGAACTCCGTTTAAACCATTTTTATGCATCATACAGTTCACGTTGCACATAAAATTTCCTATCATGCATGCTAATATGAAATGTGGGTGTGATGGCTATAGACTAGGTCAATCCTCCTAGCTCTCTACAACCATGGCTCTTGATACCATTCTGTAACACCCCAACATGGCGGAATCATGGGGTATCACGTAGAAATAGCACAGCACGACATGGAAATTATGTAGAGTCAACTATATGAAAACATAAGATCAAAACGATCCATAAACTCGTACACACGTATACATTCATCAACATTCAACAAATACACGTTCAATCAATAATAAAAGGAAGTTCGAATCGATAATAAATGATCCTAATGGTAACCCATTAAAGGGAGAATAAGGATCACGGATCCAGAAGTCCAAAGCTAGTCCAATTCTAGCAAGCATGCAATGCAATCATCCATTTTGCCTCTGATTAACTTGATTACCTAAAAAGTGTACTAAAGAGCGTCAACATAAAGTTGGTGAGTTCGTAGGGACATATAACAAGGAATAAACGTATCGGGAATACAACCGTTAACGATATACGGGGATTAGAATACATAATCACATCAAGAAAACCCTAAAAGGGTATACATTAGTACGATAACAATACATAACACGTTCAAATACGTTTCACACGTTCAACACGTTTCGGCACGGCTTACATATGTTTCAAAGGCGTGATCATTACGGCATGTCTTACATATATTCCAAATGCATGTTCAACGGCATGGCTTACATATGTTTCAAAGGCATGTTCATACGGCATGTCTTACTCATATTTCAACGGCATGATCACAACATATACATTCCACACGATACAACGTTTAACAATAACGATTTCATATAACGATTAACATGTTCAACAAGCACGTTCAACAACAACGATTCATATAACAATTAACAACGTTTAACAAACACGTATGTGTACACTTTTCAGCCCGAATCTCAATCGAGTAGGGAGGGTTTACAAAACTCACCTTTGCCGAGTAAGAGAAGTGAATGACAAGTTAAATATGTCCAAGGATCGCCACACGTTCACCACCTATCAATCATATATCATACATTCACTATCAATACATTAACTTAAGTTCAAATGGTGATAATCGACTTTAGGTGACTACCGGGACACATACAAGACACTCAAGGAACTCAGAGATGGTTTGAGTGTAAGCTAGACTCGATCCAAGAAGATGGGAATCGAAACTAGGAAAAACAGGAAATTGAACAATAGGGAAGGTCGTAACTTACGGCCCTGACCACCGTAAGTTACGGTGGTTCAGTTTATAACAGGCGTAAGCTACGCCCAAATGGGGCGTAGGTTACGGCTACGTAGATTTCATGGTTTTTGGCGTATAGTTTGGCGTAAACAGGGGGGTTTTGGCGTAAGGCAAAAATGACACTTAGAGATAGGCGTAACCTACGGCCAAGATAGGCGTAAGTTACGCCCCTTGTACTCAAACCAGCGTAAGCTACGCCTGTCCAAAGATAACCAGCGTAAGCTACGCTCCCTCCTGTACAGATTTGACCTGCAACATCTATGAACTTGGAACACGACCCATTTCGACTTGAAATCACTATTTTGGCTCAAAATCAGTTTAGGGGACCTGCAAACACCTTATTGAACATGTCTAAACATATTTTAACATAACCCATATCAAAACCACTCATCAAAACACAACAATCAAGCTTGAATTCAATCCTTGACCTAAGAACAACCCTAATTTCCATTTCAAACGATTTTGACTCAATTCTTGACCCATACATGTTTAGATTCAACTAGAAATAGGTTTAACAACATAAAATGATTAATATAGGATAGTTTTAACTTACCAAATCTTCCAAGAACCTCAAATTCCGAATTTGACTACAATTGAAGATTCCTTGCACTTGGAAGTCTAATCTTTTGATATAATGTATAGATGATGATGAAGATGTTGATTTTTGATATAATGTATAGATGATGATGAAGATGTTGATTTTGCTATTAATCCAACCCAATTACTTATGAAAATCCAGGGAATTAAGGAGTTGAAATGGTTGACTTTTTAGATTAGAAAGGGAATTAGGAAAGAATGATTAAGAGTAAGGGAAATGATTGAAGTGGGGTGTTTGGTTCATTAGGGGGGCCGGCCTAATGGGTTGGTTTAAGGTCTTCCACTCCGCTAATTTCGACAAATAGTTAAACGTTAACCATTTAAACGCCAAAACAATTCCGTAAGCATAAACACATTCCACGTTTCATTCCGTTACAACATTACGCTCAATAATCACATTAAATCATAAAAATCATTTACATTAAATTTCAAGTCAAACCAAGTCAATTTTGGCATATGTTACAATCTTTGCTCTCAATGAATATTAATCCTTGCTCTGAACTTGCAAGAATACGAGCATCACGAGGTAGGAATTTTCGGAGATCGATAGTTTCAGAATGAGGTGAGGGTACAAAGTGGTTGACATATCGAAGAAAGCCTTTCAAGTTTTGTACAAGAAAACCAGAAACAATGTTATTTCTTTTTTTGTACAAGTCGAGAAAATATGAGTTGTATGTGATGGTATCGAACTCTTTGTTAGCACATCGTATTGGTCACCATTTGGAACCTAAAAGGTGCTCCTCCTTTGAAGTTTGGGATCCCCGTTTAGGATAACCATTTGGAACCTAAAAGGTGATCTTCCTTTGAAGTTTGGGATCTGGGGGACTGTTGATGGTAGAGGCGACGTCAAGTGGTGTAGATAATTAATTGTAAAAGTAATTGATGTAAATGGTTAATAGAGATATTTTAAAAAGGACTAATAGTGTAATTTAATCTATAAGAGCAATTTAAAAATTCTCCACATATAACTATTAACAAAGGTGAGTGTTTATTTTATAATATAGTACATATAATGGTTTTTGTTTTTCTTTCTTGAGCGGTTTTTACGTATTGGTCACCATTTGGAACCTAAAAGGTGCTCCTCCTTTGAAGTTTGGGATCCCCGTTTAGGATAACCATTTGGAACCTAAAAGGTGATCTTCCTTTGAAGTTTGGGATCCCCGTTTAGGATAACCATTTGGAACCTAAAAGGTGATCTTCCTTTGAAGTTTGGGATCCCCGTTTAGGATAACCATTTGGAACCTAAAAGGTGATCTTCCTTTGAAGTTTGGGATCCCCGTTTAGGATAACCATTTGGAACCTAAAAGGTGATCTTCCTTTGAAGTTTGGGATCCCCGTTTAGGATAACCATTTGGAACCTAAAAGGTGATCTTCCTTTGAAGTTTGGGATCCCCGTTTAGGATAACCATTTGGAACCTAAAAGGTGATCTTCCTTTGAAGTTTGGGATCCCCGTTTAGGATAACCATTTGGAACCTAAAAGGTGATCTTCCTTTGAAGTTTGGGATCCCCGTTTAGGATAACCATTTGGAACCTAAAAGGTGATCTTCCTTTGAAGTTTGGGATCCCCGTTTAGGATAACCATTTGGAACCTAAAAGGTGATCTTCCTTTGAAGTTTGGGATCCCCGTTTAGGATAACCATTTGGAACCTAAAAGGTGATCTTCCTTTGAAGTTTGGGATCCCCGTTTAGGATAACCATTTGGAACCTAAAAGGTGATCTTCCTTTGAAGTTTGGGATCCCCGTTTAGGATAACCATTTGGAACCTAAAAGGTGATCTTCCTTTGAAGTTTGGGATCCCCGTTTAGGATAACCATTTGGAACCTAAAAGGTGATCTTCCTTTGAAGTTTGGGATCCCCGTTTAGGATAACCATTTGGAACCTAAAAGGTGATCTTCCTTTGAAGTTTGGGATCCCCGTTTAGGATAACCATTTGGAACCTAAAAGGTGATCTTCCTTTGAAGTTTGGGATCCCCGTTTAGGATAACCATTTGGAACCTAAAAGGTGATCTTCCTTTGAAGTTTGGGATCCCCGTTTAGGATAACCATTTGGAACCTAAAAGGTGATCTTCCTTTGAAGTTTGGGATCCCCGTTTAGGATAACCATTTGGAACCTAAAAGGTGATCTTCCTTTGAAGTTTGGGATCCCCGTTTAGGATAACCATTTGGAACCTAAAAGGTGATCTTCCTTTGAAGTTTGGGATCCCCGTTTAGGATAACCATTTGGAACCTAAAAGGTGATCTTCCTTTGAAGTTTGGGATCCCCGTTTAGGATAACCATTTGGAACCTAAAAGGTGATCTTCCTTTGAAGTTTGGGATCCCCGTTTAGGATAACCATTTGGAACCTAAAAGGTGATCTTCCTTTGAAGTTTGGGATCCCCGTTTAGGATAACCATTTGGAACCTAAAAGGTGATCTTCCTTTGAAGTTTGGGATCCCCGTTTAGGATAACCATTTGGAACCTAAAAGGTGATCTTCCTTTGAAGTTTGGGATCCCCGTTTAGGATAACCATTTGGAACCTAAAAGGTGATCTTCCTTTGAAGTTTGGGATCCCCGTTTAGGATAACCATTTGGAACCTAAAAGGTGATCTTCCTTTGAAGTTTGGGATCCCCGTTTAGGATAACCATTTGGAACCTAAAAGGTGATCTTCCTTTGAAGTTTGGGATCCCCGTTTAGGATAACCATTTGGAACCTAAAAGGTGATCTTCCTTTGAAGTTTGGGATCCCCGTTTAGGATAACCATTTGGAACCTAAAAGGTGATCTTCCTTTGAAGTTTGGGATCCCCGTTTAGGATAACCATTTGGAACCTAAAAGGTGATCTTCCTTTGAAGTTTGGGATCCCCGTTTAGGATAACCATTTGGAACCTAAAAGGTGATCTTCCTTTGAAGTTTGGGATCCCCGTTTAGGATAACCATTTGGAACCTAAAAGGTGATCTTCCTTTGAAGTTTGGGATCCCCGTTTAGGATAACCATTTGGAACCTAAAAGGTGATCTTCCTTTGAAGTTTGGGATCTGGGGGACTGTTGATGGTAGAGGCGACGTCAAGTGGTGTAGATAATTAATTGTAAAAGTAATTGATGTAAATGGTTAATAGAGATATTTTAAAAAGGACTAATAGTGTAATTTAATCTATAAGAGCAATTTAAAAATTCTCCACATATAACTTTTAACAAAGGTGAGTGTTTATTTTATAATATAGTACATATAATGGTTTTTGTTTTTCTTTCTTGAGCGGTTTTTACTAGTTTATATTTGGGATTATTTTCTCAAATTATAAGTGCGTAAGAATTTTTCAACATAATACAATCATCGTAGTCGACTATTTTGACTTGATTACAACTTCTTCTGAGTATTATTTGCCTAAGGTTTAAACAAAGGATAATCATATCTTGCGTGGAAAAAACTCAAGCCTAGTCGTGTTTGTAAGTTCATATATTTCAATTCTAGATTATATAAATTAGAGAAAATTAAATTTTTTGTCCCTGAACTTGGTACGTTCTGCAATTTTCGTCCTTAAAGTGGAAAAATGGCAACAAAAAAAACCCCCAAACTTGGCAGTTTTTTCATTTTTCATCCCCGTGATAACGGTGTTAGTTTGTCACTGTGAAGGTTACCACATTCATTAGTTTTCTTTTTCACTTTTTTTCATTATGATAATTTCAAAACTGCCCAATGGTGTATAAACCATATTTAAAAGTAGAGTAAGAGACATATTACAATTTTTTTTATATTTATACTTATCAAAATATATTGATTGAAATTTAGATAACACAATATACTTAACAAAAACATTATAGTATAACTGTGGGTTGGTTTGATGATTTGTAAAGTTTAATAATAAAAAATGTCAGAAAATAACTTTCGTATATATGTTAAATTAGATATGATCATATTAAATAAAATGCTAACTTAAATAATACTAAAAGTATGAATATTAATTGTTTATTAATGCTATCTTAAAAGAATTTAAAATTAAATATAGCCTAAAAGAGACATGCGTCTATATAGTGTCATGTGTCACTTAATGAATACTCCAATCGTATTTTAGTACATTGGTAGAGATGACATATTATGTGTTTGATTTTTTATATTTATTGTGTTAATTGTACCTTTATGTAATTTTCTTGTTCGATAAATCGTCATGTGTTCATGTGCTTTACTGTATTATTTTAATGTTATTTTAATATTGACTCTACTCATTCAATAGTTTCTTTTAAGATTCGTTGCCTACTCTTTTACGAATTCTACATTGCTGGGCAGTTTTGACATTTTTCAAAAATAAAAAAAAAAGTGAAAAAAAGGAAAGGACGAAAAGTGAACAAAAAGACTAACGAATGTTGGCAATCTTAAAGTAGAAAAACTAGCACCGTTATCGCGGGGACAAAAAGTGAAAAAAGTGCCAAGTTTAGGGGTTTTTTTACTATTTTTTTACTTTAGGGACGAAAAGCGCAAAAGTGTCAAGTTGAAGGACGAAAAATGTAATTTTTTTCTATAAATTATGAAGGAATTAAGTCATAAAAGAGGAAGAAAAATTTGGCTCAACCTTAAAAAAGTCTGGATGCGCCACTCTATATAGTAAAATAAATTTTAATATAGATTCAACAATAAAATGTTCACAAAAATGAATGTCATAGTACTCTCTCCGTCCCATTAAAAGTGTCATATTTTTAATTTTCATAGTCTAGAATTTATAACTTTGACCTTAATTAAATTTGTTTGTCTTTTATAATAGTTGATGAAAGTTATATAAATTGATTGTATTTTAAATGTGTTTCATTAATACGAGTATACTTTATATTAAGTTTTGTATAAGACAACAAATATATATATTTAAAGTCAAAATTTATAAATAAAGACTTTGAAAGTTAAATAATAATAAGAGATTATACTTGTTATAGTAAAAAAAAACAACTATGGTACCTTTAGAAGTAATTATCCCTTTCAATTCTAGATTATATAAATTAGAGAAAATTAAATTTTTTGTCCCTGAACTTGGTATAAGCATTTGTTTTTATTTTTCGTTTTACTTAATTGGCTATTATTAAGAAAAAAAAAACATGGCTTTTCTTTTTTATTTTCGGCATGAGCCACCATCTTGTGTTTTTGATTTGTATGCATGATATATATGTATCAGGTTTCAGGTATATCTTTTAGAATATAATTCAAATCTTAATTTTGGTTTGAATGACAGAATGAGTATGCTTTAAACAAAAATAACTGTGACATATTTCACATGGTATAGCGTGTGCGTATGTGTGTGTATTAAAAGCTTGAACAATAAAGTTGGAGCAGTACATGTACTCTATACTTGTAACAATGAACAAACTTCCACACAAAATAAAAAAGTTAAATTAAGAGTAAATTACACGAACCTTGCAGGTTTCATTAGTTAAGGTTTTCATCACTGAGTTTAGAGTCCCGTCAACATTTTTGGTCTAAATCACTATGCGCCATTAAAATTTGGTCATGTGACTTGCACATAAAGAATATAATGGTCATTGCATTATTCAAGGACCAAAAGGGTAATTAAGTGAAAAATAAAATTGAGTAAATTACAATTTTCGTCCCTGTTGTGAGTAAAAAGTTACCGTTTTCATCCTTAGGTTTCATAAATTACCGTTTTAGTCCAAATAAGTTTATCTCGTCAACGGTTTTGGTCCAAATTCCAAACAGATGTTAAATTATCCATCACGTGACCTGCAGGTGATGGATATTTTAGTCTTTTTCTTACCACAAGGACTAAAAGTGAAATTAACTTTTCTAACTAATAAACTTTAATAATTAACAATCTATATATTTATCTATTTATCATCATCATCATCATCATCATCATCATCTTATAGAAAACTCCTCCTCTTGCTGCTAGGGTTTCAATTTTTTTCCATCACATGTTTGTACCCACAAATTCTATCTTCCTATTATCTTTTTTTTAGCTCTAACATCTTCAATATTTTAATTTCAAACAAACCCTTTTCCCTTCAAATTCATTAAAAATATTAGAACAAGGAGTATTGGAAACATAATGAACAAACCACGTACATTGTGTGTAAGGTGTGGGTGGTGGTAACGGATCTAAGATGGTGGTGGCTGGATATTAACATGGTGGTGAGAGTAGCAGATGTAGGATGTAGGATGATGGTGACCAGATCTAAGATGGTGGTGGTCGGATCTGCACACACACACACACACACACACACACAACACACACACACACACACACACACAACACACACACACACATATATATATATATATATATATATATATATATATATATATATATATATATATATATATATATATGTATATCTGTACAAGATTAGACAATAAGAGGCAATGAAAAATCTTGACCTATCAATGAAAATCAATGGTCAAGATTACTGTAAGGGTAACTTTAGAAAATCTCTCTCATTAAAAAGTATATTCTAATCTACTTGGTGAAATGAGTTGAGGCCTAAGGGGAAAGGGTAAAGGGTGGGTGGAAGCAATAAGGGTAGGAGCGGATGGGTTTAAAAATTTAAACTTTCTTTTTTATTATAGAGAAAGTGGTTTAATGCATAAGTTGATGGCGAAAGTGGGATTTAACATTAAGACCATCATTTTATATTTATTTCAAGTTCAGTGTCTTTTAAAAAAAAACATATACTTTAGTTAAATATAAAATAAAAATTACAGAGCATATTATAAAAGCTGTCATATAACATAAGGGTAATTGGATGAGAACCTCCGTTTTACGCCATGGACGTGTTTCCCAGCGTCGCGGAGGGACTCGATTGTCCCTACCCCTTCCGAGGTCAGGAATTTAACCACCGAGTGGATTGTTGACGCGACAATTCCCAGCTTCCTCATAGCGGGCCTGCCTAATAACATGTTATAGGGGGAGGGAGACCTTACTACGGCAAAGTCAAGGTCTTCCGTCCTAACAATGGGGGACTGACCGATCTGAACGGGTAGATTGATTTCCCCAACCGGCCAAGTCCGCTCCCCTGCGAACCCTATTAAGGGTGTTTTAGCGGAGGTCATCAGGTTTCGCACTTGATCAGGGAATTGTAGAAAACAGTGTTCGTAAAGAACATCACATTCGCTACCTCCGTCTATGTATACCCTGTGGACCAGGATATTACAGACGGTAACCTGTATCACCAGCGGGTCTTCTGAAAACATATCAGCTTCTTTGGAATCGAAGACTATGTCCTCGATGATGGCGTTGCCTCCCGCACCCTTTCTTTTGGTTCCTATTTCAGGGAAGGATCGGGTCGGCCCGTAATTGCCACCGCAAACTTCTCTTACTCCAGGGTTAAGGTCAGCCATCTTCTTCTCTTTTTTTTTTGATCAGCGATGGGTTCGATTGCTGTGTTAGGTCCCACGGATGGCGCCAATTTGTTTGATCAAATAATCGCACTATGGCTCCGACCTTGGGTTTGAGGGTGTTTGTGTTATGGGGAGGCGATTCCCTTACGGTAAAAGGGTCCGAGAGGCCGCTTTACGCCTGATTGTGTTAGGGTTTTTCTCTCAAGAGGTGAATGAATCTCTTGGACGTAAACTCATCCCTATATATAGGGGTTAGAAAGCTTGGAGGAGAGGAAAAGGAGTTAGGGTGGATCTTTTCCTTTTTAAAGATATCTTCTAATTATTTAAGAAGATTTGTGATGATCTCTTTTTCTGGTCATGTTCGAGATTGTCCGACCTTTATTATAGATAATCATAGAAAGAATATGCGTCCGATCTTCTTGTTATATTTTCCCTCGGAGCTGGGTATTTGTTACCTTTCTAGCTCCGGGGTATTTATCTTGATTGGAGGATGAGCTCCGATCTGGGTATGTAGACATGTAATCTTACCTGCGCGAAGGTGCCTCTGCTTCTGCTTCGGATATGGAGTTAGAGCTCCATATAGGGTACATCATCATCAATCAAAGTACTGATGAGTGATTTATTTGTGACATTTTCCCCATTCGTTTGACGCGTATTTGAGGTATAAGTGAATGATTTATATGAACTTTGTGGTACTTAATGGAGTTAGGTTTGTGGACAGGATTAATGTGAGAGATTACTGATTGGGAGAGTAGAAATGAGCTAAGGAGACTAAGAATGAAGTCCGGGAGTTGAACTTAAGAAGAATAGGAGCTGGAACAAGAAAACGCATGCGAAATGAAGCTGCCAGCGCCGCTGGGACACACCCAGCGCCGCTGGATCGTACAGGAAACAGACCCAGCGCCTGCTGGCACACAGCCAGCGCCGCTGGCCCCTCAGGTGCACACCCAGCGCCGCTGGCACACAGCCAGCGCCGCTGGAGCTAGGTCGGCAGATTTAGGGTTTTTTCGTATTTTGCCTATAAATACCCCTTTATAAACCCTAAAAACAGAACCAGAGCACTGGCACACAGCCAGCGCCGCTGGGCACACTGCCAGCGCCGCTGAGGCTAGGTCGGCAGATTTAGGGTTTTTCGTATTTTGCCTATAAATACCCCTTTATAAACCCTAAAAACAGAACCAGAGCACATAGGTCGAAAGTGACGGCTAGGGATCAAAGATTTGGACTTCTCAAGCACTATGTGAATCCCTCGATAGCTATGGATCGCTCTCGAGATCGTCTATGGTTATGTCGTGAGTGCGGAATCCTCACGAGATAACTGTTTGATTAGTTATCTATATTATTGCTAATTAACGAGAGTGTAATCAGCCTTAATTGCTCTATATTCGTTTGCTATTGATTACAAACGAACTTAGATGCTTTAGATGTGTGTAATATATCGACTGGAGACCTCAATTTAGGTTTCCAATCGTTTATATACGTTTATAATCGATATTGGGCCTGCTGGGCTTTGTTCTTACGAACTTAGCAGCCCAGCCCTTAGAACGAATATAATCTTCGTTCGTTCCTAACGAAGATCATCTTCGTTAGTACTAAAAACCATCAACATCTTATGCTTAGTTATTTTCCTAGTACTTTATGTACAAGAACCTAACATATATTATGATTGTACTTGTATGACATACATAACAACCATCATATATAAACATATATAAAACACCAAAACATGTAATCAATCATTACTAAAACACGAAGTCCATAATCTATCAATTACATATAAATGAATAAGACATAATCAAATCTAAGTTGCTATTGTCACATCAACGTGCATCAACAAACTCCCCCTTGACAGCAGCATCTTGGATTTCTTTAGTCTTCAAAAATCTTGTCATCCATCAAATAACAACCGCTTGCTATTGGCATGGATATTCTCGTGTAAGCAGACTTGGAGAATCTTACGATATCGGTTTTCTTCATTCTTCCAAAATGGTAAAAATGAGCATTCAGTATCGTATAATTTCCTTTGATCATTTCTTGAGAAGTTGACCAACTGCATTGGATCATACATTCTTCTCAACAAAATCTTCTTCTTTGAATCTGCATACATCTTGGCTTCACCAGAATCTCGATCAATCTCCCAATTGTCCATTTTATCCAAGACATCTTGTGCCCATTTCTTGGCAGGGACTTTGATCATGCACTTGATATCACGCTGAATATACTCAATGCTTTTGTCTGGCTTCACCACTTTCTTCTTTCTTCTTGGCTCAATATGAAACTTCGGTTTCTCTGAATCTTTCATATTCAATCTCAGCCTGAAATCTTCATGAAGCTTCTTACCAAGAACATCAGCAAGACCGTATTCACTTGGATTGATAATCCAATTGTTTCCTAGTTCATGTAAATCTTCTTCACATAAACTTCTGAAATGTCTTTCTTTCCATGCTAAATACTGACAACCTTCTGGTCTTTTAAGAACAAATAGCTTCAGTTCTTCATCATAAAACCAACTCCAGATTATTGTCTTGTATTTTGCAGCATCTTTGTCTGAGATATGAGTCCAATACACAGAGGGTCTTAGAGTATCCCTAGTGACTATAAATTCACAAACACTTTGTCCAGGCACAAGCCTATCAATCACTTGTAATGGATCATCATCTCTGAGAGGAACTGGAAATTCATTTGGATTAAACGATCTTGTCAAATCATCATCATCATCATCATCATCATCATCATCATCATCATCATCATCATCATCTTGAATATCCATAGTCCATACTCTCTCTTCACCAAATTCTTCTTCAAATCCATGATCATCATCATCATCATCATCATCATCATCATCATCATCATCATCATCATCATCATCATCATCATCATCATCATCATCATCATCATCATCATCATCATCATCATCATCATCATCATCATCATCATCATCATCATCATCATCATCATCATCATCATCATCATCATCATCATCATCATCATCATCATCATCATCATCATCATCATCATCATCATCATCATCATCATCATCATCATCATCATCATCATCATCATCATCATCATCATCATCATCATCATCATCATCATCATCATCATCATCATCATCATCATCATCATCATCATCATCATCATCATCATCATCATCATCATCATCATCATCATCATCATCATCATCATCATCATCATCATCATCATCATCATCATCATCATCATCATCATCATCATCATCATCATCATCATCATCATCATCATCATCATCATCATCATCATCATCATCATCATCATCATCATCATCATCATCATCATCATCATCATCATCATCATCATCATCATCATCATCATCATCATCATCATCATCATCATCATCATCATCATCATCATCATCATCATCATCATCATCATCATCATCATCATCATCATCATCATCATCATCATCATCATCATCATCATCATCATCATCATCATCATCATCATCATCATCATCATCATCATCATCATCATCATCATCATCATCATCATCATCATCATCATCATCATCATCATCATCATCATCATCATCATCATCATCATCATCATCATCATCATCATCATCATCATCATCATCATCATCATCATCATCATCATCATCATCATCATCATCATCATCATCATCATCATCATCATCATCATCATCATCATCATCATCATCATCATCATCATCATCATCATCATCATCATCATCATCATCATCATCATCATCATCATCATCATCATCATCATCATCATCATCATCATCATCATCATCATCATCATCATCATCATCATCATCATCATCATCATCATCATCATCATCATCATCATCATCATCATCATCATCATCATCATCATCATCATCATCATCATCATCATCATCATCATCATCATCATCATCATCATCATCATCATCATCATCATCATCATCATCATCATCATCATCATCATCATCATCATCATCATCATCATCATCATCATCATCATCATCATCATCATCATCATCATCATCATCATCATCATCATCATCATCATCATCATCATCATCATCATCATCATCATCATCATCATCATCATCATCATCATCATCATCATCATCATCATCATCATCATCATCATCATCATCATCATCATCATCATCATCATCATCATCATCATCATCATCATCATCATCATCATCATCATCATCATCATCATCATCATCATCATCATCATCATCATCATCATCATCATCATCATCATCATCATCATCATCATCATCATCATCATCATCATCATCATCATCATCATCATCATCATCATCATCATCATCATCATCATCATCATCATCATCATCATCATCATCATCATCATCATCATCATCATCATCATCATCATCATCATCATCATCATCATCATCATCATCATCATCATCATCATCATCATCATCATCATCATCATCATCATCATCATCATCATCATCATCATCATCATCATCATCATCATCATCATCATCATCATCATCATCATCATCATCATCATCATCATCATCCTGACGTCTTGGCTGTACTACTGATAATCTGCAAACCTCTTCAGGTACATCTCCCCCTTGATTCTTGACCCAGTTGATGAGAAAGGTCAACGCAGCTCGGGTATCCGTAAGATCAGACTCTAAGGTATTAACACGAGCCTCTAAAACATCTATACGGCGAACTAGCAGAAGAGGAGGAACAACTGGCATCCTTGGCAAAACAGGTAAAGGACGCAACAGTGGAGGCAAAGTGACACTACCAGCAACAGAGGCAATCTGTGCTGTAGATACAGTAGGGATAGCAACAGTAGTTGGACGTGCATGTTCAGGAACCGATACTGAAGTAGCCTCAGTAGTCCGCGCACGCTTAGCTCTGCTATACATAAGAGGAGCATCCGAAGTTCTTTTAAGAGTCTCGGTATGAACTGGACTCGTTGCATTCTCCGGATCACTGATATCTTCAAACAGTTTAGCTAATTCAGGATCATTCTGAGCCGCAACCTCAGGATCAATACTTGCATCAAGCTCCATAGCCGTATCTCGTTGTTCAACATGAGCAGATTGAGCTGTATCAGAAACTGTAGGAGACGAATGACATGCCTTGCTCCTACGTTCTCTGCGTAACTCACCAGATATGCCTTCTCGAGAAAAGTGATAAGAACGATCACCTTCAGAAGCAACGTCACTTTCAGACTCAACCGGAATATCATGAACCCTTTTTGATCGTCTTTCATTGCCAGAATCAGCAGCAATACTATCATATTCTTCTGTATCTGCTTCAACAATATCATCACCACCATCATTCCCACTATCAGAATCATCATCAGAACGATCATCTGAACTGTCATCTGAACTCTCTCATCTTCATGATCAGAGTTGTCTTCATCATCCACTAACATATCGTCCTCAAAACGAGAGCGATAATTTGGATTAATCAGATGACCAAACAGTGGTGGATCAGTCAGACCAGCCACATTGCCTGTGTTAGCTGCCAAATCAGCATACAAACGTAATGGCCAAGCATGAGGTACATAACGAGGACCTTGATCAAATATCAAGTTAGGACAAAAGTGCCTAACGATTGCCATAACAAAACGTGGATATAAAAGAAACCTATTTCTGGTTTAGCATTAATTTGACCAATAAACTCATGAAAGAAGAATGTTGAAAACGGATAAGGACGATTATAGACCAAAGCAATCATTTGTGAAGAAAGCTGAGCAGAAAGTTGATCAAACCCCGCCTTACGATTACTCAGACTTACTAACAAAACGTAAGCAAGGTATCTCCAGCGTCCTTGAAATCCACTCTTATCAAATGGAAGCTTTATCTGACCAGCAAACCCCATTCTTTGAAAGCACCGACGAATAAAGTCAAAATCATACGCTAATTCTACTGCTTCGTCTGATTCCTCACCCAAGTGTAGAATTTCACGAAGTATCGCAGCATTAAAATCAAAGGTAATTCCTGCAACAGTTGCTCGAACAGTGCTACTACCATCAACCATTACTTGATGAGCAGTTCTCCAGAAATCATCAATGTACTGCCTAACCAATCGTGGTGAATCACAGAATGCAAAAGACAGTCTTGAACGAGCAATAAAGGTAAACATTTCATGATAGCGTTCTGAATTATGCTGATCGGGATCCAGATTTAAGGCCAAGTTGTGCTTCTTAAAGAACTGACGAGGAGCAAGAGCCATTTCTGCAAAACAAATCATAATATAAAAACAGTTATTAGTACAAGAAATGAATCGCAGGTTAAATAAACTTAATCACTAATTTCATAAGTTAAACTGTTCGAAATTAGTCGTTAAGTTCGTTTAGATAAGATTGAACGAAGATAGACTTAAGTTCGTTAGTTAAAAGGAACGAAGATAGACTTAAATTCGTTTAATAACAATAAACGAAGATAGTTGTTAAGTTCGTTGATAACAATGAACGAAGATAGCTTTTGAAGCATAAATAAGTTCGTTTGTCACAAGAACTTCTAAGTTCGTTAGTTGAAGGAAAGTCTAAGTTCGTTTTTCATCATCTAAGTTCGTTTGTCATCATCTAAATTCGTTTGTCAATCTGAACATTCTGTTGGTTCCAAACTCAAATAAGTCAATTTCAAAAACATTGATGAACCCTTGTTTTTGCCCGATTTTAGTTACAAAACAATCATAACACATAAAAAGAACATAACCCATATCGTTGATAAGAAGAACGAAGATAGACATTTAAATTCGTTGAATAACAATGAACGAAGATAGTTGTTAAGTTCGTTGATAACAATGAACGAAGATAGTTTAAATTCGTTAGTTATGAAGGAACGAAGATAGACTTAAATTCGTTTGTATAACATTAAACGAAGATAGTTGTTAAGTTCGTTGATAACAATGAACGAAGATAGCTTTAAGTTCGTTGTAAAATGAACGAAGATAGACTTAAATTCGTTTGTATAACATTAAACGAAGATAGATTGTTAAGTTCGTTGATAACAATGAACGAATATTAAACCCTAAAATTCAAATTATATTTTAAAAAACCGAATGAGTTCAAGTAGAAATTGGGCAAAAACTAGAATTAAAAGTTGAGGAAATGTGAATGACAATACTAGATTAGATACCTGAAATACTTATTTCAACAAAAATCAAAATATCAAATCGAGAAACAAGTGAAATCAAAAGTTTAGATCGAAGAAGATACTGGGGTTTAAGCAGGTTATTTTCGTTTTCTATAATGAATTTGGCAAAGAAAGAAAAGAAAACGAATTAAGCTAAGGTATATATATATGGATGGTTAAAAAATTGTTCAAAACGGGTCGGGTCAAGGGTCGGTCGAAAATAAGAGGAACGAACTTAACATTCGTAAAACAAAATGGAACGAAGATAAAAGTCATCTTCGTTTAAAATGAGTTCAAGTAGAAATTGGGCAAAAACTAGAATTAAAAGTTGAGGAAATGTGAATGACAATACTAGATTAGATACCTGAAATACTTATTTCAACAAAAATCAAAATATCAAATCGAGAAACAAGTGAAATCAAAAGTTTAGATCGAAGAAGATACTGGGGTTTAAGCAGGTTATTTTCGTTTTCTATAATGAATTTGGCAAAGAAAGAAAAGAAAACGAATTAAGCTAAGGTATATATATATGGATGGTTAAAAAATTGTTCAAAACGGGTCGGGTCAAGGGTCGGTCGAAAATAAGAGGAACGAACTTAACATTCGTAAAACAAAATGGAACGAAGATAAAAGTCATCTTCGTTGATGTGACAAAATGAGTTCAATTTTCTTAAGCACAATTCCAAACGAAGTTAGTAACTATCTTCGTGAGTACAATTTTGTACTTAGAAAAATTCTGCAAGATTCGTCATCACAAAATTTTCAACAATGCAACCCCTTTGACCTAAACCTGTACATAGCAACAACTTGTTAAAAACAACTTGTTCATGCCTTGTATCAAAAAGAACCACCATCTAAACTCATCATTTATAATGTAAGTATTTTACAAACATTACAATCTTGAATAGAAACAAAACCCCATGATCTAAAATCAAAAACGAATTTAAACCCTAAAATTCAAATTATATTTTAAAAAACCGAATGAGTTCAAGTAGAAATTGGGCAAAAACTAGAATTAAAAGTTGAGGAAATGTGAATGACAATACTAGATTAGATACCTGAAATACTTATTTCAACAAAAATCAAAATATCAAATCGAGAAACAAGTGAAATCAAAAGTTTAGATCGAAGAAGATACTGGGGTTTAAGCAGGTTATTTTCGTTTTCTATAATGAATTTGGCAAAGAAAGAAAAGAAAACGAATTAAGCTAAGGTATATATATATGGATGGTTAAAAAATTGTTCAAAACGGGTCGGGTCAAGGGTCGGTCGAACATAAGAGGAACGAACTTAACATTCGTAAAACAAAATGGAACGAAGATAAAAGTCATCTTCGTTTAAAACCCAAGTGAAACGAATTTGATGTGAAACGAAGATAAAAGTCATCTTCGTTGATGTGACAAAATGAGTTCAATTTTCTTAAGCACAATTCCAAACGAAGTTAGTAACTATCTTCGTGAGTACAATTTTGTACTTAGAAAAATTCTGCAAGATTCGTCATCACAAAATTTTCAACAATGCAACCCCTTTGACCTAAACCTGTACATAGCAACAACTTGTTAAAAACAACTTGTTCATGCCTTGTATCAAAAAGAACCACCATCTAAACTCATCATTTATAATGTAAGTATTTTACAAACATTACAATCTTGAATAGAAACAAAACCCCATGATCTAAAATCAACCATTAACAAACCTGAAGATAATCAATGAACATATTAACATCGTTACCAAACACGACCATGATACGGAGAGCATTTCTCTACTCATTGAGATGCTTGACGACAAACGATCTTGAAACACTTAAGTCCCATATAAGATGCCGTCTACAAAACGAACACACAATGAATAGTCTAAAAATCCAATGAAGAACTTTGTAAAGTTTCCGAATTCATGTCATAAGTTAAGGTACGAAAATCAAAGGAACAAGTATCAACACTGATTATTTTCACCAATTACATGAAATCTAAAGTAAATAAATACTCCAAAGACAGATTCATGTATTCTTTCTTCACGTGCTTATTATTGCATCACAACATTGTCATTTCACACCAAAGATCTTATCTCAACGATATCATCAGTATGAATAACACTGTGTTGTAATCAAGGATCAGCACCCCAACTTTATCTTCTTAACCTGAGCACTGCACACTTACCACAAACTCATTAACGCATTAAGAGCAAAGGCGTAATAATGCAGAAAAGTTAAGCTAAAACACACAAAATTAGGATTAACAATTATGAACTAATCAAGATTTTAACATAAGATCAAGGTAGGTCATTCCATTGTCAAACCCTAAAATGTCACCAAGTTATTAATTAAATTCATAACTTGTAAAAACTGAAACTTGTGAGATTTCAAATAACATTGACTTGTCACAAAGTTTTAAAAGATCATTTTCTAAACTTAAACAAATTAATGTCCATATCAGAAAATCTTCTTTTTTTTTTTTTTTTTTTTTTTTTTTTTTTTTTTTTTTTTTTTTTTTTTTTTTTTTTTTTTTTTTTTTTTTTTTTTTTTTTTTTTTTTTTTTTTTTTTTTTTTTTTTTTTTTTTTTTTTTTTTTTTTTTTTTTTTTTTTTTTTTTTTTTTTTTTTTTTTTTTTTTTTTTTTTTTTTTTTTTTTTTTTTTTTTTTTTTTTTTTTTTTTTTTTTTTTTTTTTTTTTTTTTTTTTTTTTTTTTTTTTTTTTTTTTTTTTTTTTTTTTTTTTTTTTTTTTTTTTTTTTTTTTTTTTTTTTTTTTTTTTTTTTTTTTTTTTTTTTTTTTTTTTTTTTTTTTTTTTTTTTTTTTTTTTTTTTTTTTTTTTTTTTTTTTTTTTTTTTTTTTTTTTTTTTTTTTTTTTTTTTTTTTTTTTTTTTTTTTTTTTTTTTTTTTTTTTTTTTTTTTTTTTTTTTTTTTTTTTTTTTTTTTTTTTTTTTTTTTTTTTTTTTTTTTTTTTTTTTTTTTTTTTTTTTTTTTTTTTTTTTTTTTTTTTTTTTTTTTTTTTTTTTTTTTTTTTTTTTTTTTTTTTTTTTTTTTTTTTTTTTTTTTTTTTTTTTTTTTTTTTTTTTTTTTTTTTTTTTTTTTTTTTTTTTTTTTTTTTTTTTTTTTTTTTTTTTTTTTTTTTTTTTTTTTTTTTTTTTTTTTTTTTTTTTTTTTTTTTTTTTTTTTTTTTTTTTTTTTTTTTTTTTTTTTTTTTTTTTTTTTTTTTTTTTTTTTTTTTTTTTTTTTTTTTTTTTTTTTTTTTTTTTTTTTTTTTTTTTTTTTTTTTTTTTTTTTTTTTTTTTTTTTTTTTTTTTTTTTTTTTTTTTTTTTTTTTTTTTTTTTTTTTTTTTTTTTTTTTTTTTTTTTTTTTTTTTTTTTTTTTTTTTTTTTTTTTTTTTTTTTTTTTTTTTTTTTTTTTTTTTTTTTTTTTTTTTTTTTTTTTTTTTTTTTTTTTTTTTTTTTTTTTTTTTTTTTTTTTTTTTTTTTTTTTTTTTTTTTTTTTTTTTTTTTTTTTTTTTTTTTTTTTTTTTTTTTTTTTTTTTTTTTTTTTTTTTTTTTTTTTTTTTTTTTTTTTTTTTTTTTTTTTTTTTTTTTTTTTTTTTTTTTTTTTTTTTTTTTTTTTTTTTTTTTTTTTTTTTTTTTTTTTTTTTTTTTTTTTTTTTTTTTTTTTTTTTTTTTTTTTTTTTTTTTTTTTTTTTTTTTTTTTTTTTTTTTTTTTTTTTTTTTTTTTTTTTTTTTTTTTTTTTTTTTTTTTTTTTTTTTTTTTTTTTTTTTTTTTTTTTTTTTTTTTTTTTTTTTTTTTTTTTTTTTTTTTTTTTTTTTTTTTTTTTTTTTTTTTTTTTTTTTTTTTTTTTTTTTTTTTTTTTTTTTTTTTTTTTTTTTTTTTTTTTTTTTTTTTTTTTTTTTTTTTTTTTTTTTTTTTTTTTTTTTTTTTTTTTTTTTTTTTTTTTTTTTTTTTTTTTTTTTTTTTTTTTTTTTTTTTTTTTTTTTTTTTTTTTTTTTTTTTTTTTTTTTTTTTTTTTTTTTTTTTTTTTTTTTTTTTTTTTTTTTTTTTTTTTTTTTTTTTTTTTTTTTTTTTTTTTTTTTTTTTTTTTTTTTTTTTTTTTTTTTTTTTTTTTTTTTTTTTTTTTTTTTTTTTTTTTTTTTTTTTTTTTTTTTTTTTTTTTTTTTTTTTTTTTTTTTTTTTTTTTTTTTTTTTTTTTTTTTTTTTTTTTTTTTTTTTTTTTTTTTTTTTTTTTTTTTTTTTTTTTTTTTTTTTTTTTTTTTTTTTTTTTTTTTTTTTTTTTTTTTTTTTTTTTTTTTTTTTTTTTTTTTTTTTTTTTTTTTTTTTTTTTTTTTTTTTTTTTTTTTTTTTTTTTTTTTTTTTTTTTTTTTTTTTTTTTTTTTTTTTTTTTTTTTTTTTTTTTTTTTTTTTTTTTTTTTTTTTTTTTTTTTTTTTTTTTTTTTTTTTTTTTTTTTTTTTTTTTTTTTTTTTTTTTTTTTTTTTTTTTTTTTTTTTTTTTTTTTTTTTTTTTTTTTTTTTTTTTTTTTTTTTTTTTTTTTTTTTTTTTTTTTTTTTTTTTTTTTTTTTTTTTTTTTTTTTTTTTTTTTTTTTTTTTTTTTTTTTTTTTTTTTTTTTTTTTTTTTTTTTTTTTTTTTTTTTTTTTTTTTTTTTTTTTTTTTTTTTTTTTTTTTTTTTTTTTTTTTTTTTTTTTTTTTTTTTTTTTTTTTTTTTTTTTTTTTTTTTTTTTTTTTTTTTTTTTTTTTTTTTTTTTTTTTTTTTTTTTTTTTTTTTTTTTTTTTTTTTTTTTTTTTTTTTTTTTTTTTTTTTTTTTTTTTTTTTTTTTTTTTTTTTTTTTTTTTTTTTTTTTTTTTTTTTTTTTTTTTTTTTTTTTTTTTTTTTTTTTTTTTTTTTTTTTTTTTTTTTTTTTTTTTTTTTTTTTTTTTTTTTTTTTTTTTTTTTTTTTTTTTTTTTTTTTTTTTTTTTTTTTTTTTTTTTTTTTTTTTTTTTTTTTTTTTTTTTTTTTTTTTTTTTTTTTTTTTTTTTTTTTTTTTTTTTTTTTTTTTTTTTTTTTTTTTTTTTTTTTTTTTTTTTTTTTTTTTTTTTTTTTTTTTTTTTTTTTTTTTTTTTTTTTTTTTTTTATTTATTTTTTTGATGTTTTTGGATTTTTCAGACACTAGATATGTACAAACTTATACTAAAACAACTCTTTTTGTATTTTAATGACTCTATCTATGTACGACTTAAACTACAACGACACAAAACCGAAAAATTTAAGTTCTTTGAGAGAAACTACTCGGCATTCTTCATACCATTGAGTTGATATAACAACTCATGACGAGGTCTATCAAAAGCTTTAGTATAAAGATCAGCAAGGTTATCATCAGTAACAACCTTTTCTAAATGAATAAGCTTTTTCTCAAAACAGTCACGCAAAAAATGATGCTTTATATCTATGTGCTTGGTGACTTTAAAGTTTTTCGGATTCTTAGTAATATCTATGGCAGACTTATTATCAATACAAATAGGAGAGTCTGAGATATCCATACCATAGTCGCGCAATTGTTGCTGTATCCAAAGTACCTGAGAACAGCATTGACCAGCAGCTATGTACTCTGCTTCACAGGTAGACTGTGCAACAGATGTCTGCTTTTTGCACTGCCACGATATAATTCTCCCCCCTAAAAGTTGACATCCACCTGACGTTGATTTCCTATCCGAACTGCAGCCACCATAATCCGAATCAGTATAAGCTTTGAATTCAAAGGAACCATGCATGGGATACCAAAGCCCTAGACGAGGCTTGGCCTTCACATAACGAAGAATCCTTTTCGCAGCTTTCATATGTGACTCTTTCGGATTAGCCTGATATCTAGCACACATGCAAACAGCAAAGGTAATGTCTGGACGTGAAGCCGTCAGATACATCAAGGAACCAATAATAGCCCGATATTGAGTTGCATCGACTTCTGGATCATTAGTCTTATCAGGACACAGCCCATGATTAGTCTGAATGGGAGTAATTGCATCTTTAGCATCGGTCATTCGAAACCTTGTGAGAAGATCCTGAACATACTTGCTCTGATGAATAAAGAACCCATCCTTCAGTTGATCCACCTGTAATCCAAGGAAGAAAGTTAATTCCCCCATAGCACTCATTTCGAACTTAGCCTTCATGCTCTGCTCAAACTCCTTGCACATGGTCTTATCAGATGAACCAAAAATGATATCATCAACGTAAACCTGTACAAGCAAGTAGTCCTTCCCTTTCCATTTGATGAACAACGTGCTGTCAATAGAACCTCGAGTAAAACCATTTTCATGCAAATGAGTAGACAGTTTTTCATACCATGATCGAGGAGCCTGATGTAAACCATATAGAGCCTTATCAAGACGATATACTCTATTGGGAAAATCTGGATCCTCAAACCCCTGAGGTTGATCTACATACACTTCTTCTCTAATTTCTCCATACAAAAAGGCACTCTTTACGTCAAGTTGATACACCTTTATACCTTGATAGCTAGCAAATGCCAGAAATAATCGAATAGCTTCTAGTCTAGCTACAGGTGCAAAAGTCTCATCGTAATCAAAACCTTCTTGTTGCTCAAATCCTCTAACTACCAACCGAGCCTTATTACGAGTGACAACACCTTTGTCATCCTTTTTACAACGAAAAACCCATCGCGTAGACAAAGGAGATTCACCATGAGGTAAGTCAACTAACTTCCATACATCAAGCTTCCGAAACTGAGCCAATTCTTCTTGCATCGCCTCAACCCATGACGGATCTTTAAGAGCCATACCAACATTCTTAGGCTCAACCTGAGAGATGAAGCAATAGTACAAGTACCAAGTAATCGCCCCAGTATCCTTAACCTCAGCAAACATACTTGACATTTTCTTATGCTGATTCCTCGTGAGAGTAGAGGCAGAGGCATCACCAATAATTTGATCTACTGGATGATCCTTGTTGACTCTTGTCTGAGGAACCTTATCGACCGTAAGATCACTTCCCAAGTTTGTCTGCACATGATGTTCTGGAGTTTTAGGCTCTTCCTGATTTTCACCTTCCGTGTCATCAGTATCATAGAAAGGATTATCAGGTAGCGGTATATGTAAAGGATCAGTAAGATTTTTAGGAGCAGTATCTAAAGTAGAGTCTGCTTCTTTGGTCCCACTTGATTCACCAGATTTAGAAGCAGGCTCAACGAATGGAGAGGAAACAGGAGTGGAAACTGGAACCGGCCCACCATCAATTGGATCATGTAGAGTAACTACATCTTCCACAATCGGAACACCTGTAAAAGAAACAGGACCACGAAAAGAAGTGAAAACACCATCATAATCAAAGTCATTAGCAGGACCAATGTGCACAGCAGGTTTATGACTGACAATTACGACATTTGTACCAAAATCGACTTTGCCAGTTTTCTGATTGTATACACGCCGAATCGGTGTACTTGGCACATAACCTAAAAAGAATCCCTCCTCAGATTTAGGATCAAATTTCCCTTGAGGAAGAACTTTCAGAAAAGTACACGGAACACCAAACGGCTCAACATTCTGCAAATTGGGTTTTTTGTTGTGCAACAGCTCATAACAAGTCTTCTTAAACCGTTTAACTGTTAAAACCCGATTCAAAATGTGGCAAGCTGTATTCACCGCCTCTCCCCATAAAGTAATAGGAAGCCCTGAATCAGCAAGCATCGTCCTGGCTGTTTCTATCAATGTCCTGTTCTTCCTTTCAGCTACTCCATTCTGTTGTGGCTCATAAGGTGCACTGAATTGATGTTGAATTCCTTTTGTCAAGCAAAATGCAGTAATAGTATAATTCTTGAACTCAGTGCCATTGTCACTCCTGATTCTCTTCACTTTAATCTCATGGACATTCTCGACTTGTTTAATGAAATCCATAAATCGAGCAGCAGTCTCATCCTTGGTCTTCAAAAAGAATACCCATGAGAATCTTGAGAAATCATCAGTGATCACCAAACAGTAATACATCCCTCCAATGCTTCTTATGTTCACAGGACCAAAGAGATCCATATGAAGTAACTCGAATGGTTTGGATATAGAATTGTGCACCTTTGATTTATGGGGATTCTTATGTTGCTTCCCTTTCAAACACGGTACACATTTATCTTCCATCCCAAACTTCTTTACCGGAACACCTTCAACTAATTCAAGACTGACAAGTTCATTCATCTTCCGAAAGTTGATATGTCCCATTCTTCGATGCCATAAGAGAGATTCCGACTCATTGGCCTTGCTCAACAAACAAAGGGGCTCCTTTGGATTATCAACACCTAAAACTAAACCATAGATGTCTCTCTTCCTAGGAGCTCTGAGCATAATCCATTCTTCAGGAATAACAAAACCCGGCTTCAAGATGAATGCCTCCTTTTCTGTGAAATGAACATTGTTGCCCTTGTCACAGATCTGTGAGACACTCATAAGATTATGAGTAAGTTGTTCCACAAAGTTTACTCGTTCTAGAGTAAGTTGTCCATTGACGACATCTCCTTGACCGGTGATGTTACCGCCCTTGGATCCAGCAAAACTAACATATGACCCATGTATATCAACATAATTGGACAAAAGCTTCTTGTCCCCTGTCATGTGCCTGGAGCATCCACTGTCAAGGTACCACAAATGAATTGGTTTCCTAGGAACTCCCTGCACATAAAATGAGATAAGTTAGTTTTCGTGTGGGACCCAAACCTTCATTGGTTTGGGTCGTCCCTTCTCATCCTTGAGAAGAAGTTCAGTCCAATATCCATTGCTAGAAGCCTTGGATGGAACACGTTTCTCATCTTGTCTTCTCACTGGAGAAGTCTTCGGACCTCTCGTTGGAGAAGTTCTAGGAGAATGAGGGCCAAAAGAAGGTCGAACACTTGAGTGAACCCGGTCATAAAATGAATTACAACTTGGAGATGTTTGAGACTGACTCGAACTCCCAGTGGGGGTCGTGAATCTATCTTCTCTAGGTGATATACTCCTTTTTTGAGTTGAATTCCTATGAACATTTCCTGTAAAACCTTTTGGTGAAGATTCTCTTCGTTGAGGTATAGTAAACGGTTTTGGAGAAGATTGAACTTTAGTCTCATTAACCAGTTTATCATTACCCAACCCTCTTTTTCCTTCCGAGGTTGAAACCTTTGAAGGAGAACCTGATCTCCGAGGTCTATTAGGACAAACACTGTAAACATGACCTTTTTCATGACACGCAAAACAAGAAAGGACCTTGACCTTTTTCTTTGTATCTACCTTTTTATCGGTACCTACAGAATCAATTTTAGTCCTAGTGTCCACTGTCTTACTTGTTTTTCTAGTATCATCAAAGTCACGTTTAATTGGTGAATTCCTAGACTTTCTAGCATCATCTATCTCATCCTTACCTATTGGAAACTTCTTAAGTGCAGGCATAAGGATTTGCTTCAAAGTCCTAGTAGCTACTTCATCAACAGCTGATCTATCCTCAGATTTTCTAGTTTTAGTCTGCCTAGCCAAAGGAGTGAGACGTGACTGACTTAATTTCTTCATGTCCTCAACAGTCACATCCCAGACTTTATCAATCCTTTTAGGGTCAATAGATTCTAAAGGGAATTCTAACTCAGTGTATACCCTATGACTCTTGTGAAGAGTAAAGTGTGTAACACTATCTTTCTGACCAAAAGAATTAGACTTATTCTGAACAATACCTTTCAATTTCTGTTCCTTTTTAGGTTGAGAAGAACCTCCTACAGACTCTTTTGTTTCCTTAGACAACTTGACTTCGGGAATTGAGTCTTTTGGTTTACTAGCTTCAGTACTAGATTGAAGTAGAACTTCAGGAATGTTGGGTTCAACGGAGGTATAATTGTTGTTGAAAGGTGGAGGAACATCGTTATAAGAGATCTTAACTGGATCTAGACTCTTAGTGGAAGAATCCTCAAATTTGTTCATATGCATTAACAGTTCAGAATGCCTAGCAGAATCTAATTTAGCATTTAAATCCAAAATCTCTATCTTAGCATCAGCTAGTTCTTTTTCGATAGTGGCACACTTCTTTGCTAACAACGAGTAAGCTTCACCACCTACTCTTTCTACAGCTACCGACTGTTTGACTTTGTCCTTCATTGCACTTAGATCAGACTCTAAGGACTTAATCTTTTCCTTAAAAAATCTTTCTTTATCATTGACTGTTAAATCCTTTTTAATTAGCCTATCTCTTTCTGATTGTGCAGCATTAACAATAGATTCTAAATTCCTAATTTGATTATTCTTCGATTCAATTTCATCATACATTTTATTCACAATTTTACAAATATGAACAATAGTATGTAAGGAATAAGATACCTGTTGGTCAGCTTCTTTACAATCGGCCATGTAGGCAACAAAGTCATCTACAGTCATCCCTTCAGGAATCTCAAAATCTTTCATCTGCTCTTTAATTGTCTTCTCGACCTTTTCAGCAGCAGAATCTTCATTAACTTCAGTAGCTTTTACCTCTGCAGTAGCTTTCACTTCCTCTTGGTTCTTATCATCTTCGAACTCATCTTCAGATTCGGAATCAGTATCATAAACACCCTCAGCATAACTTTCCACTTTCGAACTTTGAACATTTTCATACAAATGCTCATCATTATGGTAAACTGTGGTGTCAAGAAAGTCATCAGGAGAGTCCACAATATGAGCCATATCATCAACAATTTCAGCCAAATAAGCATTATTGGCCTCGTCCTGTGAAAGATTCCAGACATAAGAACCATCAGATTGAACAGCTACGATGGCCTTGTCATTAGCAGCAGTATCTTCAGTCAACACAAGTGCTCTATTTGCATTCTGATTATATGTACGATTACCACTTCTGTCTTGTCGCGTAGGGGTAGTATTGACATCCCTCTTTGGTCGTTGACACTCTCTAGCGAAGTGTCCAAATCCATCACAGTTGTAACACTTAACCTTTGACTTGTCAAAGCCCTGAGTGCCTCCAGTAAGAGGTCGTCCTGTCCTTTTCATGAATTTCTGCACTCTTCTTGTGATCATAGCCAATTGCCATTTTAGGTCCATCTCTTCAACATCATCTGGATCAATTTGGTCATAATCTTCATCTATGAGTGCAGGATCTGTGATTCTTCCTGCAACAAACGCTTCATGAGCAGCACACATTGCAGCAAAGACATTCATCCGACCCTCAGCTGATTTCATATCCATTGGCATGGACTTGTAACCAGCAGCAGATGTAATGTTACCGAACTTTAAACTTCCAGTCTTTACACCTTCAGCAGTCTTCTTACCTTTGTTCCCAGCATCCGAAGCAATGAAACCAACAAAATCATCTCCATCAGTATTCTCTGTTGTACCAGAACTACCAACTCCCGAAAAGAATGCATTTACATCAGCTGTTGGGTTCTTCATGGTGGCATGATACAGAGAAGGATCTTGAGTGTAATTATCTTGGAGATCCTTTGCTTTGTCTTTCATCACTCTGTTCCTAAGAGTAGATATAACTCCATCTATACGCAAAGATGCATAATCATCTCTTTCTTGTAGTCCATGACAAAACTCTTTATAGGCCTTTGGTAAACCATCCAAGAATTTATCCACAATTTCAATTGGAGAATACTTAAGATCAAAATACGCTAACTCGGCAAGCAGATGTTAAATTCGTAGACAAAGATCTGAACGAAGATAAGTTAAATTCGTGGACAAAGATCTGAACGAAGATAAGTTAAATTCGTGGACAAAGATCTGAACGAAGATAAGTTAAATTCGTGGACAAAGATCTGAACGAAGATAAGTTAAATTCGTGGACAAAGATCTGAACGAAGATAAGTTAAATTCGTGGACAAAGATCTGAACGAAGATAAGTTAAATTCGTGGACAAAGATCTGAACGAAGATAAGTTAAATTCGTGGACAAAGATCTGAACGAAGATAAGTTAAATTCGTGGACAAAGATCTGAACGAAGATAAGTTAAATTCGTGGACAAAGATCTGAACGAAGATAAGTTAAATTCGTGGACAAAGATCTGAACGAAGATAAGTTAAATTCGTGGACAAAGATCTGAACGAAGATAAGTTAAATTCGTGGACAAAGATCTGAACGAAGATAAGTTAAATTCGTGGACAAAGATCTGAACGAAGATAAGTTAAATTCGTGGACAAAGATCTGAACGAAGATAAGTTAAATTCGTGGACAAAGATCTGAACGAAGATAAGTTAAATTCGTGGACAAAGATCTGAACGAAGATAAGTTAAATTCGTGGACAAAGATCTGAACGAAGATAAGTTAAATTCGTGGACAAAGATCTGAACGAAGATAAGTTAAATTCGTGGACAAAGATCTGAACGAAGATAAGTTAAATTCGTGGACAAAGATCTGAACGAAGATAAGTTAAATTCGTGGACAAAGATCTGAACGAAGATAAGTTAAATTCGTGGACAAAGATCTGAACGAAGATAAGTTAAATTCGTGGACAAAGATCTGAACGAAGATAAGTTAAATTCGTGGACAAAGATCTGAACGAAGATAAGTTAAATTCGTGGACAAAGATCTGAACGAAGATAAGTTAAATTCGTGGACAAAGATCTGAACGAAGATAAGTTAAATTCGTGGACAAAGATCTGAACGAAGATAAGTTAAATTCGTGGACAAAGATCTGAACGAAGATAAGTTAAATTCGTGGACAAAGATCTGAACGAAGATAAGTTAAATTCGTGGACAAAGATCTGAACGAAGATAAGTTAAATTCGTGGACAAAGATCTGAACGAAGATAAGTTAAATTCGTGGACAAAGATCTGAACGAAGATAAGTTAAATTCGTGGACAAAGATCTGAACGAAGATAAGTTAAATTCGTGGACAAAGATCTGAACGAAGATAAGTTAAATTCGTGGACAAAGATCTGAACGAAGATAAGTTAAATTCGTGGACAAAGATCTGAACGAAGATAAGTTAAATTCGTGGACAAAGATCTGAACGAAGATAAGTTAAATTCGTGGACAAAGATCTGAACGAAGATAAGTTAAATTCGTGGACAAAGATCTGAACGAAGATAAGTTAAATTCGTGGACAAAGATCTGAACGAAGATAAGTTAAATTCGTGGACAAAGATCTGAACGAAGATAAGTTAAATTCGTGGACAAAGATCTGAACGAAGATAAGTTAAATTCGTGGACAAAGATCTGAACGAAGATAAGTTAAATTCGTGGACAAAGATCTGAACGAAGATAAGTTAAATTCGTGGACAAAGATCTGAACGAAGATAAGTTAAATTCGTGGACAAAGATCTGAACGAAGATAAGTTAAATTCGTGGACAAAGATCTGAACGAAGATAAGTTAAATTCGTGGACAAAGATCTGAACGAAGATAAGTTAAATTCGTGGACAAAGATCTGAACGAAGATAAGTTAAATTCGTGGACAAAGATCTGAACGAAGATAAGTTAAGTTCGTAGAGCCAACGAACTTAACGACAGAAAAGTGTTCGGGAGGCTTTTGAGAGAATAACCACCAAACAAACGATCTCAAACCCTTCGATAAGATATCGAATGCTCTGTTGTGAGTTTTTTTTTTTTTTTTTTTTTTTTTTTTTTTTTTTTTTTTTTTTTTTTTTTTTTTTTTTTTTTTTTTTTTTTTTTTTTTTTTTTTTTTTTTTTTTTTTTTTTTTTTTTTTTTTTTTTTTTTTTTTTTTTTTTTTTTTTTTTTTTTTTTTTTTTTTTTTTTTTTTTTTTTTTTTTTTTTTTTTTTTTTTTTTTTTTTTTTTTTTTTTTTTTTTTTTTTTTTTTTTTTTTTTTTTTTTTTTTTTTTTTTTTTTTTTTTTTTTTTTTTTTTTTTTTTTTTTTTTTTTTTTTTTTTTTTTTTTTTTTTTTTTTTTTTTTTTTTTTTTTTTTTTTTTTTTTTTTTTTTTTTTTTTTTTTTTTTTTTTTTTTTTTTTTTTTTTTTTTTTTTTTTTTTTTTTTTTTTTTTTTTTTTTTTTTTTTTTTTTTTTTTTTTTTTTTTTTTTTTTTTTTTTTTTTTTTTTTTTTTTTTTTTTTTTTTTTTTTTTTTTTTTTTTTTTTTTTTTTTTTTTTTTTTTTTTTTTTTTTTTTTTTTTTTTTTTTTTTTTTTTTTTTTTTTTTTTTTTTTTTTTTTTTTTTTTTTTTTTTTTTTTTTTTTTTTTTTTTTTTTTTTTTTTTTTTTTTTTTTTTTTTTTTTTTTTTTTTTTTTTTTTTTTTTTTTTTTTTTTTTTTTTTTTTTTTTTTTTTTTTTTTTTTTTTTTTTTTTTTTTTTTTTTTTTTTTTTTTTTTTTTTTTTTTTTTTTTTTTTTTTTTTTTTTTTTTTTTTTTTTTTTTTTTTTTTTTTTTTTTTTTTTTTTTTTTTTTTTTTTTTTTTTTTTTTTTTTTTTTTTTTTTTTTTTTTTTTTTTTTTTTTTTTTTTTTTTTTTTTTTTTTTTTTTTTTTTTTTTTTTTTTTTTTTTTTTTTTTTTTTTTTTTTTTTTTTTTTTTTTTTTTTTTTTTTTTTTTTTTTTTTTTTTTTTTTTTTTTTTTTTTTTTTTTTTTTTTTTTTTTTTTTTTTTTTTTTTTTTTTTTTTTTTTTTTTTTTTTTTTTTTTTTTTTTTTTTTTTTTTTTTTTTTTTTTTTTTTTTTTTTTTTTTTTTTTTTTTTTTTTTTTTTTTTTTTTTTTTTTTTTTTTTTTTTTTTTTTTTTTTTTTTTTTTTTTTTTTTTTTTTTTTTTTTTTTTTTTTTTTTTTTTTTTTTTTTTTTTTTTTTTTTTTTTTTTTTTTTTTTTTTTTTTTTTTTTTTTTTTTTTTTTTTTTTTTTTTTTTTTTTTTTTTTTTTTTTTTTTTTTTTTTTTTTTTTTTTTTTTTTTTTTTTTTTTTTTTTTTTTTTTTTTTTTTTTTTTTTTTTTTTTTTTTTTTTTTTTTTTTTTTTTTTTTTTTTTTTTTTTTTTTTTTTTTTTTTTTTTTTTTTTTTTTTTTTTTTTTTTTTTTTTTTTTTTTTTTTTTTTTTTTTTTTTTTTTTTTTTTTTTTTTTTTTTTTTTTTTTTTTTTTTTTTTTTTTTTTTTTTTTTTTTTTTTTTTTTTTTTTTTTTTTTTTTTTTTTTTTTTTTTTTTTTTTTTTTTTTTTTTTTTTTTTTTTTTTTTTTTTTTTTTTTTTTTTTTTTTTTTTTTTTTTTTTTTTTTTTTTTTTTTTTTTTTTTTTTTTTTTTTTTTTTTTTTTTTTTTTTTTTTTTTTTTTTTTTTTTTTTTTTTTTTTTTTTTTTTTTTTTTTTTTTTTTTTTTTTTTTTTTTTTTTTTTTTTTTTTTTTTTTTTTTTTTTTTTTTTTTTTTTTTTTTTTTTTTTTTTTTTTTTTTTTTTTTTTTTTTTTTTTTTTTTTTTTTTTTTTTTTTTTTTTTTTTTTTTTTTTTTTTTTTTTTTTTTTTTTTTTTTTTTTTTTTTTTTTTTTTTTTTTTTTTTTTTTTTTTTTTTTTTTTTTTTTTTTTTTTTTTTTTTTTTTTTTTTTTTTTTTTTTTTTTTTTTTTTTTTTTTTTTTTTTTTTTTTTTTTTTTTTTTTTTTTTTTTTTTTTTTTTTTTTTTTTTTTTTTTTTTTTTTTTTTTTTTTTTTTTTTTTTTTTTTTTTTTTTTTTTTTTTTTTTTTTTTTTTTTTTTTTTTTTTTTTTTTTTTTTTTTTTTTTTTTTTTTTTTTTTTTTTTTTTTTTTTTTTTTTTTTTTTTTTTTTTTTTTTTTTTTTTTTTTTTTTTTTTTTTTTTTTTTTTTTTTTTTTTTTTTTTTTTTTTTTTTTTTTTTTTTTTTTTTTTTTTTTTTTTTTTTTTTTTTTTTTTTTTTTTTTTTTTTTTTTTTTTTTTTTTTTTTTTTTTTTTTTTTTTTTTTTTTTTTTTTTTTTTTTTTTTTTTTTTTTTTTTTTTTTTTTTTTTTTTTTTTTTTTTTTTTTTTTTTTTTTTTTTTTTTTTTTTTTTTTTTTTTTTTTTTTTTTTTTTTTTTTTTTTTTTTTTTTTTTTTTTTTTTTTTTTTTTTTTTTTTTTTTTTTTTTTTTTTTTTTTTTTTTTTTTTTTTTTTTTTTTTTTTTTTTTTTTTTTTTTTTTTTTTTTTTTTTTTTTTTTTTTTTTTTTTTTTTTTTTTTTTTTTTTTTTTTTTTTTTTTTTTTTTTTTTTTTTTTTTTTTTTTTTTTTTTTTTTTTTTTTTTTTTTTTTTTTTTTTTTTTTTTTTTTTTTTTTTTTTTTTTTTTTTTTTTTTTTTTTTTTTTTTTTTTTTTTTTTTTTTTTGTTTGTTTTTTTTTTTGTTTTGTTTGTTTATTTGTTTTTTTTTTTTTTATTTTTTTTTTTTTTTATATTTTATTTTATTTAGGATTAGTTTTCATTTCAGCAGATTAGTAAGCAATTAAGGATAGGTAGAATGAGTAAGAATAGCAAAGCAGAAGCGTCAATGTTAGAATTAACTAGGAAAGTGCCAGAAACACCTAATTCGCCAATTAAGGTGCCTGATCCGGAAATACCATTTTCAGCTAAGTCTACTCACATTAGAATGGTGCAGAACTTGGAGTTCGCGTGTGTGAGCCCACTTCAGGAACCAGCGCCGCTGGAGACCTTCCAAGAGCCGCTGGTGACACTCAGGCACCAG
Source organism: Erigeron breviscapus (assembly GCA_034093135.1). Taxonomy (NCBI): domain Eukaryota; kingdom Viridiplantae; phylum Streptophyta; class Magnoliopsida; order Asterales; family Asteraceae; genus Erigeron; species Erigeron breviscapus. The sequence goes on along the minus strand of CM067170.1, from coordinate 11,634,394 downwards.
CGCCGCTGGAGTGACTCCCAGCGTCGCTTGTGAGCCCACTTCAGGAACCAGCGCCGCTGGAGACCTTCCAAGAGCCGCTGGTGACACTCAGGCACCAGCGCCGCTGGAGTGACTCCCAGCGTCGCTTGTGAGCCCACTTCAGGAACCAGCGCCGCTGGAGACCTTCCAAGAGCCGCTGGTGACACTCAGGCACCAGCGCCGCTGGAGTGACTCCCAGCGTCGCTTGTGAGCCCACTTCAGGAACCAGCGCCGCTGGAGACCTTCCAAGAGCCGCTGGTGACACTCAGGAACCAGCGCCGCTGGAGACTCCCAGCGTCGCTTGTGAGCCCACTACAGGCACCAGCGCCGCTGGAGTGACTCCCAGCGTCGCTTGTGAGCCCACTTCAGGAACCAGCGCCGCTGGAGACCTTCCAAGAGCCGCTGGTGACACTCAGGCACCAGCGCCGCTGGAGTGACTCCCAGCGTCGCTTGTGAGCCCACTTCAGGAACCAGCGCCGCTGGAGACCTTCCAAGAGCCGCTGGTGACACTCAGGCACCAGCGCCGCTGGAGTGACTCCCAGCGTCGCTTGTGAGCCCACTTCAGGAACCAGCGCCGCTGGAGACCTTCCAAGAGCCGCTGGTGACACTCAGGCACCAGCGCCGCTGGAGTGACTCCCAGCGTCGCTTGTGAGCCCACTTCAGGAACCAGCGCCGCTGGAGACCTTCCAAGAGCCGCTGGTGACACTCAGGAACCAGCGCCGCTGGAGTACTCCCAGCGTCGCTTGTGAGCCCACTTCAGGAACCAGCGCCGCTGGAGACTCCCAGCGTCGCTTGTGAGCCCACTTCAGGAACCAGCGCCGCTGGAGACCCCAAGAGCCGCTGGTGACACTCAGGCACCAGCGCCGCTGGAGTGACTCCCAGCGTCGCTTGTGAGCCCACTTCAGGAACCAGCGCCGCTGGAGACCTTCCAAGAGCCGCTGGTGACACTCAGGCACCAGCGCCGCTGGAGTGACTCCCAGCGTCGCTTGTGAGCCCACTTCAGGAACCAGCGCCGCTGGAGACCTTCCAAGAGCCGCTGGTGACACTCAGGCACCAGCGCCGCTGGAGTGACTCCCAGCGTCGCTTGTGAGCCCACTTCAGGAACCAGCGCCGCTGGAGACCTTCCAAGAGCCGCTGGTGACACTCAGGCACCAGCGCCGCTGGAGTGACTCCCAGCGTCGCTTGTGAGCCCACTTCAGGAACCAGCGCCGCTGGAGACCTTCCAAGAGCCGCTGGTGACACTCAGGAACCAGCGCCGCTGGAGACTCCCAGCGTCGCTTGTGAGCCCACTTCAGGAACCAGCGCCGCTGGAGTACTCCCAGCGTCGCTTGTGAGCCCACTTCAGGAACCAGCGCCGCTGGAGACCCCAAGAGCCGCTGTGACACCAGGCACCAGCGCCGCTGGAGTGACTCCCAGCGTCGCTTGTGAGCCCACTTCAGGAACCAGCGCCGCTGGAGACCTTCCAAGAGCCGCTGGTGAACCCAGAATGAAGTCCAGCGCCGCTGGTACTCCCAGCGTCGCTTGTGAGCCCACTTCAGGAACCAGCGCCGCTGGAGACCCCAAGAGCCGCTGTGACACCAGGCACCAGCGCCGCTGGAGTGACTCCCAGCGTCGCTTGTGAGCCCACTTCAGGAACCAGCGCCGCTGGAGACCTTCCAAGAGCCGCTGGTGAACCCAGAATGAAGTCCAGCGCCGCTGGTACCTTCCAGCCGCTGGTGAACCCAGAATGAAGTCCAGCGCCGCTGGTACCGCCCAGGTCAGATTCGAGGACTCGATCAAAACCGTACAACCGAACAGTTCCGTACCCGCAGAAGCTGAGAAAGAGTCGAGTGGAGCAGAGAGGAGAAATCTTCAAGGATACACTTTACGGGACGAAGGTAACGATTCCATTTACAGAGTTGGTTAGGCTGACACCGGGATATGCTAGGTACATTAAGGATATGATTAAGGAAGATAGGATCCCGAAGGATGTCCATGGAATAGAGGAGGTCAAAGGCATACTGGAAAAAGGCGATGAGTTTATTACACCTAAGCTAGATGATCCTGGTAGTTTTGTTATACCTTGTAAGATAGGAAATAAGATTAGTTGTGATTGTTTAGCCGATTTAGGAGCTAGTATTAAGTTAATGCCCTGGACAATTTACACTAAGCTAAGTGACGCAGCTTTAGATACCACCATGATGACCATTAAGTTAGCAGACCAGACATTTCAGCGTCCCTTAGGCAAAACCCATACGGTGATAGTAACCGTAGGAGACCTACACTTCCAGGCAGAATTTGTGGTTATGAACATACCCGAAGATAAGAAAGTACCAATAATCTTAGGTAGACCTTTCCTGAATACTGCTAGGGCAGTAATAGATGTAGCAGAGCGCAGGATCACTATAGGGAACGGTCGGAGAAAGCTTAGTTTGACCATGGAAGGAGACCCAGACCTAGGGAGAGATGACATAGGAGTTTGTACCGAAGAAGTAGAAATAGTAGAGGTAGACAATAAAGCCAATCAGGAAATAGAGGAAGTCTTGGAAGTAGGATCACCTGACCGCCCATGGGATTTAGGAGAACTAGAAGAAGATGAGTTTAATGGAACCCTAGTGCAGACACCCAATAACCTAGTAACCTCTTTGTTAAGACGATCTTCTACACGATCGTCCTAGTGATTCTTTGCTTTGGTATTAAGACGATCTTCTACACGATCGTCCTAGTGATTCTTTGCTTTGGTATTAAGACGATCTTCTACACGATCGTCCTAGTGATTCTTTGCTTTGGTATTAAGACGATCTTCTACACGATCGTCCTAGTGATTCTTTGCTTTGGTATTAAGACGATCTTCTACACGATCGTCCTAGTGATTCTTTGCTTTGGTATTAAGACGATCTTCTACACGATCGTCCTAGTGATTCTTTGCTTTGGTATTAAGACGATCTTCTACACGATCGTCCTAGTGATTCTTTGCTTTGGTATTAAGACGATCTTCTACACGATCGTCCTAGTGATTCTTTGCTTTGGTATTAAGACGATCTTCTACACGATCGTCCTAGTGATTCTTTGCTTTGGTATTAAGACGATCTTCTACATGATCGTCCTAGTGTTTCTTTGCTTTGGTATTAAGACGATCTCCATAAGATCGTCCTAGTGGTTATCTTTGCTTTGGTATTAAGACGATCTTCTAAGATCGTCCTAGTGTTTCTTTGCTTTGGTATTAAGACGATCTTCATAAGATAGTCCTAATATTTCTAGACGATCTTCTAAGACAATCTAAGACGATCTTCTACAAGATCGTCCTAGTGTTTCTTTGCTTTGGTATTAAGACGATCTTCATAAGATCGTCCTAATATTCTAAGACGATCTTCTAGTTCCAATTTTCTAAGACGATCTTCTAAGTTCCAATTTTCTAAGACGATCTTCTAAGTTCCAATTTTCTAAGACGATCTTCTAAGTTCCAAATTTTCAAAACGATCTTCAAGTTTCTAAGACGATCTTCTACAAGATCGTCCTAGTGTTTCTTTGCTTTGGTATTAAGACGATCTTCATAAGATCGTCCTAATATTCTAAGACGATCTTCTGTTCAATTTTCAAGACGATCTTCTAAGTTCAATTTTCTAAGACGATCTTCTAAGTTCCAATTTTCTAAGACGATCTTCTAAGTTCAATTCTAAGACGATCTTCTCAAGATCGTCCTAGTGTTTCTTTGCTTTGGTATTAAGACGATCTTCAAGTCAATTTCTAAGACGATCTTCTACATGATCGTCCTAGTGTTTCTTTGCTTTGGTATTAAGACGATCTCCATAAGATCGTCCTAGTGTTTCTTTGCTTTGGTATTAAGACGATCTTCTACAAGATCGTCCTAGTGTTTCTTTGCTTTGTATAAAAACGATCTTCAAGTTTCTAAGACGATCTTCTACAAGATCGTCCTAGTGTTTCTTTGCTTTGGTATTAAGACGATCTTCATAAGATCGTCCTAATATTTTCTAAGACGATCTTCTAAGATCGTCCTAGTGTTTCTTTGCTTTGGTATTAAGACGATCTTCAAGCCAATTTCTAAGACGATCTTCTACATGATCGTCCTAGTGTTTCTTTGCTTTGGTATTAAGACGATCTCCATAAGATCGTCCTAGTGTTTCTTTGCTTTGGTATTAAGACGATCTTCTTAAGATCGTCCTAGTGTTTCTTTGCTTTGGTATTAAGACGATCTTCAAACGATCTAAGCCGATCTTCTACAAGATCGTCCTAGTGTTTCTTTGCTTTGGTATTAAGACGATCTTCTACAAGATCGTCCTAGTGTTTCTTTGCTTTGGTATTAAGACGATCTTCATAAGATCGTCCTAATATTTCTAAGACGATCTTCTTCATTCAAGATCGTTCTAAGTTCCAATTTTCTAAGACGATCTTCTAAGTTCCAAATTTACAAAACGATCTTCTCAAGATCGTTTCATTTTTTTTAATCAAAAACAACAAAAATAAATACAAATCATTGTTTATTCATTTCAGATGTCAACAATGAAGTTTTCAGAGCTTGAGATCAGAAAGAATTTCTTAGCCAAACAACAAAAGATGAAACCATGGCTATTCGGGGATATTGATGCTGATTCTGAAGATCTCACATGCTTAATGACATCAACAACCAATCTTTCACCGAATACTTCACAAACAACAACTGAGGTACAATTCATCTCCACAGATGATTACTTGTCTGTCCAAACAACTGCTGATACTTTGACAAAGCAAAATCTTACTTTGAAAAATAATCTGAAAATGGCTAAACAAGAGTTTGATAAACTTAATGAAGATTTTTCAGAACTCTCAATAGCTCATGAAGCTCTCAAAGTGAATTATGATTCTTTAAAAGAAATGCATTTGTCAAGTAACAGTTCTCAGGTTGTTTCACCCAATGCTCAATTGACCAACAAATGTCAAGATCTTGAAAAAACTGTTCATTCACTCAAGCAAACCATTGAAACATTAAAGCTTGAGAAAGCCAATGAATGGTTAAGAGCAAATGCTAGACAAGCTGATGTTGAGTTTCTCACAAATAAAATGAAAGATTTTAGACCCAACTGTGAAAAACATGAAAGACAGATTTCTGATCTAAACAGTACTTGTTTTCTCAAAGGAGTTGAAATTGAAACTCTTCAAAAACAAGTTGAGGATTTGAAAACAAACATTTTGTTCTATCAAGAAAAACTCTATAAAGTTGAACAAAATCCTCTTCTGAATTTCACTGCTTATTACAATAAGTCAAAGATAGATAGATCAGAACTTCTTCTTGGTTTGGGTTATGAGAATCCAACACACTTAAGCAAAATTCAAAAAGAAGAAATTGGTCCACTTTATGATGGGAAATGTCTCAGATTTGGCATGATTCAAGAGTTCATCAGACCATCTGAGGATGACTTTGAGTCAGATGATGTTGAAAGACAAAAACCAAACAGTTTTCAGATTGATTATGTTGCTATTAATGATACATACAAGAAAACTCATAAAAGATCCATCTATGAGTTAGAAGAAATAGACAGCATTTCAATTCCTGAAAATGAGTCTCAAAAAGATTGTTCAAAACCAAATTCAGAAAGATTTTACATTCCAACTACCATATTGGAAAAAGAAATTGAAGGTTTAAAACAAAAGATTGAGTCTCAACAACAAGTCATTGAACATCTGAAAACTCAAAATCATTCTCCAAAGGTAAGTGAGACCAAACCAATTCAAATGATGCATGATCTAACTTCTGTTGATTGCTCCACTCCAGTCAAAGGGAGTGAGAATTTTAAAGATATGCAGGTTGATAGCATCTCTCCTGAAGAGATTCATGATATGTCCACTTCCATGCTATCATCATTCTTTCAAATTGAAGAGAAAGTTCAAGCTTTGAAAGCTAAACATCGTGCTTCTGTCAAGAAAATACTTTCTTTTGATACCCCTGTGATCACCTCTGTTGACCAAAATAAAGTGAACTTAGAGCAAAAGATTGAGATTCCTACTGATTTTAAGGCTGAAGCAAAAGCATTAATTGAAAAATTGACAAACAAAAATGTTTTCAAATCAAAAGTTCAAACCAAAGGAATACAATTTACTTATCCAGATTTTTCTGTTGAAGAATTTGATAAGTTTTTGAAAACTGATCATGTTTTTGCACCAGAAGTTGAAAAAGAGCTTGAAAAAATCTCACCCAAAAAGCCTAAACCAAAGAAGGAATCTAAATCTAAGTTTGCTCCAACTTCATTTTATTTACCCAAAGGTCAGTATGCAACAACTGTCAAAGGTAAGAAAGCAATTTCTGCTTACTCAAAGCCTAAAGTTAATATTTCATCTGTTTCTAGAACCTCAGCTTCTAAGGCTATCTCTAAATCTAGTTCTTTACCTAAGATATCTAAAACTAGCCAAGATTTGCTAATAAAAGATACATCCAATGGTATAACTAGTTATAGAGATCAGTATGGTTGGTTCACTGTTACAAATCAAAAGAAACAGCATAACAAATCTTCCACCAAGAAAACACAAAAACAGAATATGTTTTTATCTCCTCGAACTAATTCCAAGAATTTATCTGATACAGGAGAGAAGACATCAAATAGTACCCATAAGTGGATTCCTAAATCATCAGTTAGAAGAAATTGGATGGCTAATGATTACAAGAAGGAAGTTCCTGATAGGAAAATTAATTCAAATTTGAGTAATCTAGCTAAACCATGGTCGGTAAGAAATTCTAAACCTTCTACTGTGATTTCTAAACCTTTGATTGTTGATTCCAATGGGATTGTGGTGAATCTAAAGAATAAACCTCTTGTTCGAAAACCTCATTTATATACTTTGAATGAAACCACTAACCCCAAAGGACCCATTCAAAGGTGGGTACCTAGAAAAACCTAATTTTGTTTTGCAGGTAATAAAGGTCTGTGTTTAGTATTTCAATCTCGGATACTGTTTAACACATGATCCTGGAATGAGTTTCTTTTCAAGAAACAATCTCAAATAAGTGCTCGTTACCAATGCGCTTACTTGCCTCTGCATGTTCTGTACAAATCCTTCATCTCTTTCTCTTTCATTCATTATCTGTCAAACATTGATGCTATGCTTATGTGCAATGTGCTTAAATATCATGCAATGTTTGAGGGGGAGAAAAAGGATAATTCATGAATCTAGGGGGAGTTTGTGTATTTGCACTATTTGAAGAGAACTCATTGTTTATTTTAGAAAAACCAAAAATAATATTGAAAAATCATAAAAAAAAAAAAAAAAAAAAAAAAAAAAAAAAAAAAAAAAAAAAAAAAAAAAAAAAAAAAAAAAAAAAAAAAAAAAAAAAAAAAAAAAAAAAAAAAAAAAAAAAAAAAAAAAAAAAAAAAAAAAAAAAAAAAAAAAAAAAAAAAAAAAAAAAAAAAAAAAAAAAAAAAAAAAAAAAAAAAAAAAAAAAAAAAAAAAAAAAAAAAAAAAAAAAAAAAAAAAAAAAAAAAAAAAAAAAAAAAAAAAAAAAAAAAAAAAAAAAAAAAAAAAAAAAAAAAAAAAAAAAAAAAAAAAAAAAAAAAAAAAAAAAAAAAAAAAAAAAAAAAAAAAAAAAAAAAAAAAAAAAAAAAAAAAAAAAAAAAAAAAAAAAAAAAAAAAAAAAAAAAAAAAAAAAAAAAAAAAAAAAAAAAAAAAAAAAAAAAAAAAAAAAAAAAAAAAAAAAAAAAAAAAAAAAAAAAAAAAAAAAAAAAAAAAAAAAAAAAAAAAAAAAAAAAAAAAAAAAAAAAAAAAAAAAAAAAAAAAAAAAAAAAAAAAAAAAAAAAAAAAAAAAAAAAAAAAAAAAAAAAAAAAAAAAAAAAAAAAAAAAAAAAAAAAAAAAAAAAAAAAAAAAAAAAAAAAAAAAAAAAAAAAAAAAAAAAAAAAAAAAAAAAAAAAAAAAAAAAAAAAAAAAAAAAAAAAAAAAAAAAAAAAAAAAAAAAAAAAAAAAAAAAAAAAAAAAAAAAAAAAAAAAAAAAAAAAAAAAAAAAAAAAAAAAAAAAAAAAAAAAAAAAAAAAAAAAAAAAAAAAAAAAAAAAAAAAAAAAAAAAAAAAAAAAAAAAAAAAAAAAAAAAAAAAAAAAAAAAAAAAAAAAAAAAAAAAAAAAAAAAAAAAAAAAAAAAAAAAAAAAAAAAAAAAAAAAAAAAAAAAAAAAAAAAAAAAAAAAAAAAAAAAAAAAAAAAAAAAAAAAAAAAAAAAAAAAAAAAAAAAAAAAAAAAAAAAAAAAAAAAAAAAAAAAAAAAAAAAAAAAAAAAAAAAAAAAAAAAAAAAAAAAAAAAAAAAAAAAAAAAAAAAAAAAAAAAAAAAAAAAAAAAAAAAAAAAAAAAAAAAAAAAAAAAAAAAAAAAAAAAAAAAAAAAAAAAAAAAAAAAAAAAAAAAAAAAAAAAAAAAAAAAAAAAAAAAAAAAAAAAAAAAAAAAAAAAAAAAAAAAAAAAAAAAAAAAAAAAAAAAAAAAAAAAAAAAAAAAAAAAAAAAAAAAAAAAAAAAAAAAAAAAAAAAAAAAAAAAAAAAAAAAAAAAAAAAAAAAAAAAAAAAAAAAAAAAAAAAAAAAAAAAAAAAAAAAAAAAAAAAAAAAAAAAAAAAAAAAAAAAAAAAAAAAAAAAAAAAAAAAAAAAAAAAAAAAAAAAAAAAAAAAAAAAAAAAAAAAAAAAAAAAAAAAAAAAAAAAAAAAAAAAAAAAAAAAAAAAAAAAAAAAAAAAAAAAAAAAAAAAAAAAAAAAAAAAAAAAAAAAAAAAAAAAAAAAAAAAAAAAAAAAAAAAAAAAAAAAAAAAAAAAAAAAAAAAAAAAAAAAAAAAAAAAAAAAAAAAAAAAAAAAAAAAAAAAAAAAAAAAAAAAAAAAAAAAAAAAAAAAAAAAAAAAAAAAAAAAAAAAAAAAAAAAAAAAAAAAAAAAAAAAAAAAAAAAAAAAAAAAAAAAAAAAAAAAAAAAAAAAAAAAAAAAAAAAAAAAAAAAAAAAAAAAAAAAAAAAAAAAAAAAAAAAAAAAAAAAAAAAAAAAAAAAAAAAAAAAAAAAAAAAAAAAAAAAAAAAAAAAAAAAAAAAAAAAAAAAAAAAAAAAAAAAAAAAAAAAAAAAAAAAAAAAAAAAAAAAAAAAAAAAAAAAAAAAAAAAAAAAAAAAAAAAAAAAAAAAAAAAAAAAAAAAAAAAAAAAAAAAAAAAAAAAAAAAAAAAAAAAAAAAAAAAAAAAAAAAAAAAAAAAAAAAAAAAAAAAAAAAAAAAAAAAAAAAAAAAAAAAAAAAAAAAAAAAAAAAAAAAAAAAAAAAAAAAAAAAAAAAAAAAAAAAAAAAAAAAAAAAAAAAAAAAAAAAAAAAAAAAAAAAAAAAAAAAAAAAAAAAAAAAAAAAAAAAAAAAAAAAAAAAAAAAAAAAAAAAAAAAAAAAAAAAAAAAAAAAAAAAAAAAAAAAAAAAAAAAAAAAAAAAAAAAAAAAAAAAAAAAAAAAAAAAAAAAAAAAAAAAAAAAAAAAAAAAAAAAAAAATTTCAACAAAAAAAAAAACTTTGTGTTTTGTGTCAAAGTGCTTTGTATTATCATATAATCACAATTTATTTGAAATACAGGGAATCGAATGCATATGTGATATTGGAATGATTTAGATGCATGTTTAGGTTATATGTGTATGTATATTACATGTTTTTATGCTTAGTTTTGAGATTTCGAAAATTCAAAAACCTGCTATCTTTTTGTTTTTGTGAAGAAGATGACCTAAGACGATCTAGAATAGATTGTTTGATTTCAGTGATGTGAGTTGATTAGTATTGCTTTCTATGATTCATATAAGTGTTTTTGTTTGTATAATTGCCATGAAACCCTTGAGACCAAGACAAGGACGATCTTGTCAGGATCGTTCTAGAGTCTGAACGCTGTGTGGTTGTTGTTTCAAATTGAAAATCAAAAGAATGGGTAACTGAACTCGTAAGAGATCGGTTTGCTCAAAAACTAATACGTTTAAATATAAAGAGGAAATCATTGTGATGATTTCACTTTATATTTCAAAGTGTTAGAATTTTTTTTGTGTTTAAAACGATCTTGAACAAGATCGTTCCATTTTCCTCACTTCAAATTTAATTGTTGGCTGATCATTGAAAAAGGATAAGGGTTTTGTTCGTGATCTCATTCTAAGCATTTTATTTCATAATCACATTGTCTTCAGATCACTTATTCAAGTAAGAAACTGTTCTTAAATGCTAAACTTATTTTTTCCATTTCTTGAATTTTGATCGACTGGTAATGCATATGTGATATTGGAATGATTTAGATGCATGTTTAGGTTATATGTGTATGTATATTACATGTTTTTATGCTTAGTTTTGAGATTTCGAAAATTCAAAAACCTGCTATCTTTTTGTTTTTGTGAAGAAGATGACCTAAGACGATCTAGAATAGATTGTTTGATTTCAGTGATGTGAGTTGATTAGTATTGCTTTCTATGATTCATATAAGTGTTTTTACCATGTTTTGTTGTGAAAAGAAATCATTTGGTATTAAGAGTTTCACTGAAAAGGTTCAGACGATTTTGGGCAAAATTCTCTTAGTTTCAAGTGTTTTGTTTCTAAGACGATCTTGCCAAGACCGTCTTTGTTCCCCTTCCTTGTATAAATTTGCCATGAAACCCTTGAGACCAAGACAAGGACGATCTTGTCAAGATCGTCCTAGGTTCCATACTTAGAAATTTTTTTCTCCAAAAATTTTTTTTAATTTTTTTTCTTTGTGTTTTGTGTCAAAGTGCTTTGTATTATCATATAATCACAATTTATTTGAAATACAGGGAATCGAACGCCTTTGTGTACTTCCTTGCTATTTTAAATACAGGGAATCGAACGCCTTTGTGTACTTCCTTGCTATTTTAAATACCTTGTACTTATATGATTATACTTTATATTCTGCGTTTATCTTCTCATTTCAAATGATTTATTTAAATCATTTGAGTGAACCTTGTTATTTGCTTTTCAAACATTATTTTTTGTATGCATTAAATTTTCTTTTGTCTTAAAACAGAAAAATCAAAAATGGATCATCAAGAAGTTGTTGAATATGATGAAGAGGTTGCACTAAATGAATCCATTGAAGAGATTCTCATTGCCGGAAATACAAGCAATATGAGAAACAACAGAGCATTATATGATCCATTCATTGCTCCCGGCTTTCAAATTGTTCCGAGAATTCTTCATAATCATCATCTCACATATGCACTTACTGTTGAACAAGACTTAGCTGAAGTCTACCTTTTTGATATGTGGAGATCGATTACATTTGTTCAACCTTATGATCCAACTAATCCAAAAGCAAAATCCAAGTCAAAATCTCCTGAACTACGTCGTCAAGGCTACTTTCAATATCAATTGACTTCAGGAGAAACAACATATGAGTTTGAATTCAATATAGATGACTTCAGAAGGATTTTAAGACTACCTGAAGCAGACTTCAATGGACATGTTGATTATGATGATTTTGAGTCCAATGAAGAGATGTTTGCTGCTTTAATTTCAATTGGCTATGAAGGTGCTTTGTCTAGAACCAAAGATTTCAAGTTGAAAAATCTACCAAAAATCTGGTATTATGTGTACTCCATCCTAAGCAACTGCTTAACTCCTTACACAAGAGGGATGGACAATCTGACACAGCCAATGCTGCACATCTTCTATGCTGTTGTTTTCAACAGACATTACGACATTGCTCAACTTCTGTGGGATCAGTTGATAGTATTAGTAAATGGCAAAGTCTCTGCTCCCAAGAAGTATATTCCATTTATAAGATTTCTAACAGCAATTGTCTACAGTGCCATAAGACAAGAAAGAAGCATTCCAAGGCTTCCAGACAGCAGCAAAGTGATCATACATTTTTATAAGTATGTTAGAGATTCTGGAACTGCTAACTAAAAAAAAAAAAAAAAAAAAAAAAAAAAAAAAAAAAAAAAAAAAAAAAAAAAAAAAAAAAAAAAAAAAAAAAAAAAAAAAAAAAAAAAAAAAAAAAAAAAAAAAAAAAAAAAAAAAAAAAAAAAAAAAAAAAAAAAAAAAAAAAAAAAAAAAAAAAAAAAAAAAAAAAAAAAAAAAAAAAAAAAAAAAAAAAAAAAAAAAAAAAAAAAAAAAAAAAAAAAAAAAAAAAAAAAAAAAAAAAAAAAAAAAAAAAAAAAAAAAAAAAAAAAAAAAAAACTTTGTGTTTTGTGTCAAAGTGCTTTGTATTATCATATAATCACAATTTATTTGAAATACAGGGAATCGAACGCCTTTGTGTACTTCCTTGCTATTTTAAAAACTTTGTGTTTTGTGTCAAAGTGCTTTGTATTATCATATAATCACAATTTATTTGAAATACAGGGAATCGAACGCCTTTGTGTACTTCCTTGCTATTTTAAATACCTTGTACTTATATGATTATACTTTATATTCTGCGTTTATCTTCTCATTTCAAATGATTTATTTAAATCATTTGAGTGAACCTTGTTATTTGCTTTTCAAACATTATTTTTTGTATGCATTAAATTTTCTTTTGTCTTAAAACAGAAAAATCAAAAATGGATCATCAAGAAGTTGTTGAATATTTGTATTATCATATAATCACAATTTATTTGAAATACAGGGAATCGAACGCCTTTGTGTACTTCCTTGCTATTTTAAATACCTTGTACTTATATGATTATACTTTATATTCTGCGTTTATCTTCTCATTTCAAATGATTTATTTAAATCATTTGAGTGAACCTTGTTATTTGCTTTTCAAACATTATTTTTTGTATGCATTAAATTTTCTTTTGTCTTAAAACAGAAAAATCAAAAATGGATCATCAAGAAGTTGTTGAATATGATGAAGAGGTTGCACTAAATGAATCCATTGAAGAGATTCTCATTGCCGGAAATACAAGCAATATGAGAAACAACAGAGCATTATATGATCCATTCATTGCTCCCGGCTTTCAAATTGTTCCGAGAATTCTTCATAATCATCATCTCACATATGCACTTACTGTTGAACAAGACTTAGCTGAAGTCTACCTTTTTGATATGTGGAGATCGATTACATTTGTTCAACCTTATGATCCAACTAATCCAAAAGCAAAATCCAAGTCAAAATCTCCTGAACTACGTCGTCAAGGCTACTTTCAATATCAATTGACTTCAGGAGAAACAACATATGAGTTTGAATTCAATATAGATGACTTCAGAAGGATTTTAAGACTACCTGAAGCAGACTTCAATGGACATGTTGATTATGATGATTTTGAGTCCAATGAAGAGATGTTTGCTGCTTTAATTTCAATTGGCTATGAAGGTGCTTTGTCTAGAACCAAAGATTTCAAGTTGAAAAATCTACCAAAAATCTGGTATTATGTGTACTCCATCCTAAGCAACTGCTTAACTCCTTACACAAGAGGGATGGACAATCTGACACAGCCAATGCTGCACATCTTCTATGCTGTTGTTTTCAACAGACATTACGACATTGCTCAACTTCTGTGGGATCAGTTGATAGTATTAGTAAATGGCAAAGTCTCTGCTCCCAAGAAGTATATTCCATTTATAAGATTTCTAACAGCAATTGTCTACAGTGCCATAAGACAAGAAAGAAGCATTCCAAGGCTTCCAGACAGCAGCAAAGTGATCATACATTTTTATAAGTATGTTAGAGATTCTGGAACTGCTAACTATACTTTCTTGATTCCATCATTTCTTTTAGATATGGTTTCAGATGCTGATGATGATAAGATAGCTTATCTGGACTGGATTAGAACAGCAATGGGACCGGAAAGCCTCCCGGTTCTTGCCCAAGCTGTACATAGGACACCTGGTGAGGGGTCAAGTGTTAAAAGAAAAGAGCGTGAGGGTGAATCCAGTTCCAGTAAGCCAAAGAGAAAGAAACAAAGAGGCGAAATGTTTGTGTTAAGGCTGAGTAAGCAAGTGCACCAAAAGAAGAAGAAAAAGAGTTCTTCAAAGAATCTCAAAAGCAAAGCTCAAGCCGAATCTTCTTCTGAAAAGACAATATCTGCTTCTGGTTCTCCAAAACCAATCCGATCACCACCCCCCAGAACACAAACACCTCAAACACCATCATCTCCATCTTCACCAAAATTACCTCAATCACCAATTCATCAATCTTCACCACTTCCGGAAATTACTACACCTGAACCACCTATCATACCTCAATCTACCTCAACCATACCTTCATCATCTTTTGTCCGATCTCCTCCACCGACATATACTCAAGGCCGAAAGAAATCAATTCCTGTGAATATTCGCAAAACTTTTAAAAGATCTCGCTTTGAGTATGACCGATTTCAAGAACCCGAACCAGAAGAAATGATTTCTACTGATAGTGATGCATCCGATGATGATGCCAATCAGTTTGCTGATGATGTTATGGACATCCCGGAGGGACAAGGAAGGACTGAGGGAGGGGTTGAAAATCTCAGAGAGGTTGAGAGGTCAGGGATAGGTGAAAGGCATAAAGAAAAAGTTGGCCTCCAATTAGTCTTAAACCAATATCAACGCCGGGTTTACCCTAGAGTAGAAGTCGAGCAACACAAACAACAACAACAACAACACCCCCACAAACAACAACAACAACAACAACAACAACACCCCCACAAACAACAACAACAACAACAACAACAACAACAACACCACCACAAACAACAACAACACCCCCACAAACAACAACAACAACAACAACAACACCAACAACAACACAAACAACAACAACAACACCCCCACAAACTACAACAACAACACCCCAACAAACAACAACAACAACAACAACACCCCCACAAACAACAACAACAACAACAACAACAACACCCCCACAAACAACAACAACAACAACAACACCCCCACAAACAACAACAACAACAACAACAACAACAACAAAACAACAACAACAACAACAACAACCACAACACCCCCACAAACAACAACAACAACAACAACAACCACAACACCCCCAGAAACAACAACAACAACAACACCCCCACAAACAACAACAACAACAACAACAACACCCCCACAAACACAAACAACAACAACAACAACAACCTTACCACCAACAACAACACCCCCACAAACAACAACAACACCCCCACAAACAACAACAACAACAACAACAACAACAACAACAACAACACCCCCACAAACAACAACAACAACAACAACAACAACAACACCCCCACAAACAACAACAACAACAACAACAACAACACCCCCACAAACAACAACAACAACAACAACAACAACAACAACAACCACAACACCCCCACAAACAACAACAACAACAACAACAACCACAACACCCCCACAAACAACAACAACACCCCCACAAACAACAACAACAACAACAACAACAACCACAACACCCCCACAAACAACAACAACAACAACAACAACAACAACAACAACACCCCCACAAACAACAACAACAACAACAACACCCCCACAAACAACAACAACAACAACACCCCCACAAACAACAACAACAACACTCCCACAAACAACAACAACAACAACAACCACAACAACAACACCCCCACAAACAACAACAACAACAACAACAACACCCCCACAAACAACAACAACAACAACACACAAACAACAACAACACCCCCACAAACAACAACAACAACAACAACAACAACAACAACAACAACAACAACACCCCCACAAACAACAACAACAACACCCCCACAAACAACAACAACAACAACAACAACACCCCACAAACAACAACAACAACACTCCCACAAACAACAACAACAACAACAACAACACCCCCACAAACAACAACAACAACACCCCCACAAACAACAACAACAACAACATCCACAACAACAACAACAACACCCCCACAAACAACAACAACACCCCCACAAACAACAACAACAACAACAACAACAACAACAACACCCCCACAAACAACAACAACAACAACAACACCAACAACAACAACAACAACAACAACAACAACACCCCCACAAACAACAACAACAACAACAACAACAACAACAACACCCCCACAAACAACAACAACAACAACAACAACACCCCCACAAACAACAACAACTACAAACAACAACAACACTCCCACAAACAACAACAACAACAACCCCACAAACAACAACAACAACAACAACACCCCCACAAACAACAACAACAACACATACAACAACAACACCCCCACAAACAACAACAACAACACATAACAACAACAACACCCCCACAAACAACAACAACAACAACAACAACAACACCCCCACAAACAACAACAACAACAACAACAACAACACCCCCACAAACAACAACAACAACACTCCCACAAACAACAACAACAACAACAACCACAACAACAACAACAACACCCCACAAACAACAACAACACCCCCACAAACAACAACAACAACAACAACAACAACAACAACAACCACAACACCCCCACAAACAACAACAACAACAACAACAACAACAACACCCCCACAAACAACAACAACAACAACAACAACAACAACAACACCCCCACAAACAACAACAACAACAACAACAACAACACCCCCACAAACAACAACAACAACAAACAACAACAACACCCCACAAACAACAACAACAACACCCCCACAAACAACAACAACAACAACAACACCCCCACAAACAACAACAACACCCCCACAAACTACAAAAACAACAACACCCCCACAAACTACAAAAACAACAACACCCCCACAAACAACAACAACAACATACAACAACAACACCCCACAAACAACAACAACAACACCCCCACAAACAACAACAACACCCCACAAACAACAACAACACCACAAACAACAACAACACCCCCACAAACAACAACAACAACAACAACAACAACAACAACACCCCCACAAACAACAACAACAACAACAACACAAACATACAACAACAACACCCCCACAAACAACAACAACAACAACAACAACAACACCCCCACAAACAACAACAACAACAACAACAACAACACCCCCACAAACAACAACAACAACAACAACAACAACACCCCCACAAACAACAACAACAACACATACAACAACAACACCCCCACAAACAACAACAACAACAACAACAACAACAACAACAACACCCCACAAACAACAACAACAACAACACCCCCACAAACAACAACAACAACACCCCACAAACAACAACAACACACTCCCACAAACAACAACAACAACAACACCCCCACAACAACAACAACACCCACAAACAACAACAACAACACCCCCACAAACAACAACAACAACAACAACAACAACAACAACAACAACAACAACAACAACAACAACAACAACAACAACAACAACAACAACAACACCCCCACAAACAACAACAACAACAACAACAACAACAACAACTACAACACCAACAACAACAACAACAACAACAACAACAACACCCCCACAAACAACAACAACAACAACAACAACAACACCCCCACAAACAACAACAACAACAACAACAACAACAACAACAACAACAACAACACTCCCACAAACAACAACAACAACAACAACAACACCCCCACAAACAACAACAACAACAACCTTACCACCAACTCCACCATCACAATCATTTCCAGATCCAAGTTCACCACATCATTCTTCAAGTTCATCTTCTGATTCTGATTCGTCTGAGTACTTAAGTGATTGCTCTCCAAACCGAATTGCAACCAGTGGTTTATCTACCGATACTTTAATCGTCGCTCTTATGAATCGGTTAAGATCTGAAGAACCAAATCTGTCGTCGCACAAAAGATCAATTTTTCAATCACTTCTTGCATACTTGTCTTTCCAAAATACACAACAGGAACAACAGGCTCAAATTGAAGCACTTCAAAAACGAGTTACTGAACTTGATCAACAATGTAGACTGGCTAATATCTCAAGGCGTCGGGATGATCAAGACCCTGATGATCAACCCGAGGGGGAGAATTTGAGAGATATTAGAGAGGGTCATGAGACACAAGCTCAAGATGATCAAGAAACTGTTCAAGAAGTTGTCACAGAGACTCAAGGAGGAACTCAAGAAGATTCAGATGATTTACCTCCACTCATCAGAAATATTTCTCATTATTATTCTTCCACATCAAGTTCTGATGAGTCAAGTGATCCTGATCCATTTCAACCAGAGAATGGTCATGATGATGAGTCTGATTCAGATAATCCAGATGATGCTCCTGCAAGTATTGCTCAAGAAGAATATGGAGAGGATATATTTGAAGAGATAGTCTATCAGCTCAGAAACCCAGAAAATCTTGAGACTCCAAATGAACTTGGACAAGGTGTTAGACATCCAAGAATCTCAAGAAATACGATATGGCAGATCAATGAAGGGTATTTTGCTGAGAATTATGAACAAATTTTGGATTTGAGAACTAGACCTGAAGAAATGGTGTGCAGAGCTAGATATCTTGAAGAAAGAGCCTTTCAAATTTATTGCTCACCGAGTGAAAGACTCAACATGACCTTGAACCGATTAAGAGCATTCTTTCTGTTCAGACATCAAGGTCAAAGAGATGCTTATATGGAGCTAATGAATGCTGAAAGTTCAGTGAGAGCTGAATGGTGGTACCAACAATTTCAAATTCCTATAACCAAAGTCCTTCAGTTGTTTACTCCTCTCAAGAGTCACAATCTCAGACTTGTTCGATTCAGAGTTCGTCGAGCTGATGGCCATGTCTATGTTGTTCAAGAAGAATCTTTTCAACAAATGACGATCTCTGACATTCTATTCCTCTACAATCAATATGCTTATCTGATAATCAAGAATCAAGATCAACTTTTAGCCTATGAAGTATTGAAAAGCCATATTCAAGCCTTGATAAGATTCTATGAATTCAATGACTTCCAGATTGGTTTGGAAAGAAGAACTAGCAAGATTAACCTTACAAGACCAAATCAAAGAGCCGAAGGTTATGAGCTAGATTCATTTCAGATTGGAGATCCAATTGAAAGCCTGGATGGATTTGTCTTCATCAATAGACTCAAGAGAAAGATTTTCATTCGTGCCTCTGAGTTTCCCAAATACTCAGATGGTACATTGAAATATTGTCTGTCAATTCTGAATGCAATCGATGAAGATTCTGACAATGAAGAAGATGAACAAATCAAGTCTCAGAGAGAAGACCATTTAAGACGTATCAAGAATACTCTTGATATGCGTCAGAAAATTAGAGATCTTATTGTCACAAGAACTTCCAAATCTCAAGAAGGAGTCATACATACCAAGACAGGTTCATGGGTTCATTGGAATCCAAGTCATGAACGTGGTCCCCATAATATTCCTCCTGTCAACTTCCAAGATCAACATCAAATGCTGCACGACGTTATAAGAAAAGGAAGAACAAGCAGAGACGTGCAAATAAGAGGAGGAGACAACAGAGGAAGTGATGATGGACAACCAAGCACTAAGGGGGAGAATGTTAGAAATTCAAAATAGTGCTTAGTTGTATTTGAAAAATAGTGTATTTTGTGTAAATATTGTTAGGTTGAGGGGGAGCTTTTGTAATATACTTAGAGTATAAATACCCCTCAAACCTTTATTCCTTGTAACCTTTTTCCCACTTCTGATTATCAATCAAACCAGAATTCACACACACACACCTTTCTCTCTCAAGAACACACACTAAAACACACACTTTCCACCATTGATGATTATCAACTTCCGCACATTAAACACGAATTATTAGGTTTTAACACCTATTCACTGCGTTCCTAAGAAGGGGGGAATGACGGTAGTGGCTAATGAGAAGGATGAGTTGATAGCAACTAGGACCGTTACTGGATGGAGAGTGTGTATAGATTATAGGAAGCTTAATGAGGCAACTAGGAAGGACCATTACCCATTACCATTCATGGACCAGATGTTAGAACGTCTGGCAGGGAACGAGTACTTTTGTTTTCTCGATGGTTTCTCTGGGTATCTTCAGATCCTTATTCATACTAAGGACCAAGGGAAGACAACTTTTACTTGTCCCTATGGCACTTATGCTTATAGGAAGATGCCCTTTGGATTATGTAATGCACCTGCGACATTTCAGCGATGTATGACAGCAATCTTTCAGGACATGTTAGAAAAGTCAGTAGAAGTATTTATGGACGACTTTTCAGTATTCGAAGACTCGTTTGATTCGTGTTTAAGGCATTTAGATAAGATGTTAGCTAGATGTGAGGAAACTAATTTAGTTCTTAATTGGGAGAAGTGTCATTTCATGGTTAAGGAAGGAATAGTGCTAGGGCATAAGATTTCCAAAGCAGGAATAGAAGTAGATAGAGCTAAGATTGATGTCATGGCTAAGTTACCATTACCAGTGAATGTAAAAGGAGTTAGGAGTTTCTTAGGTCATGCTGGGTTTTATAGAAGATTTATTAAGGATTTTTCTAAAATAGATAGACCAATGACTAGGCTTTTAGAGAAGGATGTTAGGTTTGATTTTGATGGAGAATGCGTTAAGGATTTTAAGAAACTTAAGAACCACCTTATAGAATCACCCATAGTTGTATCACCTGATTACGCATTACCTTTCGAGATAATGTGTAATGCTAGTGACTATGTCGTAGGAGCAGTTTTAGGACAGAGGATAGATAAGAATTTTAGGCCACTTTACTATGCTAGTAAGACCCTAAATGAAGCTCAAAGGAACTACACAACCACAGAAAAAGAATTGTTAGCAGTAGTCTTCGCCTTAGATAAGTTTAGGAGCTACATAGTGCTGCAGAAGGTGACCATTTTCACTGATCATTCGGCTATTAGATACTTGATTAATAAGAAGGATGCTAAGCCTAGGCTAATTAGATGGGTGTTACTGCTTCAGGAATTTGACTTAGAAATTAAGGATAAGAAAGGAGCAGAGAATGTTGCTGCAGATCACCTAAGTAGGTTAGACAACTTGGATGATGAGGAACAAGATGATGAGGAAATAGGAGAATCCTTCCCAGAAGAGAATCTAATGAGGGTAGAAGTAGAGGATAAGGAAGATGATCCCTGGTTTGCTGATATAGCAAACTACTTAGCTGCAGGAGTATTGCCATTACACTTAGACTACTACCATAGGAAGAAATTCTTCTCAGATCTTAAGTACTACTTTTGGGAAGAACCATATTTGTTTAGAGTTTGTGCAGATGGCATGGTTAGGAGATGTGTGTCAGAAAGTGAAAGTAGGAAGATATTAGATGATTGTCATTCACGACCAACAGGAGGACATTATGGACCATCAACAACAGCAAGGAAGGTTTTTGAAGCAGGATTCTTTTGGCCAGGAAATTTCCAAGAGGCCAAGACTTTAGTTAGCTTATGTGATACATGCCAGCGTCAGGGGTCGATCACTAAGAGAGATGAGATGCCACAGAAGAGCATACAGGTATGTGAAGTTTTCGATGTTTGGGGAATAGATTTTATGGGACCATTCCCACTTTCCCATAAGTATAAGTACATACTTGTAGCAGTAGATTATGTATCAAAGTGGGCTGAAGCTAAGGCTTTACCCACTAATGATGCCAAGTCTGTCATAGATTTCCTTAAGAACTTGTTCAGTAGATTTGGAATGCCGAAAGCCTTGATTAGTGATAGGGGTAGTCATTTTGCTAATGCTCAGCTAGAAAAAGTGCTCAAGAGGTATGGAGTCAGCCATAGGTTTTCAACAGCTTACCACCCTCAAATCAGTGGACAAGTAGAGAATACCAATAGGGCACTTAAGAGGATCTTAGAGAAGACAGTTAAGGATAACCCAAAGAACTGGTCAAATAGGTTAGATGACGCACTTTGGGCATTTAGGACAGCATATAAGACACCAATAGGTACAACACCATATAAGTTAGTTTATGGCAAAACTTGCCATTTGCCAATAGAAGTAGAACACAAGGCTTATTGGGCACTTAAGAGGATCTTAGAGAAGACAGTTAAGGATAACCCAAAGAACTGGTCAAATAGGTTAGATGACGCACTTTGGGCATTTAGGACAGCATATAAGACACCAATAGGTACAACACCATATAAGTTAGTTTATGGCAAAACTTGCCATTTGCCAATAGAAGTAGAACACAAGGCTTATTGGGCACTTAAGAACCTTGATCTTGACATGTTTGAAGCAGGAGATAGGAGACTTTTACAGCTTCACGAACTAGATGAAACTAGGTGGATGGCGTATGAGAACTCTAAGTTGTATAAGGAAAGAACAAAAGCTTGGCATGACAAAAGGATTAAGGCAAAAAGATTTAAGGAAGGAGATTTAGTGTTGCTTTTTAATTCTAGATTCAAACTTAAGTCACCTAAGTTTAAATCAAAATGGTCGGGACCATATAAGATCATTAGGGTATATTCTTCAGGATATGTAGAATTAAGAGCTAAAAATGGAGATTGTTTTATAGTTAATGGGCAGAGAGTTAAGGTTTATAACCAAGAAGTAGGAGAAAGAGAAGTCGATCCAAGTAACGACTTCACTTTCAAAATGACATAGATAAATAAGCAACTTAGGTTAGGAACTAACGTAGTTAATAAGGTATAGGAAATCTGTATTCTGTGCTAATATTGTAGGTCAAAGAGTAAAATGAGATCATGGAGCTCAGAAAGGAAGCGAAAGGTAAGTTTCTATGCCTAATCGGACTCACTAGCGCCGCTGGTAACATACCCAGCGCCGCTGGGAAGGTTCTGGGGGAAGTTTTGTTCAGATTTGTTCAAAAAAAATATATAAAAAAAAATAAATAATTTTCTTATCGTGCGTCGGCCAGGTTTTGACTAGTCAACAAAGGGCTTAAAACCCTTTTTCCTTTTCTTCTTCACAACAACAACAACAAACAAAAAAAACCCCCCCCCCCCTTCAAACCGATCGGCCACCACCACTACCACATTTTTCACCATTTTCTTTTGTTTTTCTTCTTGGAATCATGTCTCATGAGGTAATGTATCTTACCCCTTATCTCTTTTTCTTGCATTTTTAGTTATTTAACACTAAATAATTAGTTTTAGGTCAAAATTAGGATTATGCAATGTAGGTAGAATTAAGATTTAAAAATGGTTAGGATAGCTCATTTAGTCTTAGTATAACAAAACCCCATCTTTAGAATCCATTAAAACACCTAGATTAGCAAGATATAGGTTAATAAAGCTCACTTAGGAATAGTAAATTGAAATTAGTGGAAATAATGATGTTTTTGGAAAATGAAAAGAAGGTTTTGAGTAAAAAGGATTAATGTAAGTTAGAATGAAGCTAAATATCATTTAGATGAAACAAACATGGATTAAAATGCTAAAAAATCAAAATTCAGTTAAGAAGCGGAGGAACCAGCGCCGCTGGCCCCTTGAACTGAACAACCAGCGCCGCCGGCTGAACCACCTCAACAACCAGCGCCGCTCGGCATAGTGCCAGTGCCGCTGGCACCATTTTGGACAGAATCATTTATTTACGTTTTTATTGGGTTTTGACTTGTTTTGCAGCACAAAAGGGCTAGACCTAACTCAGATACAGCTAGTAGCAGCTCGGAAAGTTCAGACGATGTTTGGAGACCCATTGGCTAGGACTTCACAATCATGAAAGAGCACGATTTCAACATTCGGTTTACCGAAGCTCACAAGGATAAAGATTATCACAAATTGTTTACAGAAAATCACCCTTGGTTACTATGTCCAGACTCAAGGAAAAGCGAGAAAACTAGACTTAATAATAAGTTGGTAAAGTTGCAAAACAAAGATTTGGTGACACCCAAAAGGCTCGATTGGGATGTTCTTGAAAAGGTTGGTTTGAGAAAAAGGATTAGGAAGATGATGGAAACGCAAGTCGAAGATCCGGAAGATGGTGGAAAAATTAGTTGGTCTATGTGGGTTTCCCTGTTTAACAATGACGAGGATGTGTATCGAGAATGGTGTTTGGAATTTTTCTGTTCACTATATGTTGAAAATTTCAGGCCGAATGAAATCAACACGGCTCAGATTATACATTTTAGAGCCGGTGGAGTTTGGAGGCATTGCACCATCGCCGATTTCGGATACCTACTAGGTTGTTGGGATTTTCAGCACTTGAACGACACAGATCTTGATACATTCATCTTGGGAGCAAATACAACAGCGGACAGTGACATTGATACAATGAATCTCTTCTGGAATAGGATCAGTGGAAAATCAACTCTATCTGGCAACTCGAGCAAAGCTTCTGACATACATGATCCGGCACATAGACGATTGCAGAAACTGGTAGCTTACAACTTCAGGCATCGTTCGATGAATTGAGATAAGGTGTACAACATGGATGCACAGATCATGAGATTTTGGATAGAGGGAGCACCGATGGACTTCTGCCTTGCACCACTGCTTCTCGCTCGCTATCTTCAGTCCTAAAAGGACAACCATATAGTGGGCGGCCATTTCATGTCACAGATTTATGTCAGGCTTGGTTTGGGGAGCACCAAATCTGAGTGCTCATTTTTCAAGAAAACGGACGTGATGGATGAAAGAGAGCTGATCAGACTGCAGATATTAGATAAACAAGGAAATCTATGGAACAAAGGCACTCACCAAGAAGACACCACAGAAGCAGACAGGCAGGCAGGTGCATCCACATATGAGGCAGGAACGAGCAGTAGAGGTCCCACCACCAGGTTGAGGCATGACATTGATGCACTATCAGCAGAGGTTGAGAGACTGAGGATACAGCAGCGGGAGGAGCAGCATTATCAGGGATCGGCTATGGGGTACATGATGTACCATACTGAGAGATACCAGCCCATCCAGGAGAGACTTGTTGAGCAGTTCTTCCCTAGCATGCTTCAGTACAGCTCCCCTGCAGTTCATCATGTCCAGGATCCTTTCTACGATCATTACTATCCTTCCACTCCATTCCAGCCTCCTCCTACCAGCACTACATTGGGCTTTGACACCGTTTCATACGGTCGAGACCGTACTAGGGCCTCCAACCGATTCGATTTTGATTTTAGTGCAGGTACACATTCTGGAGCCACTGGATACTATACACAGGATGATGATGATGGTGGGCAATAGCTGCTGTAAGGATACTGGCTGATGAAGACTACCTGGATGCTGCTAATGATTCTGCCTACTGATAATCAGATGAGTTTGGTTATAGTTTGAACAATTTGAAACAAGTTCTCTTCCCTCCCTATTTCATAATTCTTGGTAATGATTGTGGTTGGTTTGTGGTTAGTTACCGCATGGTTGCGGATGATGAAATTTCAGACAATATTTTCTCCTTCCCCTTTTTAATTCTATTTGGTTGGTGATGTAAGATGCCCGCCTGCGCGCGGTGGAAAACAGTTAAAACAATTTCTTTCCCCAAACCCCCGATAATTTTGTAGTATGGTAATGTATGTCGTAGACAGGGTAGTAGAACAAGTAACGAATTCGAATGCTTTATGCTTAATAATTATGATGTTATATTTCATATTGTTGTTATGATGTCTTGTTTAAGTATTTTTGACAGTGAGAATTATCGAGTGAGGAGTGTTTCTACAGGTTTCATGGAAGAATACGGCAAAGAAAACCCGGGAAGTTTCGTTACTCTCTTTTAAATTTTTCCCATTTTTCTTTTAAGACGTAGTTAACTTATTACAATGGGGACATTGTAACATCTAAGTGTGGGGGGAGAATGCGTAAAATAGGAAAAATTTCAGGTTTTTGATTCAAATATAAGAAGTTTTGATGTGGAATTTGTTATAGTTTCGGAACTAGTAATTAAGATAGACAGAAATGATGAATATTAGTTATAGATGTTGTTTTAAGCTACATCTCTTGAATCCTAAAGCATGAATTAGATCTACCCTAAGTGATAAACAGTGTTCTATGCATGATAAATTGGACTTAATGAAAAACGATTGATGGTGTGTATTAGAGAAAAGAGTAGCATATTCATTTGGAGTTTTTTAGTTAAGAATAATGTAAGCTGGAACCTTTAGATTTATGGGAATCCTTAAATTCCAGGAAGTGGGATGTAACCAGTGCGAATTTTTAATGTAAGTATGAACCATCTGGGGATCTATCGGCTAAATTGTGCTTAACAATAGTATATATCATTCGATAGCCGATATATCTAAAAAGGGGTGCAATATACGCAATAAGTTGTCTAGTTGTGTTTGAAAATAAACGAATGAGACAAAAGCAAAATCATTTAATAGGTCAAGTTATGTAGCTTTGCGCGTGGGGAACCACCGACCTGTCACCGTTGTCTTGACCACCTACACAGTTCAGTACCAAAAATTAAATGGTATGCACCCTGACTTGAGTTAAGTTATGTCGTTTTGCGCGTGGGGAACCACCGACCTGTCACCGCTGTCTTAGCTCTTAAAGATGTTTATCGTAGAATGTAATTATCATATGTTCATTGATTAGTCAAACTAGTGCAAACTATAGAATGGAAGTATTTCTAATAGGGAAAAGTAAACACATTCTTGCTAGAGACTACTCATGAGTTGTTGTGATTAATCTGTACTAGCTATCAATCATGGTAACGGAATTAAAAATGATTGTATTAGACACTTGTGTAATCGATAAAGGTATGAACGAAATAAGTGTGGGGGAAGAAAAGAGATGTTAGCATAGGATCAGTTATCTTATAACCCTGATTTGTCAAAGCTAGTTCCTAACGTTTTCTAAGAATGACGTAGAAGTTTTCTTGAGGACAAGCAAAGGTTTAAGTGTGGGGGAATATGATGAGTGATTTATTTGTTGAACAGTTTCTATGCTAAATCGCAGATCCATATTTATTTGAATCTGATTTGTTATTAGTTTTCATATACAAACTGATTTTAATTGATTTGGTTGAGTCGAACTGGTACCGAGGCTCTAGGGTCATTTTAATCTGTTTGCGAAACATTGGTCGGTCTTTAATCAGTGTAATCATTTGATCTATAACTGGACATTTGATTGAGAATTAATAATTGGTTCAAACTAGTGTGTGTTTAATTAGGTTAACCTAGCTGATCTGGCGAACGGAAACCGGATCCAGGTGGTTAGGGTAATCAGTGTCTTTAAACTTTAACAAGAGTCAAGACTTACATAAAAGATTTCAGTCATAATTACAGGCTCAGTTTTTAATGCTCAGTGAGCGACCTTAACAGGAACTCATTGAAGTGTCTGACCAGTCGAAAGGCAGTCAGGCTAAATAGTTTAAGTGAATCTAACGAGAATATAAACGTGAAAAGAGTCGTTCAACAACTTCAACCATAACCACTTTTAAGCATGTCAATCAAAACCAAACGAATGTCAGTTTTTACTATTTATTATCGTTTTCAATTTCATATGCAATTAGTTAATTAGGAAACCCCCAAGAAAACTGTATTTTCATTTTAGCCTTTTAATTTTCTTAGTACAAGTTCCCTGCGAACGAACCTGGACTTACCTAGACTATACTATCACTAGACCGGGTACACTGCCCGTTAGTTGCGTTATAATATAGATTAAGTAGATCCTTGAATTATAAATTTAAAACTTAGGTAGTTTAATAAAAATGCACATCAAGTACAAGGAAGCACAATCGAAGAGTATACTAAGCCTTAACTTGGAGAAAGAATTGAAGGTCTTCCCTATCTATGTTCATCGACCAAAAAGAAAGATTGAGAGGTCAACGAAAGGAAGGTTGTGTGACATGAAGGTCACGTTTGGTTAAGTATAAGGACTCCCCTAGAACTTGCGGGATATCACTAGCAAGGTTGGAAAACGAAAGTAGTTGGAAGAAGAAAACCGAGGACAATAAGATAATTAAGATGTGTCGAGTAACCCTCAAGATGGAAGAGTAACAAAAAGGATTCCGAGCTATCCTTTTCTTTTTCAAAACACCCGAGCAGATGGATATTTGTTACATGAAGGAATAAGGAAATTTGGCGAATTGAAGGTCGTCAAGGATGGTGAGATGAAGTGAAGAGCAGGAAATCCCTTACATTTTTCTAGAGGAAAAATGTTAAGGGGGTAATCACAGCAAAGGTAGGTACTCGAACAAGGAGTATGAAGTGCAAGATTATACTTTATCTTTCAAGAAGAGTTATTCACTAGCATCATTGAAGATGATTTGGAGTAGAAGATGAAGTGAAGAAACGTCATTTGACTCAAACAAGTAAAGTGAAGGCATTGACGCCATTTACTAGATGTAGTTCCGGTAGCGTTTATCTTTATGGCACTCCACACGTTATTCTCTGAATATCAATTGGAAAACCACTATCGAAAGACGAGCTATTAGTAGAGCATATCAACTAAGCTAAGAGAAAGCGGTGCACGCCCAACACCCGATGGAAGCTAGCTTTACTAAAGAGGAGAAGTATGGTCGATAAATAGAGGAAGCACGATGACCTGTGATGGTTATCCCCTCAAGGTCAACGGTCAAATGGAGGTAAGCTAAAACAAGATAAACTTGGGTGAGGAAAAAAAATCTTGTGACGCGTGGTGAGCCGTGAAGGACCATTGACCCAAGGAGAATTGCGCCCAAGAAAAGTGAAGAAGGAAAACAACATGGAATCGCTAAGTTAGTTATGAAAGCAAATGTGGAACATGACGCTAGAAGTCAAGGCACACGTCATTGCAACGATCAAGGAACTTGTTCGCTGACCTAAGTCCCAAACAACTACAAACTCCAAAAATAGATAGTTATGGAACGTTTGAACGAAAGCATGATAAGGATAACACGCATCTGTGATGAGTTAGGATAAAAGGATCCGTATCAACATGAGGTGACGGGTACCCCTGAGATAACTTTAAGGACTAGAGACTGCACGTGTGTCATTCAAAGATGACAATTACTCTAGTTAGAGATGGATCCGAGTGGCGAAACGGTAAGGAGTATGGTGACCCAAAACGAAAGGAAAATGGAGGGAATTGAATGGTTGAGAAAAGGACGAAGTAACCGATGTTTCACCTAAACTATTTTATTTCTAAGGATATTATGTTAGTGTATGTGAAAAGAAGCACATCGTAGAAAGCTGAAAAAGGACATGAGGCTTTTGAGAGCAAAGGCAATTGGAAGTTTAGTAGAGGTCATAAGGACCTAACAAGGATTGCTTCTAAGAAAGGGTTCATACCAATGAGGACTTGAAGTGTTGGTGTTGTCAAGATGGTGGTGATATGATTATTTGTGAGTATAAGGATTTTGTAAATCCCATCGCGAGCAATGCGTAGGAAGAGAAGAGAAATGGAAAAGGTTATATGTGCAATGTCAAAAAGGAGTTTAGTCGGCAATATGTCATAGATGGTAGTACTTCTACATTAAAAAGGAAAAATTTAAGGTGCCATTAAACGATTTGAAAGCCGATACCGGCAAGAGCAAGAGAAATTAGTAACGATGTGACTTAGCAAATAACGAAAAAGGTGACTTTGGGAAATTAAGAACGAAGTTGAAAGACAAAGGTGAGTATGAGGAGTAAGATGGAACTATCATCAACCAATTCATGACTTCCTTGCACGCCATAAAATAACAAAGACAACACTAGAAAACCCTAAAGTGAGGTACTACGAAGATGTACCATCGCAATTTTAGTGTAACTTGGCATAATGGGTTAGTATCACTCTTGTTAAGGGGGTAATCCCTTAACAAGTGATTAGTCACAAACGAAGTCAATATTTTCAAGTAGCGGCAAGCGTGTCCAACGTCAAACCAAGGGAGGATGAAAATAGGCGAGCAGCTATTGGAACGATTCTTTAATTGGGGTAGAAAATGATAAAGTAAAGTACCCAAAGGGACAATGGAAATGAGTAGCCACCAACGATCGATATTCCAATGCTTCTTATCATTTTTATTGTAACTCACATTACGAACCGTTTGCTCATGTTACACCTCCATCTTGATATTATTATCATCATCTCATTTATTAATATTGCTCTATGCGAGATCGACAGTCCACAATGATTACATACGATTAATCTCTAGTTGTCTCAAGAAGTGAGACGACTAGAGATAAGTAACCTTTCTCTTTTTCGAAGTTTCTAATCACGAGGAATGTTAGGCCACCAAGCAATGGATGCCCCCAACTAAAAGCTTGTAAGTAACTAAAAAGGTCATGATTAAGCCTAGATAAACTCTCACATTTTGTACGTCTCCGTGAAGCTATCCTTATCGTCAATCTATTTATTTTATCACCGTGTGAACGAGCGAACTTCGAGGACGAAGTTTCAGTTAAGGGGGTAATGATGTAACAACCCTCAATTTCCGACTAGGACAACTTACTTATATTTATCTAGGTATCTATCCCTAGAGGTTTATTAAGAGAATTGACCTTCTAGACATTTAGGGCATAGCGATAATTGCCCTCTAGTTCAAGGAAATACCATAGATGACTAGCTATCTTAGATTTGCCATAAACAATAACTATAATCATTCAAGACAACCTCAAGCTATGAATTAGTTCTAATTGAACTTGACGAAATGTCAATGAACCAATTTTTTTATAAATATCCAATAATCCAAACACCAAGCTAATTAAAGTACTTTTGGACATAAATATATAATGACCATATCAAAATTTATTTATAAACTATTATGTACATGAAAATGAGCTTAAATAATAATAAGTATATATATATGTCTAATATAAATACAAGTTTATAAACAAAGAGTTAAGTTATCAATTAAAAACACAACTATATATATGTACACATACATATATACGGCCATATATATGTGGGAACACACAAATGTAATAAAAGTCTAATAACTAGTAAATTAAAAATCCTTACATGCATCTATACACTCCATACTTACACATACACTTTACAAGACAAAAACTAATATCCCCTTTCAAATTTTAGACAAATTTCGGCCCTCCCCATGCCTCCAAAACCGAACCACCAATCCACATGAAGATAGAGCATCTTTTCTTCCATACTCCCAAGGAACATCACACACACTCAACCTTCACACTCCTTTCTCTCTCACTTTCTCCCACTCTTTCACACCCTCTCAACCACATTTCCTCTCTCAAAAATTCTGCATTTTCTTCTCCATCTTGTTCTCCATTTTCGATCTCATGCATCACCAAAAAGGGGGTTAAATCTTAAGTAAATCAACTATAATAATAAGGTTTCAAGCTAGATCATTCAAGGGTGTGTTGAGGCAAGATAGGAAGCTCATTTTGGTGCCTTTTGGTCGTGGGTTTGCTGCCCAAAACAGTCCTCAAAAAACCGATTCATCAAGGTTGATTTACAAACTCATTTACTAGTTTATCTCTTCTAATGTTCTTCTATCAAAAGACTTTTATAAAACTCATGTTTTTCTTCACTTTTCTTCTTAAAATACACTTGAGGAAGGCATGTTGATAGAGTCTTCCCCCACATGCATTGCATGTCGAAAATATGGGGTAAAGATTCAAGGATTCAACCTTGGTAAGACCCGAAAGTGTTGGTTTAGTGTAAAAGCTTGTAAAGTTGTGATATGGATCATCATGGATCCGATTTTTATAAGTTATAAGGCTATGTTTTCTGTGATTTTTCATCAAGAATGATATTTTCAAAAGTTAGATTAAAGTTTATAGCTTGATCTTGTTTAAAAGTGTTAGATCTTAACATGCATGCTTAGATTTGCACTAGTTTAAGTTGATTTTGATTTGGGATTTGAGATGGATCTTTTGATTGATGATTTTATATATATTTGAATGTTAAAATATGTATAATAATCTGGATTTTATAAATATATTACAAGAAATATGGATTATATATGATTTAAGGCAAAACTATGCACAAAAATCACCAACCGAAAATCACAAGAACACAAATATACATTCACCGCCTTCATCAAATAATTTAATTATAAGAATATGAATAAAATCTGTAGAAAACATTAAATATATGTTAAAGGATGAAATAGGATGAAGAAAATGTATTGGGGTTACCAAAATAGGTGATTGGGTAATTTAAAATAAAGCAAACATGCTTTTGTGTTATCAAGAAAGTTCACAAAATCTGTATTTGAACTTGGAGCGTGTAAACGTGGTTCAAAAAAGGACGAACTGGGTGAAACTCATAAAATATGAAACGAAGCCTTCTGAGCTAACTTTCACCTCCCACTGGAATCAGATTAAAAGACGAAGTAAATCTCAAGTTATGGATTTTTAAGTAGACAGTGGTCAAACTGATTTTTATTCTTAAAAATGGGTCATGTTCATAGATTTTTAATTTTCAATCCGTAAAGATTCAGGACTTTTCAATTTTATGGGGATCATATTCGATGTGTTGAGAAGCTAAAATAAAATCAAGGGATTTTTCAAAGCTTGTCTCGACCTTGAACTTTTATAAAACATCTGGTTGCGCAAACAGCTACGATATTGTGTAGTCAAGTTCATGGAATTTTTACAAATAGTAAATGATGTCTAAAAATTTACCAAAAATTCATAAAAATCTCCAACATACTGAAGTTTCATTAGTAAAAATATCATGATCCAAATAAATAACCATGACCATAATTCACTAGTCAACATTTCATAAAAATAAGTGTTAAAACAGAAAATTCCAAGTAAAAGCTCTTTACAACAAAATAAGCTAAAAACCATTAGATTACAACTTTAATCAACTCCAACAATCTTGTAACAAAATATATGCTAAACCTACTGATAATATGTCAAATATAAGTTATAAAACTTAACTTGGTTGTTAAACAGCAAAGACAAGCCTAAAAATCACTATTTCGGTTCATTTGAGCACTAACCGAAAGCTCTAAATTGCACATATCACACCACCACCACTATCACAACTTGAAATACCAAAATATGATGAAAATTTTGTAAATGATGAAATAAGGATGAAAATCCATTTTAAAGTACTTGAATTGCTTGAGAAACGAGGCTATAATCACTATATCGGTAATCGATTTTAAGCATAAAGACCTCTAAATGGGCTAGACACAAGAGAGGTTGAACTGATATGAATCATGGGTATTAGAAGTTACCCAAGAAGGCATATATTTCAAAGCCAAGAAATTAAATGGTAATTCCAAAGTTATTCTAAATACAACCGCTTAAATGGTAGATAAAAATAATAAATTAAATGAATAAATTCAAGTTATTATATACTTATAAATGCCAAATATGTGGAAGTAATAAACACCATAATGATCAAGTGGAACAAAAGATACAATCAAAATCACAACAAATGTAAACCAAGAATTAAACCTATAAACAAAGGTGGCATTTCTAAGTGATGGCTTAAGATAGGAACTTACGTATATTAGTCCTATCGTAGGGATAGTCTTGGCTTTGAAATGTGATTGAGGAACATGACGGATATACGATCAAGGAAGCTATAGATGGGAAGTACCCATTTTGGATAAGTAGATATAATGCTCGGCATATCAAGGTGAGTCATAGCCCCCTTTCAAACTCTTTTATGTGTTTTACTTTCGGGGTGAAAAGCATGATTAATTAAAATGACTTCTTTTATGAAAATGCTATATTAAACGAATGATGATTTCAAGGAAATGTGATTGTATGTTCAATGTGTTATATGAAATATGATGAGCTTGAGTTCTGTCAAACCTTGGTCCCCGGTCACACTACTATTAACTCCGAAAGGGGAGGCCTGTAGTTAGAGGGTTGCGCAACTAGGATTCGTCCCCTCACTCACATCAGTGGCGACATGTTTATTGGCCGCCTACGTGGCCGCCTTCAACGGTGTCGGTCATGGGGTGCTCTAATCTACTTATATTATTTGGTCATCTCCATGGCACGACCCATTCATTATTATTGCACGTGATTGACAGCATGTGCTTAGCATTATTATTGGGACACACTTTGATTATTAATATCGGACGGTAGATCGGTCTTAGTAGTGGCTCAAGTTAAACTCATCTAAAATATCAATGTGAATGTTACTAATGACACATTTGGGACATACTTTGGTTATTATGGAAATGAACATACGGTTTGGGTATTGGACCTTATATGGAATCTTGAAAGTTGTTGGAATTGGCGATATTGAAATCTTGATGACCGAATGGTTTTGATGTGATATATGATTAATCGTTTGACATATTTTTCTCTCAAGATGATTTGACAAATGAGAACTTTATAATTACCATGGATTTTCAACGCTTTGAAATAGCATTGTGGTATTTGGAAAACTTGATAATATGATATGGAAATTCGTCGGTTATGTGGTTTGGGTATATTGATGTGTGATAACATGTTTTCTAAGTTTTGTAATGGATATGTAACGAGATTTACTCAAAAACCTATGCACTCACCAACTACGTTTTCGTAGTTGACACTTTTTCTTCATGCTTTTCAGGATTAGCATAAGCTATGAGGAATTATATGCATCATGATTGTTTGCATTGCACTTTGGAGTCAAAGGTCAAACCTTGTGATGGACAATGGAATCCGCCTTGATCATTGTAGCATACCATTTCATGTACTTGTTATTTGTTTCGTGGACTTAATATCCAAGTATGGTGGACGCATTTGTACTTGGAAATTGGTTCACATGCTTGTGCATTGTAAAAAAAATTTTACCAAATAAAGCTATGGTGAATGTTATTTATAATCCTTTGTTTTGAATACTCAACTTTCTGTACATCTCATTGTTCCGCCTTAGTTGGGGTGTTACACCAACACGCATTCGTGTCATGGCCATGGTCCCTGTGGAACTCGCAATATTTTTCTGGATCCTTCCTGTTTTTACCACTTAATCTGGGCGGAATGGGGAAAGTCTTCGCGACACTTTCGGTGAGTAATATTTCTTTTGGGCTTTTGTGCAGCTCCGGGAGATTGATCTTGAGGTACCCTTTGTCATCCTTGTGATACGGGCTATACCTTGATTTTTCTTTTTCATTGCCCCATTTCCTTTTCTGCTTGTCGAGACTTCTTTCTCTTGTGGGGGACATGTGTCTCCCTTTGAGGCTGTATCCCTAGCATCCAAATATACATGGGCTCTCTTCTCAACTGCTTCATACGTCTTCGGAAGGTCTTTATATAGAAACTCGACTAGCCCTTTGCTCCGGAGGCCATGTAACAGTCCGGATATCCTTTGTGACTCAGGGAGGTCCATGATATCCTCTGTTTCGGTAGTGAATCGGTCAATAAATGCCCTGCAACCCTTCGTGTCCCTTTGTTTTATTCCATGGGCTGCCACGTGGATTTTCTTGTGTTTCTTTTGCTGGCTGAAACGGGCTCTAAACTTTTCTTTGAGGTCATCGAAACTAGTAATGGATCCCTTTGCTACATTTTTCAGCCATTCTCTGGCGTCTCCTTCGAGTGCATACCTGAACATTCGGCATGCAACTGGTACGTTCCATACCTTCATTTCTGCTGCTCCTTCGAATGCTTCCAATAAATCGTCCGGGTCACTTTTTCCTTTGTATGTTCCCAAGTGAGAAGGATATTTCAGGTCTTTCGGGAGCGGGTAGTTTTGTATCCAGGAGACGAACGGCGAGTTCTCGACACTTCCCCCGACCATCTGTAATTCCAGCGCGTTTTGATACACTGGAGCCCCCCAGCCCTGTGGGCCATAGGATCCTGTGATGGGGGCTGGCGTGGTGTACTGCTGTCCCCCGATACCTTGATGGGCCCCATGGATCGGCACAGTGTATTGTGATGCATGATACTGATGGGGTTGCGCCTGCCCTGCTGGCTGATTGCCATAAATTCCTCCCGAAGGCTGAGTACCGTATTGCTGCGAGGAATATTGTTGTGCTCCAGGTCCGTTCATGCTTCCATAGCCTTGGCTCGAAGGCGCTTGATAGCCTTGTCCCGTAGGTCCTTGGTGGCTTTGGCCAAAAGGTCCCGGGTAGCTTTGACCAGCAGGTCCTTGATGGCTCTGACCCGAAGGTCCTGGAAAGGTCTGGCCTGAAGGTCCTTGAAAGGTCTGGGCCTGAAGGTCCTTGAAAGGTCTGGGCCGAAGGTCCTTGAGAGGTCTGGCCCGAAGGTCCTTGAAAGGTCTGTCCCGAAGGTCCTTGGTAACCTTCGGATGGGACATTGTGTCCGGAGGGAGTACTGTACACTGCGTTAGATCCTCCGGGTACAGGTCCTGATCGAGGTACATTGGATTGCTAACCCCCAGGTCCTGTGGATCCTGGAGGAACATTAGTCTGAGTGCTGGCTCCAGAGGCCGCGTTTTCTTGCCTTGAGGCCTCAGTTTTTTCCGGCTGCGTTCGGTGCGGAGGTGTTCGAGGCCGAGGGCCTCACTTCCTAGTCCGAACCCGTAATTGGTTCTGACTCGAGATCTTGGGATTCGAGGGTATCGTCGGAGTCCCCTTGGAGGGGTATCTGCATCATAGTCATCTTCTGTTTCATCGTCGAAGTTCAACGTCCTGGTGACGCCATCAAGTGCTCCGACGCTTCGGAGATACCTTATGGTATGATTGATGTGACTATAATTCCGAAGAATATAGTCTGGGTCAAATAATTGCGGGGTCCCAGACGGAGACCCTCACACGAATCCTCCTTGTCCCCTCGGTGTTTGTCCTGGGCGCTCAGTGTCTTCAATCGGTTCTTCCACAAGTTTCAACGTTTTATCAACCTGAATTTCTTCAAGAGGCACGTGAAGCGTTGGATCGGCCAAACACTTTCTAAGATTACAAACATGAAACACGTTATGAACTCCACTCAAGGTTTGAGGAAGTTCCAATCGATAAGCTACCGGGCCAATTCGTTCTAGGATTTTGAATGGGCCAATGTATCTCGGGCCCAACTTGCCACGTTTCACAAAACGAACCACACCTTTCCACGGGGACACTTTCAACAAGACATAATCACCAACTTTAAATTCGAGAGGTCTTCGTCTAACGTTTGCATATTTCATTTGCCTTTCGCGGGATACTCTCAACTTCTCTTTGATTTGTGAGATCACCTTGGTCGTTTCAATGATAATTTCGGGTCCAACAAGTTGGTTTTCACCAACTTCCGCCCAAGCTAGCGGTGACCTACAATCTCTCCCATATAATGCCTTAAACGGGGCCATTCCAATAGTAGCATGATAGCTATTATTGTAGGAGAACTCAACCAAAGGAAGATGTACATCCCAATTACCACCAAAATCAATGGCGCAAGCTCTCAACATATCTTCTAACGTTTGAATCGTTCTTTCACTTTGACCATCAGTTTGCGGGGAACGCCGTACTCAAACCGAGACGAGTACCCATAGATTTTTGGAACGCCTTCCAAAATTTTGAAGTAAATCGGGCATCCCGATCGGATATCACGGAAATCGGCACTCCATGCTTGGATATCACCTCTTTGATGTACAGACGTGCCATGGTGTCAAATTTATCATCTTCCCGGATGGCTAAGAAGTGAGCCGACTTAGTCAACCGGTCAATTATCACCCAAATGGTGTCCCGACCACTACTCGTTCTTGGTAACTTCGTGATAAAGTCTATAGCAATTTCTTCCCATTTCCACCCCGGTGTTGCCGGTTGGACTAGTAAGCCCGGTGGTTTCTTGTGATCGGCTTTCACTTGTAAACAAGTGAGGCATTGACTAACATACCGAGCAATGTCTGTCTTCATTCCTGGCCACCAATACAAAT
Source organism: Erigeron breviscapus (assembly GCA_034093135.1). Classification (NCBI taxonomy): domain Eukaryota; kingdom Viridiplantae; phylum Streptophyta; class Magnoliopsida; order Asterales; family Asteraceae; genus Erigeron; species Erigeron breviscapus. The sequence continues at coordinate 11,596,955 of CM067170.1, read as the reverse complement.
CTCTCAAACCAAAATACATCTTGTCGGAACCCGGGTGAACCGAGTAAGCCGACTTATGAGCTTCATCCATCAATTTCAATCGCCATCCTCCAAGAATGGGAATCCACAATCGATCGACAAAGTACAAACCATTATCGTTCTTCCTATCAAATTGTTCTTCTAGACCGTGTAAAGCTTCATCGGTGAAGTTTTCCGGTCTAGTTGCCAATTCTTGAGCTTCAATAATGGAGTCACGGACACTCCTCAATACAGTGAAGCTCATGGCCTTAACTCGTCTTGGCTTCATACGTTCTTTTCGACTCAAAGCATCAGCTACCACATTTGTTTTACCCGGGTGATACCGGATAACGCAATCATAATCACTCAACAGCTCAAGCCACCTTCTTTGCCTCATGTTTAGGTCACTTTGAGTGAAAATGTGTTGAAGGCTTTTGTGATCGGTATAGATCACACTCTTGGTGCCATACAAGTAATGCCTCCAACATTTCAAAGCAAATACTACCGCTCCCAATTCTAGGTCATGGGTCGGATAGTTCTTTTCGTGGATCTTTAATTGTCTCGAGGCATAGGCTATCACCTTATCTCGTTGCATTAAAACGCAACCCAATCCTTGTCCGGACGTATCACAATACACTATAAAATCATCGTTTCCCTCGGGCAAGCACAAAATGGGTGCATCACACAATTTGTCTTTCAACAATTGGAATGCTTGTCTTGCTTTTCACCCCAATCAAATCTTCTTTCTCGTTGAGTCAACAAGGTCAAAGGTTGAGCGATCTTTGAAAAGCCTTCAATAAACCGTCTATAATAACCTGCCAAACCAAGAAATTGGCTAATTTCGGTCGGTGTTTCAGGTCGTCTCCAATTCTTCACTGCTTCAACTTTACTTGGGTCCACATGAATTCCTTCCTTGCTCACTACGTGACCAATAAAGTGAACCTCTTCGAGCCAAAATTCACACTTGGAGAACTTGGCATAAAGCTTTTGTTCCCGGAGTAACTCTAAGACTAGTTTCAAATGTTCCAAATGATCTTCTTTTGTCTTAGAGTAGATGAGAATGTCATCGATGAAAACAATGACAAATTGATCCAAGTAGGGTTGACACACCCGGTTCATCAAATCCATGAACACGGCCGGTGCATTAGTCAATCCAAAAGGCATCACCGTAAATTCAAAATGACCATAACGAGTTCGGAAGGCGGTTTTAGGAATGTCATCTTCATGAACCCTCAATTGATGATAACCCGACCTCAAATCAATTTTAGAAAAGAAACGAGCACCTTGGAGTTGGTCAAATAAATCGTCAATCCTAGGAAGTGGATAACGATTCTTTACCGTTAGCTTGTTCAATTCTCTATAATCAATACACATCCTAAACGATCCATCTTTCTTCTTAACAAACAAAACCTGAGCGCCCCAAGGCGATTGACTAGGGCGAATGAAACCCTTGTCTTGAAGTTCTTTGAGTTGGGTAGCCAACTCTTGCAATTCGGTCATGGCTAAGCGATAAGGTGCTTTGGCCACGGGAGAAGCGTTTGGAATAAGATCAATACAGAAATCGAGTTCACGAGGTGGAGGCAATCCCGGTAGGTCATCGGGGAATACATCCGCAAATTCATTAACAACGGGCACGGTCTTCAATTCAACCTTGATGACGTTAACATTATACACTTTATTTTCCCAAGACTCGGACATTTCACCTTGGACAACTAATTCCTCATCATTTTCTAACGGTATCCTAACTATCTTACTACCACATTCAATTACGGCGTTGACGGATGACATCCAATCCATACCAACGATCACATCAAAACTACCAATATCAAAGGGGACCAAATCTATATAGAAAGAGTGGTCATTCAATTCTAGAACACAATCACGTGCAATTTGACTAATTCTAGACAAACCGCCATTTACCATTTCAAGTTCCAAATAATACTTCAACGGGCTAATACTAGCATTAATCAACGGAATAAAATCACGAGATACGAGGCTAAAATCAGCCCCTGAATCAAATAACACGGTGGCATATTGGTCATTGAGAAGAAAGGTACCTGCCACGACATTCGGGTCAACATGAGCCTCGGCCGCATTCACGGCAAAAGCTCTTCCACGAGGGGCCAAATGTTGGCGAGGAGCTTGAGGAAGTTGTTGTTGTTGTCCTTGGTTTCCACGGTTTTGATTTGGACCGGCAATTTGCAATTGGTTCGGATGCACGGTCACTTGGACTTGTTGGCCAATAAGATTTGGGCACCGGTTACGGTAGTGGTCTTGGCTACCACATTCATAACAAGAACCCAGGACCATCGGGGGACGTATAGCATTAAGAGGGGCAACGTTCAAAGGAGCATTCCGAGGGTTTGTTGGACAAAACCTTGAGGTGTGACCGGGTTGATTGCAATTAAAGCAAACATCACATCTCATGGTGCGTTGATGGTGGCGATTACACCTAGGGCATAAAGGGTTAGCCCCGGCATAACCACCCCGTTGAGGACCCATCGTCGGTACTACCGCCGCAAAAACTTTCCCACCACGACCATGGCGCTTATTATCACGCTTATCATCTTTCTTTGTGCCGCTAGACTCGGCCACATCCTTCCTTTTGTTATCGTTCTTATTCAACTTACCACCCCTAATGAGTTCCAAGGTTATACTAGCGGTGCGGGTGGTTGCTTCTTTGTAAGTTAAAGGCATGGTGGGGTGAGAGACAAGCATTCTCACTTCATGTGGCAATCCCGCAACATACTTCTCGACCTTAACTTCTTGGGGTCTCACATAGTGGGGAATGAGTCTAGAGAGTTGGCCAAATCGGCGAGTGTAACCCTCATAGTCTCCCCCTTTCATGGCAAGTTTAGAAAATTCCACTTGCAACTTTCTCATTTCATGGGCCGGGCAATACTTGGCAATTATCATGTTCTTGAACTCTCCCCAAAGTAAATTATTAGCCGCATCAATCCCCAATTCATCAACCTCTTCGTTCCACCATTCAAGGGAATCACCTTTTAACATACCGGAGGCATAGGTGATTCTTTGGTGGTAGGCACAACCACTCCGAGCAATGATAGATTCAATGCTCTCTAGCCATTCCAAGCAACCCGTAGCGCCACCTTCTCCTTTAAATTTCGGGGCTCCACAAAGTTTGAAGTCTTTAAACGAGCATCCCGGTTGACGAACATCATAATCCGGTCTAACTAAGACTTCTCCTACACCTACACCGTTTCCATCTACATTTTCTTGTTCATTTTGCACGGGAACCGCTTCATCTTCCAGTTCTTCTTGTTCATTCACATTTCCCATGGCCGCTTGAATTTGGGCCACAAGATCCGGCATGAGATCATTTAAATCTTGTGTGACAACCTCGGCGGTTATCGGGGTATTAGGATTGCCCCGACCACCTCGGCCACCACGACCACCACGTCCACCTCTACCTCCACGGCCACCTCTACCTCCACGACCACCTCTACCACCAACTAACTCTTGCTCAATTGGCTCCTCTTGCTCGTTTTGACGCCTATAATTAGTGTTAGCTCTCCTTGGTCTAACCATCTTTCCTGAACACACGTGTTAAATCAGTAGGTTAATTCTCACGTTCACACACGAATAATCGAAATCGGCCGTCATATAACAAACATTACATATCTACATCCGTCTAAATCATTACAAGAATATAAAAATTCTACGGGGATATTACCATGGCAATGAGCTAAGGCATCATCGTTCATACAATTCATATTCGACCATACAATCACGAATCATTCAACATTATATAAATAAAAGGGGTCAAGTCTTAACAAGGTGGGTAAAGCATAGTCCGAATTTTAACTTCAACATTCGATACATTAAAAGTGTTTGTATACAGGGTGTACCATCGGCTAACCCTCCACACCGTTAATATATTGAATGGATATCAAAACTCGGTTCCAATATGTTCTCTAAGTGTTGACTGGGTATGTATACAGGGTGTACCAGCGGCTAACCCTCCACCTAATCAACACTCATTAAACATACCGGGGTAGCTACTATACTCTATCTACAAGGCGCAATCCATGAGATCATTAACTTTGTATGACATAGGATAACTTTCGATTTGTTGATCAGTCGCCTCTACGGTTACCGAATGTTATACTCCATTAATGTCATCGTTTCATTTTGCTTAGGGGACAAATAATAAATGCTTCTAAAATTCAACACATCAACGTTCATCACAACATTTCCACAATTAACGGTGTATCCCGACACTATCATATACGTTCATCACAACAATTCTCACAATTAACGGTGTATCCCGACACTATCATATACGTTCATCACAACATTTCCGCAATTAACGGTGTATCCCGACACTATCATATACGTTCATCACAACATTTCTCACATAACAATCAAGTCATCATATCATAAGCAACCTACGAACTCCGTTTAAAACGTTTTTATGCATCATACAGTTCACGTTGCACACAAAGTTCCCTATCATGCATGCTAATATGAAATGTGGGTGCGATGGCTATAGACTAGGTAAATCCTCCTAGTTCTCTACAACCACGGCTCTGATACCATTCTGTAACACCCCAACATGGCGGAATCATGGGGTATCACTTGGAAATAGCACAACACGACATGGAAATTATGTAGAGTCAACTATATGAAAACATAAGATCGAACAGATCTATAAACTCGTACAAACGTATACATTCATCAACATTCATCAAATACACGTTCAATCAATAATAAAAGGAAGTTCAAATCGATAATAAATGATCCTAATAGTAACCCATAAAAGGGAAATAAGGATCGCGAATCCGGAAGTCCAAAACTAGTCCAATTCTAGCAAGCAAGCAATGCAATCATCCATTTTGCCTTTCATTAACTTGATTACCTGAAAAGTGTACTAAAGAGCGTCAACATAAAGTTGGTGAGTTCGTAGGGACATATAACAAGGAATAAACGTATCGGGAATACAACCGTTAACGATATACGAGGATTAGAATACCTAATCACATCAAGAAAACCCTAAAAGGGTATACATTAGTACGATAACAATACATAACACGTTCAATACGTTCCACACGTTCAACACGTTCCGGCACGGCTTACATATGTTTCAAAGGCGTGATCATTACGGCATGTCTTACATATATTCCAAAAGCATGATCAACAGCATGGCTTACATATATTTCAAAGGCATTTTCATACGGCATGTCTTACGTATATTTCAACGGCATGATCATAACATATACGTTCCATACGATTACAACATTCAACAATAACGATCACATATAACGATTAACACGTTCAACAAGCACGTTAAACAACAACGATTCATATAACGATTAACAACGTTCAACAAATACGTATATGTACACTTTTCAGCCCGAATCTCAATTAGAGTAGGGAGGGTTTACGAAACTCACCTTGATTGGATATGCGAGGTAAGTACAAGTTATAATCGAGTTATAACGTCCAACGATCGTTTCGCGTTCACCACCTATAAACATATACATTACAAATCACATGTCAAACCCTATTTAGGTTTTAGAAGGGTAAATCAACCTTAGAGGACATTTGGGACTCAACTCGGTTACGTCACAATCCTAAATTGTCTTATCGGTTCAACCGAATATAATTAAGGACACTTTATTACGTCATTTTTGGAAATGACAGTGGATTCAAGGTATGTGGATTATACCATGATAAAGTAGACTCTCTCACGATTCCAACGATAGGTCATACGACTAAAACGGACTTACGGTTCAAAAGTTATTAACGTTTGAATATATAAATAGTTTGAGTTCCCACTGCGCCGCAGTCAGCTTAGATTAGCCCCACTGCGCCGCAGTGGAAGACTAAAATGCACAGACGTGGTTCTTCACTGCGCCGCAGTGAAGGACTTGCATCCTTACTGCGGCAGAAGGTTTGCACCAGATGAACAGCAGTTTTCCAGTTTTCCTGCACGACCCAAATTCGATCCAAACTCCATTTTTGACATCTAAATCGACTTAGAGACTACAAATATCCATTTTTGACATCTAGGAACATATAGAAACATAACCCATATCATAAATTCGTCTATAACATCAACATAACCTCAAATCGCTATAAATTCATTCAAGAACCCTATTTGAACAAAAAACAAATTTTGACACAATCTATAACCCAAACCTGTTTAGATTCAACTAGAGGTATGTTAAGCAACATAAAATGATTGAGATAGGATAGTTTTAACTTACAAAATCTTCCAAAAGCTTTCAAATCCGAATTTGACCAAAAAGGGGTATTCTTGCACTTGAAAGCTCCAATTTTTGATATGATGTATAAATGATGAAGATGATGCTAAAACTTGAATTAATCTAGCTTGAATCACCTCAAATTTTCCAGAAATTTGATATAAAGAAGTTGACTTTTTGAGAGAAAATAGAAGAGAGATTGAGAAAGAAGAAATGAAATGATTAAGGGAGAGGTTGAGTGATTAGGGGAGGGGGCCGGCCTAAGGTCCAAAATGGTGGGCTCCCGCTCCGCTAAATCCGACAAATAGCTAAACGTTAATCATTTAAACGCTAAAACGTTTCCGTATTCATAACAAAGTCCACGTTTCATTCCAATTCAACAATACGTTCAAATAACACGTTAATTCATAAAAATCATTTACATTAAATTTCGGATCAAAATATAGTCAAATTTGGCAATTGTTACACTTTTAATGTATATTTAAGCAAAAGTACTGTAGACAATCTTATGGACTACATCTTTTTGAAGGTAAATATTGACACACATTATCACACATTTGTCTAAATTGTTAATTAGTTATCTCGATAGGGTGATGTTAAAGGCCTTTTGGATCTTATGATTTGGTAAATACAAAAGGTTTTAAAAACGAACAATAAGGTATGAAAGCTTCATGTTTTGTTCTCCTGAGCATTTGGAAGTTGAAACCCAAGTGTAAGGCGTTCAACCTTGGATGGTATCGGTTTTAAGTTAATAAATTTTTCATAACCTTCAAAAATATAGACAGTTAGTTTTGGGATATTGTAATTTTTGATACTAGTGTAAATTTGTGGTGTGATTACGCAGTCTCATAAACTAATCAGCATGTATAATTGGCTCCGGACCGATCATTCAAATACTAAGTAAGTCAACATAACGGCTCTGTAATTCTTAATGCGGAAACATTAGCCCATAACCCAACAACAAGATGAAAGGTTTAGGAAAAGAACCCTGATGTCCCATCGCAAGAAAAATAAGATTCTAATACAGTAATACTCGTATTATGCAGTCATAATAAATTACAAAATAATAATAATAAAAATAAATGTAAAAAAGAGCCAATCTAAGCTTTTACATTTATAGTCAAAAAACCTAATTCAAACCATTGTGTCAGCATAGAGCCGAAATCTGTCGATAACATAATGATTGTTAATATTAATTCGATCCAAGTTTAGATATTTCTTTTTAATCAAGACGGATTATATTGAACATGATCATATGGACATTGATATGTCGTATTTTATACTCATTTCCCACGGATTAGTTAGTTGTTTTTATTTGGTTTTGGAGTCGTTTTCGTATATATTTGGTGTGTTTATGGTATTTGTTAGTGTTTCAGGTTTTAACAGGTACTTAAGCGTTAATCTGGAGAAAACAATGTTTCTGGAGTAAAATGAGTGCTTTCGGACGTTTTACGAGGCACGAGACTAAAGCTGGTCAACGAAAGTCAACTGAGACTGCGGCGCAGTTTGAGCATGCGACGCAGTTTAAAAACAGGAATATTAACTGCTTCGCAGTCGTGAAGAAATGCGACGCAGTGGGACCAGGCACAAGTCAACTAAAAGTCAACGAATTGTAAAAGTCAACGCAGGTCAAACAACACTGCGACGCAGTTCCAGGCGGTTTCGACTTTAATTTTTGGAAAACTATAAATAGAAAGCTTAATCATGCCTAAACCCTAACTTTCACTTTCCAGCCGATTGTTTGAGCCTTTGAAGCAGATTTTCGTCAGATTACTTTTCTTCAAAGAACTTCATTACGATTGGATTAATTCCGTTATTCGTTTTCATTCCTTTGTATTCGGTAACGATGAATTCTCTATATTTGATTTGTTATTCGTATTTTAATATGAGTGGCTAATCGTCTTTTCATCTATCTTGATGGAGTAAGACAATATGTAAGGATTGCACACTTTTAAATAATTCAATGTTGATTACATTTAACGTTACATCGTGATCTTAGCGTATTTGTTCCTTATCATTTATCGTGAATTGATTGGTATTTTATATGTGTCTTTAATGGTAATTATTGTTCGCATATATTTTATTTCAATTGTTTGGGTACAAACGAGTTGGATCTATGACGGGTACGGTAGATAATCATTCAATGATAATAGGAATAAATGTGTTAACGGTTGGGTACAATCGGTAGATGTAATTGTTATCTTAATAACCAAAACCATTGTTGAATTAGCAAAGTTATAAAAGATGTCTTGGGGTACCGGTCTTTGTAATGGAACTAGTTTATACAAGAGAGTCAAATGAAGTTATTAACTTGACGGGTACGGGGTTGGTGCTTTGTTCGAGTCTCGGTTCTTTAATCAACTAAATTGGATTTGAACTTCATTTTATGTGCAATCTGAACATGTTGTTGAGCGAAATCAAGATGGATGCCTTTTAAATTATTGTTTTAATCAAAACTTTCTCTCTTGCGATAAATCCTACGGGATTACTAACCAATTTTACTAACTATTTGCAATGTGGCAATTCGGCCACACAACCCCCTTTTAATTTGAATCATTTTATTTAATTTCCATGTTATCCCTAATAAAAGCACTATGCACTTTTCAAAAGTTAGGAGTTCGCCCCCAAAGTTTTATTATTATAACTCGATCACCAACAGAAAACTACCGGTCACTAGTACCATCACGTCACCGCCGTTACCATTATCGTCGATGCATCACACCGAGTATATGTCTAGTTTTGGGGAAAACACAAATATACAAAACAAGATTGAATATAAAGTGAAATAGGTATATTAGTCATTTGAGAAAGGATGGTTAATGTAAAATCTTTATCCATATAAGGATGTGTAATGAAAAAAACTTCAGATGAGTATGGATACTAGTAAAATTGACAAATCACGGAGATAGTTTTTATAATTTACTCAAAAACTTATTTATTTATGGCACATGCATTGTAGCAGAAAATCACTGACCTATTAATGGATCTCATGAATGCTTGGCATTGTTGTATTTCAAATCAACTTTAACGTAACTTTACACTTTCATCTGACACAGGATTCCTTAGACATGTAAAACTTAACATTGATTAATATGATGTGTTCTAGACATGCATAGCGCTACCTACTATAATTAATAAGGTTCTAGACATGCATAGCACTTAACTCATTACCGTATATCAAGCATGGAGAAGGAAAATGATCGAAAAGTGTGTTTTCAGCTACACCATTTTGGTTTTTTATTTAATAACTGTTGGCTTATGGTGTTTGATGTAAAATGCATGGAATAATACACACAACAACAATAGTAACAAAAATTTCATAAAAACTGTAAATAAATTAAGCAATATATTTAGTCGTTAATGTTTCTTTGTTGATACAATGTTATTGATAGATAAAGTTTATGATACATTCACTTTCAATCCGGTTCGCTCATAGGAGACGATAGCTCATAAAGTGTGATAGCCAAATGACTTAGCCGTACGGGCTCTGCCATCGGATTTAAAAATTCTTCGAAAATATATCGAATGACCTCTCGAATGAAAGAGCATGAAATTTTAAGAACACCCATGTATTTTTTTTATAATTTATCGATGTACGATTTTTTAGATAAAAGATTTTGAATGAGTTAGAGAAATAAAATAATTTATGAGAAGAGGAAAAAAATGAGTGGTTGAGATTTGAGAAAAGAGATGAAAATGAAGTTGTGAGATTTCCTCTAAGAGGTATTATAGTTATTTTAGGTAAATATATTTTAAATTAGTGAACAAATTATAAAAGCATTATAGAGTTTTAAAAACTTAGTTGAAAAGTTAAAAAAAATTGACGAAAACAAATACTTTAAAATGTATTAGAGATTAAGATAGAAATAAATCATATACGAGTAGATAGAATTAGACAGGGGCGGAACTACATATAGCAAAGGGGTAGCCCGGACTATGGGTCCGCTCCACCACGTATGTAATTTTTCTGAAACACGTTGATTTTTTTATTGGTGCTACGGGTCAACGAAATTTGGGATACCGGTCTATGTGAATGACTCTAATCTTTTGAATAATTTTTATAGCAACAAGATTATAGATATGTATTTTAGGAACTAAACGGGAACCAAAAATTAACAAAATTACTAAAACTCTTATAAAACGCTAAAAATAGTGAAAATTCATTAAAAAATGCTTAAAAATCGCAAAAATCTAGTAATTAGTGTTACTTTGCATGAATATGATGATAGTGTTAAAATTTTTGATTTAGATGTGTTGTCAAGGTTTGATGACAAGTGACAACCGACTCCACAGCCCACCCTCTCGGCCTAATTACTATTGAGCTTTTCTCCTTACTAGCTCACGAGACCAATATCACATGTGGGCCGCTCCACTCACTTCTCACTTTTCTTTTCCGTTTTATATTTCGACCCCAACAACATTAATAATATCATACGAGTATAAATTTCTGCTCAACTGAGGCTCCATTTTATTCCAATATACTCCGTATTTGTTTCTGCGTTTTGTCAACTTGATGCCCACACGAGAGTTGAGCTATTTATTTATCCAAATCTTCATCATTAATCTTTCATTAAGCTCGTTCTTATCATAATTCATCATATTATAGACCTATAATAAAATATAAATCACATATCAATCAAGTATATATAAATCTATAAAATAAGCATAATCTAAACATTAAACAAATAATATAGTGTAAAATAAATATGTATGAAATAGACGATATTATTGACTCACCATTCTCATACATGGATCACAAAATATAATTTCTCCACTTTTCTTTGATAAAATTTGAACTTCTGACTTGCAATCTTTATTTGTGGACCCATGTAGTCACATAGTGGCGGTACCAATTGATCTATAATTAATTGGTAACTATGTTTATTTCTGAAAACATCACATGTACTATTTCATTAATGGTTAGTAGGTTTGTTGTGGCGCCTCTTTTACTGTGTTGATATGGTTTCGTTACACTACTATACTTGTAACCGTTATTTAAAAAACAAAAGAAAAAAAGCATCCAACAAACCTAGAATAGAAAATTAGAAATAACAATCAACAAAAAAACGGTAACAAACACTAAAAGGGAACACAACGTGTCAAAATCAGAACAATGTTTATTTAATTTAAGAATCCAACGGGATATGGAGTGTGCGGTGGTTGATTTGGACAAAGTTTTTAATATATTAGTTGGAAGTCAAAAAGAAAAAAATTGTACAATAAATCAAGAATAAACCCAAAGAAAGAAACATAAACGAGTTGCGATATGACAAAATCCAAAAAATAGTACGAAATATGTGGACAAAGTTTCTAATATATTAGTTAAAAATTGAAAAAGAAAAAGTATGTCTAATAAAAAAATAAATCAGGAGTAAACCCAAAGAAAAAAACGCAAACAGGTTGTGATGTGACAAAATCAAAAAAATAATAGAAATAAACGGCGATCGAATCGAACAGTGACATGTGTGTGGCACTGTCTATTAGCCTTGATCTTCAATATATATATATATATATATATATATATTTTTTATAAAACCTATGAGAACTCTTATATATATTGGATCACATGTTTTTTTTTTCATTTACATGTGAAACGTTATAAAAATATATGTTGCAGAAGATTTTTTTTTCAAAACCTTATATGTAGTCGTTTGTTTCATGTGAACAAAAAACGTGAACAAATTCATTCACAAGTTCATAAAAGGCTATTTGGAAAGTTTCATGAAAAAATTTCTTCTACAAAATACATTTTTATATCATTTCACATGTGAATGAACAAAAAAACATGTGAACAAATATATAATATGGTAAAGGTTCATGTGAGAAACATTTGAATTGGAAGAACCATGAGAACCACTATATTATAACTTGATGTTCATATGTGATAGGTATATGTGAACATATTCATTCACATATGAACAGATCAAATTATACTTAATATTATCTATGTTCATATGTGAATGGTTCTCAATTGAACCTTACCCTATATAATATAATACCATTTGATCAAACTTTGGTTTGATTTGGTTGTTCTTTGTAATAGCGTCGGTCGTGCATCCGATGCCACACCTCCGTCCGACGCTAGTAGCACCGTTGCGTCTTCATCTGCGTCCAAGCCGTTTGTTTCTTTTTCAGACGTGCGTCCATTTGGTTTTGTGGGACGTTCTTCATTTTTTATTTTGATTTGTGTTTTAACTTGAATTTCCAGAAGATTAAAAACATTCGGTCCAATTCCATTCCCTAAATTCCAATATTTTCAATCGATTTCATTCATTTCAAAAATATTCTGTAAATCATACGCGCCCTAAGAAGACAAGAAGACCGTGTGAAAAATATCTTCAAGTGAAGACACATGTCTTATATTATATATAATCTTCATGAGTTACATAAAACTCCCTTGATTATTATTTTTCTTGCTTAAACCGGAACAAATTTTCTAAACATTACAAACTGGTCCTTACATATATACGGAGTAACAAGTATGTATATAATTATAATTATATATAATATTTTGCATACTATTAAAATTACCGAAATAGTACCGATATAACCGATAATTTAAATACCGGTTCATCTCGACTGAAACACCGAAATTTCGGTCACTAACTACTTCACGGTTAAAGATTACACATACGTTTTTGACTTTTTTGTGTATCGGTTTTAATAATGGAACTATGAATTGAACATCATGTTCAAGATGCTGCAAATACATCACATTTTATATTGGGATGTAGTTCCAAAATACAAATAAAAAGATGTAGTTACACAAATACAACACAAAAACTAATACTAGCAACTCGTACGATATAGAATTGATTATATATATATATATATATATATATATTATATGGATTGACTATAGATATTGTACATATATATATATATATATGTATATGTGTTTATGTACGTATGTATGATATATATTGTTTGATATATATAATAATGAAACACATAATTTATTAATAATAAGTAATATTGAAGTAGGATTTAATGTAAAGTATCACTCTTTAGATTGTATCAACTTTTAAATTTTTATTGTTTTTTATTAATCAAATTACTAAATTTTTATGTTGTGTGAAAAGACGGTATTTCCCTTACATGTTATGGTCACGTGGAGACTTGATGACGCCTACTAACTGTTGAAAAGAGACCAATCTTGCAAAACTTTTTAAAATAAAGATCCCATGCAACGATACTCAAAAAGGGATTCCCACTATTAAAATACGCAAACCACAAAGATCAATCTTGCAATTAACTTTTGTTTTTATGTTTTTTCTCTAATGTTTAAATATTTTAATTAAGATAACTTTTCAACATGCTATTATATAAGTTTTTCATACGTTAATATAATTAGCAATTCATTTAGTTTGGCAAAATTTTATAATTTATTTTGAAAACTCAAAACATATTGAAATGATATCTATAAGACATATTTTATTAATTACATGTTCATTGAACCAGTGGCGGAGCTAGTAGGGGGCTAGGGGGTGCTTAGCCCCCGCCAACCAGCCAATGATGAAGGAGTTTGTTTTGGGTGATTTATTGAAGTTAATATAGAACTTAAAGCTTGCATCTGGATGTTAATGGCGGATGGCTGTGAACAAGAAGATGAAAGAGATATTCCTTTATCATTATTATTATATTAAACCCCTATAATTGGTTAGAGCTACAAGCTTTACCCCTATACTTTATGAAACAATTATTTTAGTTATATTACCTTTATGAAATACACATTTCAACCTCATAAGTTCATAAATAATGAAAAAATACATGATGTTTTAAACTTGATATTTTATCTTATTTTTTAAACTGAAATATTTTAAACAAATATTTTAGTTATACTACCTTAAAAAACACAAACTTGTATATGAAAATGAATGAATATATAAAGAAAACAAAATAACTGAAGAATATATTGATGAAACGGATTTTTCGTGCATTGCGGCTATTTTAGTTTTTTAAATAGATCACTTTACAAACTTATGTAATTGTCCTAGTATCACTTACCAAATTTATGTAACGGTCCAAGTCTATACTGTCATTACTTTCAAGAAGAGATAGCTAGCTCGAAAAACAACGATTATTTGGTGAGATTTGGAAAATAGTAAACGAAAGGTCATAGTTGAAGCCGTGGTTGCTTGAACTTAGCCCCCCCTAACTGATATTTCTGGCTCCGCCTCTGCATTGAACGACGTGAAGACTATACATGTTACAAATTTTACTTATGGTGATGTTTTCTGGGTCAACGTCTTGGTTCAAAACTAGTTTCTTTCATATCATTTAATGAAACGGATCACAATTAAAAACCTACAACATTATGCCATTAACTTAACCGTCTAAACTAATACTGAAACTTGATAAACCCACAAAACACTGTAAGTGCACGTCTATGTCAATAGCAGTCTAGATTGTTTGGGCTTATAATGTAATATGTCTTTGTATTGTGATTGTCATTAATGAACTTGATATTATGCATAGAATACTAGATTAAGTTTAAGTATTAAATGTGTAATTAATCTGCTTAAGAGGAATGCGACCTCGCAATTGCAGGGTCAATTGCGAGGCAAGCTATAGGAATACGACCCCGTATTTGCAGGGTCAAATACGAGGCAGGACAAGATTGCGACCTCGCAATTATGTCGAGCTGGGCTTGGATTTGCGAGGCTAACTCACTGAAAGTCCAATCGGGTGTTTTCCTATAAATACCGAACCCTAACAAAGATTAGGGTTGAACATTTGTCGAATTATCAAGCTGGTATAGCAGGTTAATAGGTCAAAGGTTGTTCCGCTAGCCCGAAGAAGATCTGCGAGGCAGCAGATGATCTAGGGGCTTTGTTGTGAATCACCAAGTTATAGAGAGGGATTTCGCACCTCTTGATAACTGGAGCAGGCTATTAACGATCCGTACCAGGGGACTTACAAGTGGTATCAGAGCCTCTTGGTTTAATACCGGAAGGTGATAGCCTGTTGGTGATAGACAACGTTTGATTTAGGGTCGTTTAGATGTGATTCTTTCACGAGTTTACGACCGGAAATCTTGTTTGTGATATATCTTGGTATTTGCAGCCGTCGAAAGTGTGTTATTGGCTTTTAGGGTTCGAATTCAAGAGAATTAAGGGTTTCAGCATCGTTTGCGACCTCGTGGGCTCGTATTACCTCATCCAGCTCGTATTACGACCTGGGTAGCTAATTACGACCTCGCCAGTTCAATTGCGACCTCGTATTTCGTTTGCGACCTTGTGAGCTCAATTACGACCTCACAGTTCAATTACGACCTCGAGTTTAATTGCGACCTCGTATTTCTTTGACCTCGTGAAGCTAATTACGACCTCGCCAGTTTAATTGCGACCTCGTATTTCGTTTGCGACCTTGTGAGCTCAATTACGACCTCGCCAGTTTAATTGCGACCTCGTATTTCGTTTGCGACCTTGTGAGCTCAATTACGACCTCGCCAGTTTAATTGCGACCTCGTATTTCGTTTGCGACCTTGTGAGCTCAATTACGACCTCGCCAGTTTAATTGCGACCTCGTATTTCGTTTGCGACCTTGTGAGCTCAATTACGACCTCGCCAGTTCAATTGCGACCTCGTATTTCGTTTGCGACCTTGTGAGCTCAATTACGACCTCACAGTTCAATTACGACCTCGTATTTCGTTTGCGACCTTGTGAGCTCAATTACGACCTCGCCAGTTTAATTGCGACCTCGTATTTCGTTTGCGACCTTGTGAGCTCAATTACGACCTCGCCAGTTTAATTGCGACCTCGTATTTCGTTTGCGACCTTGTGAGCTCAATTACGACCTCGCCAGTTTAATTGCGACCTCGTATTTCGTTTGCGACCTTGTGAGCTCAATTACGACCTCGCCAGTTTAATTGCGACCTCGTATTTCGTTTGCGACCTTGGAGCTCAATTACGACCTCGCCAGTTCAATTGCGACCTCGCATTCGTTTGCGACCTCGTGGGCTCGTATTACCTCATCCAGCTCGTATTACGACCTGGGTAGCTAATTACGACCTCGCCAGTTCAATTGCGACCTCGTATTTCGTTTGCGACCTTGTGAGCTCAATTACGACCTCACAGTTCAATTACGACCTCGTATTTCGTTTGCGACCTGGGTAGCTAATTACGACCTCGCCAGTTTAATTGCGACCTCGTATTTCGTTTGCGACCTCGTGAGCTCAATTACGACCTCACAGTTCAATTACGACCTCGTGAACTTTGCGACCTCGTTAATTTTAAACAATTCGTAAACTTTGCTAGCTCGGAGAAAATGACGTCTCAGTTACCAGCAAACTATCAAGCTTTGGTGAATCAAATGATTCTGATGGATCATGAGACCGGAAAGGCCAATTCACCACCAAAGTTGATAAGCCTAGACAGATACTTCAATTGGAAGGGCAGATTCGAGTCATACTGCAGATTGATGGATGTGAGGATGTGGATATGTATTACAAATGGTTATACTCCTCCTAATGTGCCAGGTTACACTCCGGGATCGAGCAGTGCTAGGCTAGCTTCATATGAACAAATGGATGTTGATAAAAAGAAAGACTATGAAGCTGGAAGCAAGGCATTAGGATCTCTTCGAATGGCTCTCCAAGGGGAAGTTCTGCATCTGTTTGAAAAGTATAATACAACTAAAGGCTTATGGGATGCACTCAAAGAGCATTGTGAAGGTGACGATGATCTCAAGAAGAGTAGGAAAGACTTGTTAAAGAAGCAGTATTATGTATTTACTAGCTTCAAAGACGAATCTCTTGATGAGACGTTGGTTCGTTACAGTCATTTGCTAGTTGAGCTTGCTTACTTTGGGTATAATCCTGATCCAGAAGATGTCATCGAGAAGTTGTTGGAGGCACTTCCAATCAAATGGGAAGGTTTTATCACGTCTATCCAACAAAATCCCGAATTCAGTAAATGGACTCTGGAACAGATTATTCGAAAGCTGAGAAGTCAAGATATGAAACGAAAATCGAAGGAAGCAGGTAGCAGTGATTTTGTTCAGCGGCCTGAACTTTATCATAGCAAGACAAGCATTCCTTCTGTAAGATCTTCAAGTGGAGGGGTTACTGCCTTCTACGGTGGAGATGATGAGAAAGTGAAAATGATGATGGATTCTGACAACAACTTGTTGTATGTAACTTCTCCAGAATCAGCTATGGTTGTCCATAATGGGAATCAGAAGAGTAGTTCTCCAAGCTCGGGTTACACATGGATGCCGATGAGCATAAGATCTGCTGAGGGACATTTGGGCATGCTCGCTTCATTTGTGTCTGCTCATGAGAAGTTAATTGGAGGAAAACTGACTGATCCTGATCTGGTTAGGGAGGATTACAAGCAAGTTGATCCAGATGATCTGGAAGAAATGGACCTGAACTGGCAATTAGCTATGTTAACATTGAGAGTTCAGCGTTTCACTGATAGAACTGGAAGGAAGGTCATTGACGGCAAGGTAGGGTTTGATAAAACCAAGGTGAAGTGTTTCAACTGTGATGGTTTTGGACATTTTGCTCGTGAATGTCAGAGGACAAGACGGGACAACAATTAAGCTACAGGTCATCAGAACTTCAATCAGGGTGGTTCTATTGCAGGTCAGAATTCAGGGCGTCAATATGCTAATACTGGGAACAGAAGCTCAGGAGAAACTGATAACTCAAGAGCTTTGGTTGTTCAAAATGATGGTACATATAATTGGGGTTCTACTAGTGCCGATGATCAGAATCATGCATTCATGGCAGAAATTCAAGACTTTGATGGAGGGATGAACGATCTTGTTGATAATTCATTCGACTATACATTGTATGCCAGCACGGATGATCATGATAGTTTTCATCAGAAGGCAAAAGAGGAACCTGAGCCATCAGAACCAGTAAAAGCAGAGAACAAAGATGTTACCGAAGCCGAGGCAGGCTTCATGGCACATCTGGAAGTTATTGAACAAAAGGAACCACTAAGGAAAACTACCGGGATTTGGTTTATCGATAGTGGATGTTCAAGATATATGACTGATGACAAGAGGATTTTGACAGAATTTTTACCTGTTAAAGATTCTTATGTCAGTTTTGTTGGTTCCATGGATGAAACCATCTCTGAGATTGGAAATGTTGCAAGAATGAAAACTGAGATAAAGGATAAAGATGTTAAGATTAAAATACCTGACAATCTGAGTACAGAAGGGCTCGTGAACTTTGGAGCCAATCTTGAAGCATCAGAACAACAGGTAAGTTTCTCTTTAAAATCCTTTATTTCCGTATGTAAACATTGCATAGATTTGTATTGCAAGGTAACTGTGCTTGAAAGGGAAACTGAAGTTACAAAGACTTGTTTGAATAAAATTGTTGACCTTTCTAAGCAAACTTTAAAAGGACAATCACTTCTTGGTTCTAATTATACTAATAAAGGAAATAACTATGAAAATCAACCCAAACCAGATTCTATTCAAGTTATTTATTTCATAATTTTTGGTTGTGATAACATATACTCAGAACTAGATGTGATTGGTACGGGTGTCTTGCCTAAGTCTAGAATTAATAAGATTTGGTTTGTAGATGAAAAGGTTTCTGATCAAAATAGATATGTTGTTTCATTTGAACGTATTTATAGTCGAAAAGAAGCTTTTGAGAAACTGGACAAGCTTGCTATGTCCAATCTTGAGTCTCTATATCCACAGCATAGTTCTAAGAAAGTATATTCACCGTCAAATGGATATTGGACTCATCTTATTCTGGACGTGAATGACAAGCCTAAGACAGTAAGGGCATGACTACCTACTGATGGATATAGAACTGATATGACGTCAGAGGAAGAAAATGATAGACCCAAAGCCAATAAGGCTAGGGGTCCTTTAAGAAACTAATATATTTATGATTGTGCAGGAGCTGCTAAGGAAGACCGCAGGTTTATGGTTTGTCAATAGTGGAAGCTCCAAGCACATTATGGAAGACAAGGGTCTATTGACGGAGTTTACTCCTGTCAAAGGATCATATGTCTGTTTTGTAGATTCCAAAGGCGGAAAAATTTCCGGGATTGGAAGAGTTGTAAAAGGAAGTATTTTAATTGATAAAGTTAATTTTGTTGAAAAATAGGATCAAGACCTTTTGCCCGGAATATTAATGTCTAAGAAGGAATTAGAAAAGGAAAAAATCGATCTTATTCACTATACGTTAAAAGGTAGTGATCGGGTTTTTACCGAGAGGGAATTTTCAAGATTCTGTTTTCCTCGGGTTTTGATTGACAAAGTGTGGAGTGTGGAAGTCAGCAAGGAGGATCATCTATCAGTAAGTCAGAAGGTTGTACCTCTAGTGTTGACTCCTGAACAAGAAGAAATTTGCAGGTCTCATATGCAAGCAGTCAAGGACTTTGAAGATCGGTTAGATGGAAGAAAAAGGGAAACTCCATGAAACTGATGATCATCGTTCCAAGAAAACATGTTCTAAATAGTCGTATCTTTTGTTAGGTTTTCTTTATTTGTATATTAGACAGGTTACTGTAGAAGATCATGTCTAAATGATGATCTATAGTAAAGTGTTTTGGATTGAATTTTACTTTATTGGTTAATGATATAATGTTTGTTCCAGAAGTGCACTAGTTTAATCACAGGAATGAAGAAATTGGTGTTCTTGAGGAAAGAGACATAAGTGGATGTCAGTCTTTGAAGAGATATTGGAGTACATTACAGCAAGTGAATGCTTGTTCACTGGCTGAGGAGATTACGGTTAGACATTCCTCTATACTCTTGTAAAGAAGGACATTAAATCCACCATATCCATTACCAATAATCCTGTTAAGCACAGTAGGACTAAGCACATAGACATAAGGTTTCATTTTATACGTGATTATGCTGAAAAGAAATTAATAGTCCTTGAAAAAGTGCCGAGTGACTTTAATTTAGCTGATCTGTTCACTAAGGCTTTCGACCGAACTCGTTTCGAGTTGCTAGTCCAATTGATTGGAATGAGAAATCTATAGTGACAGTGTCTCTCAACAGGAACTTTGTAAAATGTGTCAGTGTTTGTGTCGTTATGTATGTGTGTGTCATATAGTGTCAGAAAAACAAAATAAAAATGAAAAAAATCAGAAAAGAAAAAGAAAATAATAAATAAGAGTAAGGTCACTGCATTAAGATGATTAGACGTGACGATACTTTAGCTTTTAAGCCTACCGAACTGTACTTTAAATTGCTTTGTTCAGTGATACCAATCATATGATGTATCAATAGGCACAAAGTACCAAGGTTTCCTTATAATCTGAACTTAAATGTATACAATGTTCTTATGGGAAACATATTCAGATTTATGGCTGAGAATCCCAACTCTGTATTTAGAGTCTGGTCCTTAAATCTTACGAAAGATCTAGCATTGTAATTATGTATATTTGGTTTTTATATAGAAGGTCTCGGGTACATACATGTGTGTGTATTGCTTTTTGGATGTATGTTTGTGACAAGATATGCAAATATCTAATAAATCTATTGAAAATTATGGAGCTAATGTGGCCTTTGAGATTCGGACAAGTAAGTCCTTGGGGTGTCTTTGTATACCTAGCCTACCTAAAGCTTCCAACTTGGAATAGGTTGTCAGAAAGTTCGCTACACGGATCTCATAGAAAGTCACGGGTTTTCATAAGCGCTTTAAAATGATGTCACAAAAATGCAAGTACTTAGCATTATGTAATGTTGGGTATATTTCCGTACGTGAGTCAAGTTATGTCACTTTGCGTGTGAGGAATCACCGACCTGTCACCGCTGACTTGATTCTTAAAGGTCGTCTCCCTGTAGTTACCAAATGTCTTAATATTAGTGCTTGTGTCGATTGTGAGAGTATATCTGAATGTGGGTCACTTAAGTTCGCAAACTTGATTAAGTGGCATATTAGGCTACTCGGGTTACATGGTGACTGTTCTTGGCCAGGGTATGTCGAAAGTGTCACAAACCAAAAGGAAACTGGAAGTACCGAGTGTTTAAGAGGACAAACATATTGGTAATCGTCTTTGGATCATTGTTCATAACTAATAATAAGAGAATTATTTCTCGCTTGTGGGCTTATGTAACATGCTAATCTGATCTAATCAGCAGTAACTTTAGCTCTTGTAACTATGTTATTCGTTTATGTTCAGTGTGTGTGCTTGTGTTATGTTTTTCGTAAAGTGGGTAATTTTTATTTCTTGTTGTTGTTGTAAAAATAAAAGTTCCTATTGCACGAGAGACAGAGTCAGAATAGAATCTAGTTTCCAAGAGGACTCAACTACGTTCTTATGGAACACTGAATAAACGAGTAGGGTAGTTAAGCAATAGTGTTGTGATCAAAAGCTAAAAGAAAGTATGGTTAATTAACTGAATATGAGTTTAAGGAAAAGAACACAGAGTTGTTGATTTCAATAAACAGATATTGAGTTAATAAATTTTTTATTCTTAGAAAGAAGATTTTCTTAAGAATGGACACAGAGTTGTTCATAGTTTTGAATTTTTATCTTTAAAAGAATTATTTATTTTTTAGAAAGAAGATTTTCATAAGAATGAACACTGAGTTGTTCATAGTTTTGAATTTGATCTTTGAAAGATTTATCAAAAAGATTTGGAACAGAGATTCCAAATGATTTTGATTGTATATGTGCAAGTGTTGAAAGTGCTTAATGGTGAATTATAGACCTTACCGTAACTTAGGTTGATAATAGACTGTCAAGCATATTCATTTTATCTTGCTATTTTAATTCATTTCTTCAGATTGTATGTTGTTACTTTGAGAAGATATGATGATTGTTTGTTGAGATGTGCAGGACAAAGGACAAATGTTTAATTTTGTAGGTTGTCAAGCAAGTTCTCAGCACAAAGGGAAGAAAGACAAGTGCACCGGGTTGTACAGGTCATTTCATACATAACAAAGATAAATACCAGTGTGATGAGGCAATCATAGAGGTATTTATAGTTGTTATTTTATTCAACCAAGATAAATACTGGTATGATTAGGCAATCATAAGAGTATTACATATGGTTTGTAATTTTTGCCAAGGATCTTAAAATAGGATGAAACATGAAGATTTGAAGTTTGGTAGCATTCGAAAAATTTTAGGTCAATTTTCATCCGTTGTTAATGCGGATTTGGCGAAATTTTTTAGGAATCATCAAAGTTTTCTTATGGTCATGTTATCCAAAGTTTACATGAAACTCAAAGTTTCATGAGAACATATTTTGAAGGCAAAAATTATGATTTCTTAATGCAAAAGTTTAAGCGATTAGGTTTCAGTTAGATGTCTTTACAGTGTTAAAGCCAAGTGACTATAGAAACTGAATCTATATAGGTTTGTATGGTAAATGGAAGACCTCAGGGTAGGTTATCCATAGGTATAAAAAAAAGGGAAGACCTAAGAATAGGTTATCCATAAGATATCCGTAGAATGATAAGACTGAGATCTTAAGATTCTTGATAAGTATAAGTAGAATGATAAGACAGAGATCTTAAGATTCTTGATAAGTATAAGTAGAATGATAAGACAGAGATCTTAAGATTCTAGTCTTCTGATAAGGTTGACGGATAAATAGTAAGTTTATAGGTCAATGATTTTAAAACCTTAAGATTTCGATTATAAGGTATAGATTCTGAACAATAAGACAGGGCTCTTAAGGTTCGAGTTTTGATATTTTGTAGTTCTAGACTAAGATAATGTCATATGGATTTTTATGACTTATAATAGTGAAGAATAATAAAACTTGGAGAAGAAATTGAAAAATGTAGTTCTAGATTAAGTCATTGCTATGGGTAGTGATGAAATAATAAAGAATAACATTTTTATTTTGATCTCGTTGTATATTTTTGTTTGTATTTTTGAGCTTGGTTGTGCAGGTATTAGCACAAGGAAGCACAATGATTTATATAAATGTCTACATTTCTTCAAGACATTGAGACTTCAAGAGACAAAGAATTGTTTTTGAAACAGGGTTCCATGATCCTGAAATTTGAGCTTCAAGTTTCAAAGTTTCTGGTTTTCATGGAAGTCAACTAGTTCAGGATTGATTGTTGGAAATTTTACCTCTCTATTACATGCCGGTTAGGCAAGGCGAGCAGGGACTCGAGATATGCTTAATTCGGAGGGATTTATTGTTGAGGGGGAGAACTACAACAAGCTTTGGTGCATTAGTTGATTTTTATGACGATACAGAGAGTTTGAAGTTTGCTTCTCAAATCTGAAGTTTCAGAGGATCAAGTTTCGGGTATGGAAATTAATTTGTTGTCTCGAAATTTTTGGTTTTTCAGTGTATTTGCAGAGAAGTCGATTTATAGGAAGGATTTCTGAGCAAAAGACTGAAGTGTTCAAGACAAGAGCGTTGTCTTGATATTCAAGAGCTAAGAACATCAGGTCTTTACAGTATATTATTTATATAGTAATTACGAGATGTTGATAGCTATATTTGTTCTAGTTGAAGATCTTAGATATAGAAATCTTGATTTTAATATAAAAGATTATCAACTATGTATGAGAATCCTTAGACATAAACTTAGTATGAATGTAGAAGGTTAAAGAAAACCTTAACATCGATATTAAGTGAATGTGACAGGATTTACATTGTTAGATTACTTTGTGGACTTAGACATTTTGTGAATGTAGAAGATTTGTTAAAATCTTAGACATAGACATAATGGAATTTCACAAGTGATTAAGTACAATCCTTAGATATAGACAGTTTGTAAATGTAGAAGATTAGTTAAAATCTTAGACATAGACATAATGGAATTTTACAAGTGGTTAAGTTAAACCTTAGATATAGATTTAATGTGAATGTAGAAAGTTAAGAAAGACTTTTGACATAGACATTAAATGGATATAAAAGGTAGTAATTGAAAAAGGCAATAATGCAAAAGGGCCTTAGACATAGGAATAGGATATTCTAATGTGAAAGGTTACTTATTGTGCTTTAGTACCTTAGACATCGATATATCGTTTGAATTTGAAAGGTTTCAATGTATGTAAACCTTAGAAATAGAAACGATAATATGAATGTGAAAGGTATGTATAATATTGATTATCTAGATCATATAGTTGTGAAATGATATGACGTAGTTAATCAATATCTAATGTGTAATATTGTATGTCAATTGCTCTGATCGTAGTTATGTATTCCAGTCATAATTTGAGGGGGGTACATGAGAATGATCATTGCTCTGAAAATTTAATCATAGTTATGTATCCCAGTCAAGAATTGAGGGGGAGTACATAAGAATGATTATGGTTATGATTGATTGATCATAGTTATACTTACTAGTCATAAAACTGAGGGGGGGGTATAAGAATGACGAATCAATTTTATAACAAGTGGTACAGATAAGTTTACAAGTGGTTTGTAAGTTATACAGGGTTAGAAGTACAAATCATTACAAGTTGTACAAATTCCCGAATCTGTACAAGTATAAGCTGGGGAAATTAAATTTGGGAAAAGCTCGTTTCGTGCATGTTTTGGAAAGATTGATCGAGGAAAAGTTAAAGAATTTTGGTAAGTTTATTAACTTTTCAGGTTTAAGACGAAGATCAGGGAAAAGATGAAAATTTGATGTCTACAGGTTTGGTCATTTTAATTTTCATATTTCCAGGAAGTTCGTTGATCAATTATTCAGAAACTTTGACGAAAATTTGAAGTTTAAAGTGTGCAGGTTTTACGACCTCGTAATTAGCAAGAGGCAGAATACGACCTCGTAATTGGGTCGATTGGGCCTTATGCAGATACGACCTCGTAATTGGATGGGCCAGGTCAATCCAAGCCCATTCGGGTCGAGTGGGTATATAACCCAATTTAACCCTAATACGACCTCACAATTAAAATCATTATATTTGAGCTTTACGACCCCGAAAATACCATTTGCTACCCCGTTTGAGATTCGATAGATACGATTAGATCGAGTGTTTTTGAGTGATATATTTGTGATCCTCGTGAAATACTGAATCTAGGTATACTATCTAATCGTCCTATAGTTAACCATGCAACAAGAAAATCAAGAAAATAGGATTCAAAATTTTCGAATTAGGTTTCCCTAAGTTCTTCGATTTTGATGTTTTCTGGGTAAAACTAAGGGTTGGGGTATGATTATCGTTTGAATACGAATGTGTAGAAACGATTTTTACAAGTTTTGGTTGGGTAAATCGTAAAATCGCGATGAAGAAGATGAACAGTGCGACGACCTCGCAAAAGTGGGTTTGCTGGCCCAGATTTGCGACCTCGCATTTGTCAATTTATTTTGACTTTGTTGACTTCTAGATTGCGAGGTGGATTTACGACCTGGACCAAATACGATGCCAAATTGGAAAATACGACCTCGTATTTTAGAGTTTGGTTGACCGTATTTTGACCTTGAAATACGACCTCGTACAGGATACGACCTCGTATTAGACTTAACAGATTTTCAAAAGTTTATTTTTATAAATATTTGAAAATGAGTTAATTTTGTATTTAACTTAATTACAGGGTTAATTAAAGTTAATTTAACAGATTTTCAAAAGTTTATTTTTATAAATATTTGAAAATGAGTTAATTTTGATATTTAACTTAATTACAGGGTTAATTAAAGTTAATTTAACAGATTTTCAAAAGTTTATTTTTATAAATATTTGAAAATGAGTTAATTTTGATATTTAACTTAATTACAGAGATAATTAATGTTAATTATTGCTTAATTAGATTACCGAGATAATCTATGTTGTTAGATATAAATTACAGAGATAATCTATTGTTGATTAACTAAATTACATGGATAATTTATGTTAATTGTTTATGACTAGATTACAGAGATAATCTTAGTTGTATATGTTATGCTTATGAATTTTTATGTCTATTTGGGTAATTAATTATTTGTTATTGATTACAGAAATGGCAAGAAATTTCATAGCAGGTCATAATTACTTGATGAACTTCGATGATAATCAGGAAGGGACGACATATTATCATGAGATATTTGCGTTCTTCCGAAGGTCAAGGATTCATCATGTGTTGACACATTCGCCGGTTATTTATCTAAATTATTTAAGAGATTTTTGGGCGAATGCCAACACTGTTCGTGCTGGAGACGAACATATTTTTCAGACCACTGTCGCTGGGCAGCAGATACAGTTCACTGCTGCAGATCTCATTGATATACTTTGGTTAGGTACTGTTGAACAGGAAGGTGGTGCTACAGGTCTCACCAAGTTCCGACATGATGTGATTCAAGGTGCTTTTCGAAGGATGGGGTTTGCTGCAGATATGTCACATAAAACTCTGTTTAAGAAGGGTTTTTATGGCAGATGGAGGTATCTTGCGCATGTGTTGCTAGTTAGTTTGAGCAACAAGAAGTCTGGTTATGATACGTTGAACCAGGAAGCTCAGGCACAGATGGTGGGCTTGGTATTTAACAAGCCTTACAGTTTTTCTAAATTCTTCTTTGATGAGCTTAGGAAACAGATCACAGCCACTGGGAAGAGAAGATTTTTGATGTATCCTCGGATTGTGATGATGATAATCAATGCTAGACTTCCAAATCTACCTGCTGGAAGGGAAGTGAAGCATGTGAGTTCTATTATCACACGTGGCTATGAAGAGTTTCTGCACAGGCATCCGAATGATCCAAATGCACAAGACGTTGTATTGTTTGGTGCTATTATTAATGCCAACTACGTTACACCATTGGATGGGGTCATATCTGCGTATGAAGGGCCTCAACCAGATGACGGTGAAGCTGCAGGGAATGTTGAGCTTCCAGAGCAGTTACATGACGTAGTAACAGATTTTCAAAAGTTTATTTTTATAAAAATTTGAAAATGAGTTAATTTTGATATTTAACTTAATTACAGGGTTAATTAAAGTTAATTTAACAGATTTTCAAAAGTTTATTTTTATAAATATTTGAAAATGAGTTAATTTTGATATTTAACTTAATTACAGGGTTAATTAAAGTTAATTTAACAGATTTTCAAAAGTTTATTTTTATAAATATTTGAAAATGAGTTAATTTTGATATTTAACTTAATTACAGGGTTAATTAAAGTTAATTTAACAGATTTTCAAAAGTTTATTTTTATAAATATTTGAAAATGAGTTAATTTTGATATTTAACTTAATTACAGGGTTAATTAAAGTTAATTTAACAGATTTTCAAAAGTTTATTTTTATAAATATTTGAAAATGAGTTAATTTTGATATTTAACTTAATTACAGGGTTAATTAAAGTTAATTTAACAGATTTTCAAAAGTTTATTTTTATAAATATTTGAAAATGAGTTAATTTTGATATTTAACTTAATTACAGGGTTAATTAAAGTTAATTTAACAGATTTTCAAAAGTTTATTTTTATAAATATTTGAAAATGAGTTAATTTTGATATTTAACTTAATTACAGGGTTAATTAAAGTTAATTTAACAGATTTTCAAAAGTTTATTTTTATAAATATTTGAAAATGAGTTAATTTTGATATTTAACTTAATTACAGGGTTAATTAAAGTTAATTTAACAGATTTTCAAAAGTTTATTTTTATAAATATTTGAAAATGAGTTAATTTTGATATTTAACTTAATTACAGGGTTAATTAAAGTTAATTTAACAGATTTTCAAAAGTTTATTTTTATAAATATTTGAAAATGAGTTAATTTTGATATTTAACTTAATTACAGGGTTAATTAAAGTTAATTTAACAGATTTTCAAAAGTTTATTTTTATAAATATTTGAAAATGAGTTAATTTTGATATTTAACTTAATTACAGGGTTAATTAAAGTTAATTTAACAGATTTTCAAAAGTTTATTTTTATAAATATTTGAAAATGAGTTAATTTTGATATTTAACTTAATTACAGGGTTAATTAAAGTTAATTTAACAGATTTTCAAAAGTTTATTTTTATAAATATTTGAAAATGAGTTAATTTTGATATTTAACTTAGATTACAGAGATAATCTTAGTTGTATATGTTATGCTTATGAATTTTTATGTCTATTTGGGTAATTAATTATTTGTTATTGATTACAGAAATGGCAAGAAATTTCATAGCAGGTCATAATTACTTGATGAACTTCGATGATAATCAGGAAGGGACGACATATTATCATGAGATATTTGCGTTCTTCCGAAGGTCAAGGATTCATCATGTGTTGACACATTCGCCGGTTATTTATCTAAATTATTTAAGAGATTTTTGGGCGAATGCCAACACTGTTCGTGCTGGAGACGAACATATTTTTCAGACCACTGTCGCTGGGCAGCAGATACAGTTCACTGCTGCAGATCTCATTGATATACTTTGGTTAGGTACTGTTGAACAGGAAGGTGGTGCTACAGGTCTCACCAAGTTCCGACATGATGTGATTCAAGGTGCTTTTCGAAGGATGGGGTTTGCTGCAGATATGTCAAGTAAAACTCTGTTTAAGAAGGGTTTTTATGGCAGATGGAGGTATCTTGCGCATGTGTTGCTAGTTAGTTTGAGCAACAAGAAGTCTGGTTATGATACGTTGAACCAGGAAGCTCAGGCACAGATGGTGGGCTTGGTATTTAACAAGCCTTACAGTTTTTCTAAATTCTTCTTTGATGAGCTTAGGAAACAGATCACAGCCACTGGGAAGAGAAGATTTTTGATGTATCCTCGGATTGTGATGATGATAATCAATGCTAGACTTCCAAATCTACCTGCTGGAAGGGAAGTGAAGCATGTGAGTTCTATTATCACACGTGGCTATGAAGAGTTTCTGCACAGGCATCCGAATGATCCAAATGCACAAGACGTTGTATTGTTTGGTGCTATTATTAATGCCAACTACGTTACACCATTGGATGGGGTCATATCTGCGTATGAAGGGCCTCAACCAGATGACGGTGAAGCTGCAGGGAATGTTGAGCTTCCAGAGCAGTTACATGACGTAGTAGTTCAGGCAGATGCACCAAATGAGCCTGAGATTGTTATGCAGGTTGCAGATGATGTGATTAACCTAGCTGGAGCCAATCCTGAGATTGTAGATGATGTATTGGAATAATTGGCCGATCCAGAAGGTGACATCGCCCAAGTGCAACGCTACAATGCCAATGTCGATGACCCAGAAGATACAGATCTAAACAGGGATATAGATGAGTATGTTGCTGGAGTTGCAGGTGGTTCTGATGCAGCTGGAGCAAGTGGGTCAGGGGTTGGACAGGCTAGTGGATCAGGTATTGATGCTGGAGATAGAGGAAAGGCTATTGTTGTTGATGTTGAAGCAGACAGAGAGCCTTCTGATCATTTTGATGATGATTCTAGCAGTGACGGTGATGAGGATCCTTACAGGTTTCATGCATTCGTCAGAGTTAGGTCTCAAATGATTCCTAGATCTCAGGTTGGAAGAGGAAGAGATTATGATGAGGATTGGGAGCCAGAGCAGCCGTTGGTCAAGAGAAGTAAACTTGTCAGGGCACAAGAGACTTCTGCTGCTGCTGGTGGATCAAGTAATGTACCAGTTACTGTTGTTCTTGAGACTACACAGTCACAACCACGAACAACTGAAGAGGCTAGTGTAAGCCTTGCTGATCTGCAGAGACAGTTATCTGAGCAGAAAGAACAGCATGAGAAGGCAATGAACGAAATGAGAAGTCTAGTCAGAGGTTTGGTTGCTGATTCAAAGGTGATAAGTGACAAGAACACATCACTTGAAGTCAAGATGGGTCAGGCCGAGGAGGTAGTGCCCAAATTGAATGATAAGTTTTTGGAGGTTGAGGACAAAGTTGTCAAAGCAGCAGATGCAATGAAAAGGGGAATTCAGATCCCAGATGAAAGAATGCATGAGCTGATTGATACCTATCTGATGATAAGAACAGAGAGAGATAGCTTAGGTTGCAGAGGTGATGAGTTAGCTAAGGTTAGGCATGATGATGATCATAATGAAGATCCAGATGCTGCTAGAACTACTCAAGAGCTAGGAGGTGGTTCTATTATGAGAACAGAGACTCAAGGAGAGTCTAGTCAGGCTGGTGTTGCTGGCAAGACAACCTCAGAAGCTCCACAAGCTCAAGAACAGGTGTTTACAGAGATAAACATGGTAGTTGAGCTTGAGGCATCTCAGATCAAACCCCTTACAGAAGATGTTGACGTTGATCGATTAGAAAAGGGTAAGGGTTTGGCAGAGCAATCTAAAGTTGTTACTCCAGATGATGAAATTGCTAGTGCTCAGGATAGTGAGTCAACCTAGACCGATTCTACTACCAATACTTCTACAGAGTCGGATTTGCATCCTTTGATCGTGCATAGACTAGAGAAGAGATTGGGTTATGATCCACAGGCTCATATGAGAGCTAGAGCAGAGATTATGGATTATGAAGATTATTATGATCCAGGATCAATGAGGGATCAAATGAAGGAACGGTTAGGGTTAACTCATACACCTTCAGAGTCAGAGTCAGATTCTGATTACGAGAATGAGACTAAGACTAAGGGGGGGCAGAGCAAGAGCAAGAAGAAGAAGCAGAAGAAGTAGATTAATGACAAAGACAAAGACGAAGACATTTATTTTAACGTCTAGAAGCTATTGCCAAGGGGGAGTCTGTAAGTGCACGTCTATGTCAATAGCAGTCTAGATTGTTTGGGCTTATAATGTAATATGTCTTTGTATTGTGATTGTCATTAATGAACTTGATATTATGCATAGAATACTAGATTAAGTTTAAGTATTAAATGTGTAATTAATCTTCTTAAGAGGAATTGCAGGGTCAATTGCGAGGCAAGCTATAGGAATACGACCCCGTATTTGCAGGGTCAAATACGAGGCAGGACAAGATTGCGACCTCGCAATTATGTCGAGTTGGGCTTGGATTTGCGAGGCTAACTCGCTGAAAGTCCAATCGGGTGTTTTCCTATAAATACCGAACCCTAACAGAGATTAGGGTTGAACATTTGTCGAATTATCAAGCTAGTAAAGCAGGTTAATAGGTCAAAGGTTGTTCCGCTAGCCCGAAGAAGATCTGCGAGGCAGCAGATGATCTAGGGGCTTTGTTGTGAATCACCAAGTTATAGAAAGGGATTTCGCACCTCTTGATAACTGGAGCAGGCTATTAACAATCCGTACCAGGGGACATACAAACACACAAACAAATTAAGCTAAACATTGATAAAAATTATTGGAATTACATACGTTATAGAAACCACAGGTCCACAGCCCTACCCATTACACATCTATAAACTGTAAATAAAAAATAAGAATACAATAACATAACATCTGCCACTAACTTGGGTCATAGACCTCTTCTTGCAATCAAAATAAAATACGCAGAAACAAATAAAAACCAAGTTAAACAACTTGTCCACATAAGCTCCAATCCTTCACGCATAAGCTAGCTAGCACCATACATAGATGATGTTCAAGGCTCAGGGATAAATAACTTGCAAATAAAATCAAATGGTATCTTGGAGAACCCGCCATCACCCCATCCGGTACCTTGTGAGTTTTTCACCTCACAGCAGTGGAGTGCTTCATCTTCAAAGTCGGTGTTCACCCCAACAACCATCATCGCGTGAGGAGCTTGATTCGATGCCCTAAATGAATCTCTTTCGGCTTGGGTAGGACGATAAAGACCCCCCTCATCCCAGTTACAGGGTCCACATAGGTCCCCCTGGCGACCTGGCGAGCAACTCGAGCATTAAAACCACACATGTCAACACTCACAACACAAGGATACTTTGAACCACCCGGACCAAACATTTCACGAAGGCGGGCTTTAATTGAGTTTTGATTACGAACATATTGAATGTTGGTCAGCCTATAACGTTCCTGAGGAGGCGTTTGAAAAACTTCATGAGCCCTCTCCAGAGGAATGCCGCGGCTGATATTAATGAACTGGTAGACTTCCAGTTTTTCCAGCCCGTACTCCTGCGATATGCAAACGTTTCTGATCGGTAAGGTCTGTTGGTGAATGCCGACGATGTCGATCATACTTTGAGGGGAAAGTCTTAGACCCCTCTCCGCCCTCCCGGACATCACAAGTGTCACTTGGGTCATTTCCGTAAAACTTATTTCCAAATCCGTTTTTTCATATTCTTGGTTGAATACCCCAGTGGTCCATTCTCGGCATGACCCATTCACCATCTTGATCGTGTTTTTGATGATTTGTGTGTGTGTGGTTGTTGAAGAGTTTTTTGTGTATGCGATTTGTGTGTGTATTGATTCAAAACCTGATACAACTTTAAATACTTCTTTGAAAAAGAATTCATCATATTTTATAATTCCGAGTCAGTTTGTTTTAAAAAACAAGACAAACACATACTTTATATGGTATATTGCGTGTGACTTTGTGTGTATCAGAGACATACACAATAAGGGAGCTGAGTATGGCTGTACATGTACTATACAATTGTAATAAATAAACAAATTTCTACAAACAATGTAAAATCAAACTAATGAAAAAGAAAAGATAGAGTCAGTGTGCTTTAAACAAACAAGACAAACACATACTTTATATGGTATATTGCGTGTGACTTTGTGTGTATCAGAGACATACACAATAAGGGAGCTGAGTATGGCTGTACATGTACTATACAATTGTAATAAATAAACAAATTTCTACAAACAATGTAAAATCAAACTAATGAAAAAGAAAAGATAGAGTCAGTGTGCTTTAAACAAACAAGACAAACACATACTTTATATGGTATATTGCGTGTGACTTTGTGTGTATCAGAGACATACACAATAAGGGAGCTGAGTATGGCTGTACATGTACTATACAATTGTAATAAATAAACAAATTTCTACAAACAATGTAAAATCAAACTAATGAAAAAGAAAAGATAGAGTCAGTGTGCTTTAAACAAACAAGACAAACACATACTTTATATGGTATATTGCGTGTGACTTTGTGTGTATCAGAGACATACACAATAAGGGAGCTGAGTATGGCTGTACATGTACTATACAATTGTTATAAATAAACAAATTTCTACAAACAATGTAAAATCAAACTAATGAAAAAGAAAAGATAGAGTCAGTGTGCTTTAAACAAACAATGTAAAATCAAACTAATGAAAAAGAAAAGATAGAGTCAGTGTGCTTTAAACAAACAAGACAAACACATACTTTATATGGTATATTGCGTGTGACTTTGTGTGTATCAGAGACATACACAATAAGGGAGCTGAGTATGGCTGTACATGTACTATACAATTGTAATAAATAAACAAATTTCTACAAACAATGTAAAATCAAACTAATGAAAAAGAAAAGATAGAGTCAGTGTGCTTTAAACAAACAAGACAAACACATACTTTATATGGTATATTGCGTGTGACTTTGTGTGTATCAAGACATACACAATAATAAGGGAGCTGAATATGGATGTACATGTACTATACAATTGTTATAAATAAACAAATTTCTACAAACAATGTAAAATCAAACTAATGAAAAAGAAAAGATAGAGTCAGTGTGCTTTAAACAAACAAGACAAACACATACTTTATATGGTATATTGCGTGTGACTTTGTGTGTATCAGAGACATACACAATAAGGGAGCTGAGTATGGCTGTACATGTACTATACAATTGTAATAAATAAACAAATTTCTACAAACAATGTAAAATCAAACTAATGAAAAAGAAAAGATAGAGTCAGTGTGCTTTAAACAAACAAGACAAACACATACTTTATATGGTATATTGCGTGTGACTTTGTGTGTATCAGAGACATACACAATAAGGGAGCTGAGTATGGCTGTACATGTACTATACAATTGTAATAAATAAACAAATTTCTACAAACAATGTAAAATCAAACTAATGAAAAAGAAAACACAGAGTCAGTGTGCTTTAAACAAACAAGACAAAGACATACTTTATAGGGTTAAGTGCACAGGAATGTAATCAACTAAGGCCAAAAAGTTATTGTGTGCATAAACTTACAGAACCTCTATTGTGTACATGAACCCTGCTAAATTTCTATTATATCAAAAAACCAGATAAAACTTATGTGGGGCCGGTTTTGTCACATGGATTCACGTGGATGAAGTAGTTTGACCTTATATTTGTTTTCACTTTTCTATCTTACTTTCTCAGGTCTCTTTCTCTGTCTCTCTCACCGACCATACAACAAACAAACCCCTTTTCCTTTTATCTTCTTTTATTTTTATTTTTAATCTATTAGTAAGTATGTCTTTTGATGTAAATTTTCTAAAGAAAAATGATTGAGATGATTGTGAGTCCAAAGTCCAAACCCGGATGATGATGATGATGATGATGTCTTTGACAACTATATACGAAAGAGTCGTTAATGTTGTTCGTTTAGGGATGGGGTGACCGGAAATGATGGTGGTGATGAGAAGTGGCGACGGCGGCGGAGTGATGAGAAGTGGCCGATATCTGCTCCTCATATGTATCTATTTATTTTTATTTATTGATGATGGTGATTATTTGTTTACAAAATAAGATTTGGGTGTGTTTCAATTTTCCGGTCAACATTGTTTTTCCGGCCACCATGGTTATTCCGGTCATCATCGCAGCACCACTATTCCAAGCATCCTCATTACCCCCTGCTACTACTTAATCCTTGTCTACTACTTTTTCCTCCTCAACGATCCTGCTTGTCGCTCCCGCTTTGGTTTCTTTCCATACATCTTCTTCGTTAACATGTTCGTCGGTCGAAACAGAGGACGGAGATTCAACCTCGTCGTCATCATTATCATTGGAGGGAATCATGAGGCCAAGAATCCTTAGATTGGATCTAACTAATGAACTTGCACATTCTTGGCCCCGTTCATCATCTTCAATAATAGCATCGGCAGAATTCTTAAGAACCTCATACTGTTTTAAAGTTTTTTTAAGGATCAATTTAAAACCACTATATAAGTCTTCGGTTGGTTTTCTTTTCATGGGAAGCATGTTATTGGTGTTAATGTTGTTGTTCAGTGTTAATTGTTGTAATCTTGCTGGTTTATCAGATCGAAAGAACAAAGAATAAGAAAGAGTTAGGTATATTGATATATTAGAGAGTGACGATTTGAAGAGGTTTTTGTGAATGCTAATTTTTCAGCAATTCAGTTGAATGAAGGGTATACATATATATGTATTGCTTTTCATTTATTAAATTTTAATTAAAGTATTTCAATAGTTATTACTTATTACTAAACATTCATCTTTTCTTCATGGACGTTATATAGCAGGTATTAATAGCAGGTAAGCATGGTGGTCCACGTA
This sequence comes from Erigeron breviscapus, assembly GCA_034093135.1. NCBI lineage: Eukaryota > Viridiplantae > Streptophyta > Magnoliopsida > Asterales > Asteraceae > Erigeron > Erigeron breviscapus. Next base: position 11,561,576 of record CM067170.1, on the reverse strand, counting down.
AGCAAAAAAATGTTGAAAAGTCAAAAGGGTGACCGGCTAATGTAATAGCAGGTCATTCGTGCATACTATATTTGTTTTTATATCATAGACATACACAATAAGGGAGCTGAGTATGGTTGTACATGTACTATACAATTGTAATAAATAAACAAATTTCTACAAACAATGTAAAATCAAACTAATGAAAAAGAAAAGATAGAGTCAGTGTGCTTTAAACAAACAAGACAAACACATACTTTATATGGTATATTGCGTGTGACTTTGTGTGTATCAGAGACATACACAATAAGGGAGCTGAGTATGGCTGTACATGTACTATACAATTGTAATAAATAAACAAATTTCTACAAACAATGTAAAATCAAACTAATGAAAAAGAAAAGATAGAGTCAGTGTGCTTTAAACAAACAAGACAAACACATACTTTATATGGTATATTGCGTGTGACTTTGTGTGTATCAGAGACATACACAATAAGGGAGCTGAGTATGGCTGTACATGTACTATACAATTGTAATAAATAAACAAATTTCTACAAACAATGTAAAATCAAACTAATGAAAAAGAAAAGATAGAGTCAGTGTGCTTTAAACAAACAAGACAAACACATACTTTATATGGTATATTGCGTGTGACTTTGTGTGTATCAGAGACATACACAATAAGGGAGCTGGGTATGGCTGTACATGTACTATACAATTGTAATAAATAAACAAATTTCTACAAACAATGTAAAATCAAACTAATGAAAAAGAAAAGATAGAGTCAGTGTGCTTTAAACAAACAAGACAAACACATACTTTATATGGTATATTGCGTGTGACTTTGTGTATATCATAGACATACACAATAAGGGAGCTGAGTATGGTTGTACATGTACTATACAATTGTAATAAATAAACAAATTTCTACAAACAATGTAAAATCAAACTAATGAAAAAGAAAAGATAGAGTCAGTGTGCTTTAAACAAACAAGACAAACACATACTTTATATGGTATATTGCGTGTGACTTTGTGTGTATCAGAGACATACACAATAAGGGAGCTGAGTATGGCTGTACATGTACTATACAATTGTAATAAATAAACAAATTTCTACAAACAATGTAAAATCAAACTAATGAAAAAGAAAAGATAGAGTCAGTGTGCTTTAAACAAACAAGACAAACACATACTTTATATGGTATATTGCGTGTGACTTTGTGTGTATCAGAGACATACACAATAAGGGAGCTGGGTATGGCTGTACATGTACTATACAATTGTAATAAATAAACAAATTTCTACAAACAATGTAAAATCAAACTAATGAAAAAGAAAAGATAGAGTCAGTGTGCTTTAAACAAACAAGACAAACACATACTTTATATGGTATATTGCGTGTGACTTTGTGTGTATCAGAGACATACACAATAAGGGAGCTGGGTATGGCTGTACATGTACTATACAATTGTAATAAATAAACAAATTTCTACAAACAATGTAAAATCAAACTAATGAAAAAGAAAAGATAGAGTCAGTGTGCTTTAAACAAACAAGACAAACACATACTTTATATGATATATTGCGTGTGACTTTGTGTATATCAAAGACATACACAATAAGGGATCGAGCTGAGTACAAGGGCGGATCTATGTGGTTACCACAGGTCCATGGACCTAGGTTACATAAGAATTTTTTTTACAAGCATATGAAAAATTATGTTTGGACACATGTTAAACAAAGACTTGGACATAGGTAAATTGTTAAGTAAGCTTTTCTAAGGCATTTTAAATGGATTAATTATAAATCATCCTTATTGCGTGTGACTTTGTGTGTATTGGAGACATACACAATAAGGGAGCTGAGTATGGCTGTACATGTACTATACAATTGTAATAAATAAACAAATTTCTACAAACAATGTAAAATCAAACTAATGAAAAAGAAAAGATAGAGTCAGTGTGCTTTAAAAAACAAGACAAACACATACTGTTAATGTATATATTATATATTAGAAGCAGGATTGTACATGTACTATCTACTTGTGAGTTGTAAGTTGTAACAATGAACAAACATGTACAAACAATAAAATATTACGAGTAAAAACTATATTAAATTTAAGTGTGAAAAAGAAAACATGTTACTCCGAATTTTCGATTGGCTAAAATAAAAACCTGAATTACTACTCGAAAGTAAAAGATATGCATACACAAATTAACTTAAACTTGGAAATAGAACGGAAATGAAGGAAACAATCTTAAAATCCACAAATATCTTCCTAAAAACTCGATCTAGACTTATAAATAAGGATGTCACCACAAGCTTCTTTGACTTCTAAGTTCTGTAGGAACTCAGCTTACTAAAACGTCCAACTTAATCGAAAAACTTGTAACTTTTGGCATCAAGAATGATCTGCCTCAATCCACCTATAGGCGATACTACCATCAAAGCGACTCCAAGTATAATGCAGATCTGTAAGACACGATTTAAGCTGTTTAGTCGAGATGATTATCTATCGGAGTACCCAGGAATTAATGTAATTAGTAAAAGTGAACAGCATGTTTGGGGATACTGAAAAAAAGACAACATGTTTGGGGATGCTAATTAAGGTTACATACCCAGTTAGTGAGCCAAGATAAGCTCATTTTCTTCGGTTTATAGATAGTAAGCCACATGATGCAAGGTAGCTGAAACATCAAAAAACAAAGTTAGAACTGTCTAAATAGATGTGGGCAATTGATGCGGGTTGTGTAACAGGTCGGGTCAAATCGACCAGAAATACTTCTTGTTCACAATGTAACGTTTTAATTTATATATGTACGAGAGCAAGTACCCGCGCGTTGCGGCGGTAAAATGATGAGGGTGATAGGTCATAGAGTGTGATAGGTCATAAGAGGTGATATGTCATAGATTGTCATAGCCAAATGCCTTAACCGTACGGGCTCCGCCCTCGGATTTAAAAATTAGTCGAAAGTATATCGAATGACATCTCTAATGAAAGAGCATGAAATTTTAAAAACACCCATATAATTTTTATAATTTATCGATGTACGGTTTGTGAGATAAAAGATTTTGAATGAATTGGAGGAATAAATGATTTATGGAGGAGAGAGAAAAAAGATGATTGGTTGAAATTTGAGGAGAGAGAAAGGGTGTTTGGTAAATATAGAATATATAGGGGGGCATTTTTGGGAAGTAAATGTTGAACTTAAAATTTAGACAGGGGGAATCTGCTTTATAATATAGTATATAGATATATACTAGTTGTCAGATGATTAATATTACACTTTGTGCTAGGGGTGCACATTAGCAGAGATTTTATCGAATTCTTATCTCATATCAAGATCTATGTAATGCGCAAGCATTATTAGTTTAACTCGCTTGACAAGTTTTTGAAACATAACCTAGAATGGTTCCATTCATCTACATGAGAAGTTACTTACAAAATATGTTGTTGGGGCAAATGCAAATCCTCCAAAGAATCCGAGAAGCCCTCCAAAGAACGGGATGCAAATTGCAACAAACATGGTTAATCCTGCGACCAAAGAAATAATCAGTAAATGTGATAGGTATAATAACAAAAAAAAAAAGAAAAAGTACGTATAATAACACTTTAAAAATAGTGCTCTAGTTTGTCTTTTCTCAGTTCATTTGGAAATGCCATAATGGGTCGCCTCAATAGTGCTTACCAACATATACGGTTCTAGTGATGAAGCGTAGAATAAAGCTGGGGGAGAAGTTTAACTTGGTGACCAGCGCAGTTTCGAGCATATCAAACACTGGCATTGCATAAATCTAAAGGATAAACAAACAAGCATCATTAGATCGAATGAAGAAAGTAGTGGCAATTTCATCTCATTTACTTAGGAATGAGTTGATTTGGGTTGGGTTTTTTTTTTTTTAATTTATAATGGGCCAAGCAGATAAAAAAAAACTATAGTCTAAAAAAAATGCCCAAATGACTCGAAATGATTAAAAGTCATCCAAAGTATTTCTTTAATGCATCAACAATTCTAAATATAAATTTAGGTGATGATATATTTATATTTGATATATTAGTTTGTTCAAGGAAATCTCAGGAAAAAAAAAAGTTTTTCATATCAACCCAACCTGGCCCGATCCATTTCAACATGTACCCATCCATTTTGCTATAACTAAAGTGGGATATAGAAGCTGAACCTGATAGCTTCCAATAACGTGAACCACCACAAACATATTAGCAGCAGCGATGAGCCAGGTGGGCTTCTCTAAACTGATCAGGATATTATCCGAGACAGTATTTCCATAAGTCCAAAACCCGATAATAGCAACTGGGAAGTAGCATATGGCGACCACAATGTAGGCGATCACCACTCCCTTCCACATGGGACCCTTTGAAGGCTTTTCCGGGGTTGAAGGAATAGTGGCCTGAATCTCCAAGACTACATTGTGGCCAGCATAAGCAAACGCAATGGTGCCCAGTGCATTAAAGAAGCTTAGTACTGTCCCTCCTGTGGATTGAGGTTTGTATGTGTATTCTACGTTTGGCTGCACACCCTTCTTCAAGGAAGCAGCCCATGCGATTGTAGAGTAGCTGCAGCACAAAATTAGTGTCAATTTCACACATGTTTGTTTTAGTGTCTAAAAATATCTATATGTAAATGGTTTGAGTTTCAACCTATGACGGGTCAATATTGGTTTGGGTTTTGTGCAGACACGTCAAATGGGTTAAATACAAAAGAAAATGGCTTAAAGTTAACAAGCCAAGTTGGTAGAACGAGTCAAATAGGTTGATAATCGGCCTAAGCCCATTTACAAAAGATTGACACAATCTCTAAACTCTAAGAGATAGACAAGAAACTATTAATCGGTCAACTGAACCTGGTTTAAGCTAATTCTAAAATTGTCACGTTACAAAACTAAAATGTCAATTTGTGTTGTTTTTATATCACAATGGGCCAAATAAAAACGATTAGTTGTAAGGGAAAGATGCAAACCGTTGTACTAGCTAAGATTACAGTCATTATTGTGATCATAATTAACATGTTGATTGTTTATATAAACAGCGCTTAGAATAGAGAAAAGTGTTGACATTGAACCCAACCCAGCCTCACCCAACCCATAACCTGTTTCATAAAAGCAAAAGGTAGCTGACCCGCCCATAATGTCACCGGCCTCTATGTGAGATGGGGGAGAAAATATAGCGTACCTGAGGGACATGACTGCTGCGGCCAAAGACACACCAGAGATGGAGTTGAAATTAGGGAGATGGGAAAGAACAAAATGGACAGAAGCAAAGATCATGATGAAGTAAGTGAGCTTGATGTCATGGCAGTTAGTCCCGCAAATCAAATCATGGAATTTCTTGAGGGATTGTCCTCCAGTCACCATGTAAACAATGCAGACACCAACTTCAACGATTACTTGTTGTGGAACCACGATGGCTAGACCAAGCTTTTCGCCAAAAGCATGTTGCCCTAACTCATGGTATCTGTCGAATCGCTTCCCAGGGACCATTTCATGCATCTCAACCATTTGCCATAATGTATATAGAGTTATAATCCATGATAAGAACAACACTGCCAGTCCAGGACCCCTGAGATATATTTCACAACATACATATATACATCATTTCTTTTACATAAATCAAGAAAAATTATTAACATATCTCTCATAGCAATAGTCACATGTAAAAAAGAGGAAAGGTGCAGAGTAAGATAACTGACCATCCAAGTTGGGCAATGGCATGGGGGAGACCGAGAACTCCGGCTCCAACCATGGCAGTAACATTGTGAAAAGCGGAGTACCACCACTTTGCGTTCCTTGAGGATGTGATCGGAAGCCATTCTTCGAGTTTTTTCTCTCTTTCAGTTCTGCTGTCAACCTGTTATATCATATATGTACATACACATTTCATTAGCATAATAAGTGTATTGTAAATTAAGTTAAAGAACAAACAGGAGCTGGTGTTCCAAGTGTCATTTTCTTTGAGGGGTTTTAAATTTTAAGACTACCTTAGTACCTTTAACCAAATTTGGGGGGAAAAAATAAGGGTTTTTCGGTTCTAAAGGTACTGAAGTTGCACTTTTTTACTTTAGGAGGAACCATTCTTTATTTTCGTATATTGTGGGTTATGTTTTGTAAAACACCGTTTATTATGGGTATTAAAATTACCGGATAGTGGTTTTACGTCAAGTTAAGCAGTTTTGTATATGTGGACATGCCACCTAAGCATCCACTTGCTCTTCCTCCTTATACATATATAAAAAGAAATTGAACAAAAAAAAATAAAGTTGTACATCATCATCTCTCTCTCTCCCTGGAATAGAAACACTATTCCACACTTCTCTCTCTCTCCCTGGAATCCCGGCCACCGCCAACCGCCGCACCAACTCGCCGGGAAAACGGGATCTATGAAAATCATCTCCATCATCATCTAAGCAACAAGGGACAACCACCGAACCCCAACACCACCTGTCGCCACCTCACCGTCGACCATTGCCACCACCACCGTACCTCCGGCAGCCGCTGTCAATCTTCTCTCTCTCTCTCACCGCAGTCACTACTCCATAGATTATATATATATACATCTGCTATATATATATATATGATATAGATATGTGTAAATATATATATATATATATGATATAGATCTGAATATGTACATATACATTTATAGATAGATCTAACATATATTACGAGTACTTTTTTGTTCTTGATAAAAAAAAGTATAATTTATTTTATTTAATTTTTCCAGATTTCTTGTTTTTTAACTTCAAATTGATGTTTGTAATTTTGTATGATGTTAGAATAGTAGATTTGGAGTTCAATGTACAGGGGGTGGATTTTTGTTGAATTGAATTCCATGGATGAATTTATGTTGTAACAATTGAATTTGATGATTGAATTTTGAAGATATAAATTTGGATTACAAAAATATGAGAATGAATGGATGATTGAATTTGTTGTTGCTTGTGTTATTTGTACAAATAGAAACACTACTAGTTTTTGGTGAAGTGGGGTAGTCAAATCGTCCAGCTGTATTAACACCTTTCCTACACACACAAAACCACCGCCACGTAGGCGGACTAAAACCGGATAGTGGTTTTGTTCCTTATGTTAATATGGTTTTGACACAATATAACCCACAATATACGGGGAAAAACATTGGTACCTCCTAAAGTAAATATGGACAACTTCAGTACCTTTAGAAACGAAAAGCCCAAAAAATAATGATAGTTGATTTCATGACCCAGGCCAATAATAAAAACGAGTCAGGATTAAATATCGATGTTGTATAACCAAATGCTAACAACAAGGGGATAAAAATTTGAGACGTGGAATGGAAAATAATTGTGCGCCACAGTTTTAGCGTGTTCAACTTTATCTTCTACAGTATTTATTTAGATATGCATACTTTTCAAATATCACGTGGGTAACAACTAACAGCATTCTAACATGGTAAAGATTGGTTTGGCGTAATAAATAACTTAATACTATCAAACGACACAGAATTTTTCTTTTTTTTGGTAGAACAATTATTTTTCCGCAAACAAAAAAGGAACTATATCAATTACTATAGCTAAGTAAGTATAATTCTGAAACTTTTGAGAGAGACATATCATTTATGTGCGTGTACGTATTATTAAAGGGAAGTGATCCTTACACAACTCATTTTTGTCATACACAACTACACATGCATCAGACTGTTGTACTATACAAACATTTAATGCATATATTGTTGTGTATGGTAAAAATGTGTTGTGTAAGGATCATTTCCCATTATTAAAGAGACCTTTTTAATGTCAGTTATAGTACCTTAAATCAGTTAGCGTTAATTGCTTAATGTGGTTTTATCAATAAGAAGATGCCTATATTCTTGTTCACGGTTAAGGATCTGTTCGATATTCACTCTAATGCTAGGTTGGAGAAAAGATTGGCTTCGGGATTACAAGGTATTATTTTCATCACTTGTTGGTGCTTATGGTTGGCTCGGAATGAGAAGAAGTTTGCTAACGGGAAGGTCAATGTCGAGAAGATATTCCAAGATGTGAAGACATTAGGTTTTTTGTGGTATAGGAATAGAACCAAGTTCCGTTCAATTACGTGGGACGATTGGTGTAAATTTAAGTTGTTGTAAATATTACTTGTAAGGGGGCCTCATCACGATTTGTTTGTTGATGTAGGTAGTTTGTGAATAAAAGTTAAATTTCAAAAAAAAATAATAATAAAGAAATAAGAAGATGTCAAACTAAAACATATGGGTGGTGATCTGTACACCGTCAGTTTTTGGCGATACATCATCAAATGTGCTTTATTGTGTTGTACAGTACAACCCTGTAAAACACATCTCGTGATGTATCGTCAAAAATTGGTGGTGTACAGATCGCTTCCCAAAACATATATATATTTGACGAACTAACTTCGGAGTTTTAGTAAAACGTAATTTCCATGTAAACTAAACACATTAATCAGGTTTCCCATAAACAAATATTGACCGATAATACAATAAAAAAAATTAACCTTTTATTATAAGAGAATTGGTTTATAAAATATATGGTTCTTTAAGACGTAGTAATAACAATTTGGTATAATATCCATTAAAGTATACAAATTGAAACATATATAATTTTCATATATATACAGAATTAAGAAGTATATCAAAAAAAAAAAAAAATCGCTATAAATGTCGAATATACCAACATATTAATTTCTTAATAAATAAAATATTTATAGCCAATAGTAACGCTTAGCTATTGAGCCTAAAAGCATGCATGGATTTAATACTTATGAAAAAATGTATATGTTTTATTATCCCCTAAAAAACAAAAATTAGCTTTTAAAAAGTCCTCCTATACTTTAGGAGAAGATTCGGATCTGACACCCGACATCAGGACTCATGAACACACATTTATGTTTGTCGTTTCATAGAGGCAACTCAAAAGATTCATCAAGATTCATGTTACTATCATATCGTTGTCTTATTAAAATCTTCATATATATATATATTATATATATATATATATATAGATATACATATGTAATTTCAGATCGGCCACGTACAATATATAGACACAATGACCATCGATATCTATATCTTTAACATGTAACTCCTAACTGTTTGTTCGGATTAGGTTTTTTCAAACGCATAGAAACCAAAAAAAGATCCAATAAAAAACTCTTAAGATGATATAAAGATTTAGCAAACAAAACACACACGAAATCATATATATAAAAAAATAGGACAATGAAAGTATGTATATTAGTATATAGAGAAGAGATATTAACCTTGCCGTCGTTACTATTGTTATCGCCATAGTATTGTGGTCCGGTTTGAGGTTGTGAACTCATGTCTGCAAGCAGGAAATAGAGAGAAAGGTGTACAAGGATGGAAGAGTGGTGAAAATTAGGCAAATAGAGAGTGTGGTTTAATCGAGAGGAATTGTGTGTGTGATATATATGGGTATTTATAAATTAGAGTTAAATTAGAGTTAAAAGTGGATATATGGTGGCAACCGGAAAACTGTTGAGATTAGATTCACGTAAATGGTGTGAGATGCATAGATCGAATTATAACTGAAGTGTATTGTCTATAAAAGCTACAAATATATGAGAAAACTAGTCTTAATATTCGTACGATGTACGGTAGCTATATAGATTGTATCATAAAGAAATTCGAATATATTACATACATGATTCATGAGTATAAAATGGTTAAAGTAAACCGATTATCGAAACTAGATTATAATAAACAGTAATGATAAATATAATATATGTTTAGTTAGAGTTTTGGATTTACCTTAAATTTTTATAATCACATCACATTCAGAACTGGTAAGCATAGTGGATGACAACAAATAGCCTTGTGAATTTAGATCGTAAACTCAAAAGTTTGAAGTTTTCATGTTAATAATTTATTATAAGTAATATAAGTAATAGAAGTTGAACAATTTTATATAATATCAAAGTTGAGTCATTAATCAACTCTAAAACTTAAATAATCTCTTTTCATAATTGTTGTTATACCTCTAATTGCATAGTTTACAAATGTATGTAGCATGTGTAATAAATTCTTGATTTGTTATGTGGTTTATTAGTAGGTATGTGCATTATTAGAAGAGTTAGTAATTGATTATATTGATGATGATTAGGAAGTTGAAAGGATGAAATGTGAAAGAGACTAAGTAATGTATATGTATATGTAAATGTATGTATATATGTAAACGTGAGGTTTGTGATAGTAATTGATTATATTGATGATGATTAGGAAGTTGAAAGGATGGAATGTGAAAGAGACTAAGTAATGTATATGTATATGTATATGTATATGTATATGTATATGTATATGTATATGTAAATGTATGTATATATGTAAACGTTTTGGTCCATGATGAGGCCATGAGGGTCTATATATATGAAGAATCCATCCTTCACTTCCCACTTTGCATTCTTCCCTCCTGAAAGCATTTAGTTTTCGTAGGTCCATCTAAAGCAAAAAATTTACCTGTTCAAATGGGGAAGAGTAATGATATTGTTGCGAAACAACTAAGGAAGGGATGCTATTTTTTTGGATCAACTTCACAAAGAGTCTTCTGGCCCGATTGTTGTCATGATTTGTAGGCGCTGGAATGTGATCAACGTGAAGAACAAGTACATGAGTACCGACTTCATCATCTCTGATGAGAATGAGCCAAATTTACTCTCAGCATTATCATAACCATCCACTTGTGGATCTTTCAATTTCCTTCCTTCATTTTTATTGACTTTAAAACGATATGACTTTTGGTATTACCTGTTCACCACCATATACTACTTATTTTGATTGGAATTTAAACCCAGATTATGTTTCCTAATATGCATCTTACTTCGTCTTTCACAATAACTAAAAGTTTATATTTCTATGTGTGTCATGCTTATTTACTCTGGATTATTCACCAACCTTATATTATTTCCATTTCCAAATACGACCTTTAATGACATGTTGAAAAATAAGTAATTAAACTCATCATATACAACATCAAGTCAATGCTTCGTAAAATTTTTACACACAGCTCAACACCGTTCTACTATAAATCGTTTTTAAACCACACGCTAACAATTAAAATAATAATTTTTAAATACAAGTATTACGCGAAAATAAATATAAATCCATCCTGGCCGTGCAACGCACGAGTTTTAAGACCTCGTTATAAAAGAAAAAAACAATTTTATTAATGAGAAAACGATCAATTAAATAAGGTTATAATGTGTTTTGTATCTATAAGCCAAGAGTTAGAATTTAATTCTAAGTCTAATAAGAAAATTGAATCTATATACAATTAAAAAACTAATTTAATAAAATAAATAAATTAAAAGGACACGTGTCGATCAAGGATTACGCCATGTCGTTTCAAGAATATCTCAATCCTGTTTTAGTTTATTGGTAGATAACAATAAGCAAAATATAACATGATATTATAATTATATTATTTGATATTTATATTTATTTGTTATTGGTGATTATGATTAAGATTGGATGAGTGGAATCTCTTCTTTACTATAAATAAAACAAAATTGTTGTTTGTAAATATTTTCAGAAATTTTTGATGTGGCACACTCATATTTTGTTTCAAAAGGTTTTCTTTTTAATTATGATGTCATATAAACTTTGTAATATTTTCAATATAAATAGCCCTTAAATATTTAATAAATATCATATATAATATTGTAAGATAAAATGCATTTTCTTAATTACTTATAATAATCACTCTTATTTTATAAACTATTATTGTGTTAATTAGTTCATTAGCTTTATAATTTTTGCGTTAGTTGATATGTTAGCTTTATATCAAGTTATAATGCATCAATAACAAACATTACATATATTTTTTTATTATATTTTTTATTTCAAAATTTTAATTAACATACCCGGGTTGAACCCAGGTTGATTAGCTATATATACTAATAGTTAATCAAATTGACTCTCGCTTATCTCATCATTTAGTTTAATTAAAAATTAAAAATTTGAATAATAATTATCAAAATATATTATTATATTAATATTCATAGAAAAAGTCTCACTAATTTACACTTTTTTGTTTTCCATCAATAATTTACACTTTTTAGCCCTAAATACTTAATTTATATTTATTATAATTTTTAGCCATCAACTTGAGAATTTTTTTTTTAATTTCTCATCAATTAAAAAATTAAAAAATTCGTGATTAGTTAATAAGTTATTAGTTCAACTGTATTTTAATATTTACCAATAAACTAAAACAGGATTGACGTGTTATTAAAACGACACGTGGCGTAATCCTTGATTGACACGTGTCACTTTAAATTATTTAAATTGTTAAATTAACTTTTTTAGTTGTATATAAATTCAATTTTCTTATTAGACTTATAATTAAAGTCTAACTCTTGGCTTAATAAATTTATTGTCATTAATAAACTCTAATATTGTAATTAATAAATTGTCTCTTTTTCTTTCTCAATTATTCAACTCCTATTACTTATATTAGTTATAATAAGTTATTAACATGAAGACTTCAAAATTTTGAGTTTACGATCCGAAATCACAAGGCTATTTGTCATCATCCACTCCACTATGCTTACAAGTTCCAATTTTATGTGGTTCTAAAAATTTAAGGTAAATCCAAAATTCTAACTAAACATATATTATATTTATCATTACTGTTTATTATAATTTTGTTAGTTGATATTTAGCTTTATATCAAGTTATAATGCATCAATAACAAACATTACATATATTTTTTATTTAAAATTTAATTATATATCCGGGTTGAACCCAGGTTGATTAGCTATATATACTATATAGTTAATCAAATTGACTCTCGCTTATCTCATCATTTAGTTTAATTAAAAATTAAAAATTTGAATAATAATTATCAAAATATATTATTATATTAATTTTATTATATTTTTTATATATTCTTTTGATTATTTTTACATTATACTATTTTTTTATTATAATGCATCAATAACAAACATTACATATATTTTTTTATTATATTTTTTATTTCAAAGTTTTAATTAGTATACCCGGGTTGAACCCAGGTTGATTAGCTATATATACTATATAGTTAATCAAATTGACTCTCGCTTATCTCATCATTTAGTTTAATTAAAAATTAAAAATTGAATAATTTATCCAAATATATATTTTGTTTCAAAAGGTTTTCTTTTTAATTATGATGTCATATAAACTTTGTAATATTTTCAATATAAATAGCCCTTAAATATTTAATAAATATCATATATAATATTGTAAGATAAAATGCATTTTCTTAATTACTTATAATAATCACTCTTATTTTATAAACTATTATTGTGTTAATTAGTTCATTAGCTTTATAATTTTTGCGTTAGTTGATATGTTAGCTTTATATCAAGTTATAATGCATCAATAACAAACATTACATATATTTTTTATTTAAAATTTAATTATATATCCGGGTTGAACCCAGGTTGATTAGCTATATATACTATATAGTTAATCAAATTGACTCTCGCTTATCTCATCATTTAGTTTAATTAAAAATTAAAAATTTGAATAAGTTATTAACATGAAGACTTCAAAATTTTGAGTTTACGATCCGATCAAATCACAAAATTCCGATCATCTGCAAAATTCCGATCAATCTGCAAAATTCCGATCAATCTGCAAAATTCCGATCAATCTGCAAAATTGCTATCAACTGCAAAATTCCGATCAAAATCTGCAAAATTCCGATCAGATCTTCATAAAATCCGATCAATCCTACATGAAATCGCGATCATACCTCCATTAATTCCGATTAGATTCGATTTCAGATCTCAATTTATAAAAAAAAAATTCATAAAATTCTATCAAAAATTCATATTCCGGTTTTTGTGAAATTCCGATCCAAATTCCGATCAAACTATAACAGTTAAGTAATCCGCAAATCGATTATCATCAATTACAGTAGCTTTTTTATTTATAATTTTTTTAATATGAAATTTCTTAACTACACAGGTGAATATGGAAGAGGATGCAACTATTCATGATGACGAAGTCAATTCAACCTTTCATGAAGAAGATAGTGTGTTCAGTAACCTCTTTGAAGCTGAATCGAGTATGTTTTCAAAATTTCAGCTTAAAATTGAATGTATGTTGCTCTTACACATGTGTAAGATGTGTTTTGACTTTGTTATATGACTTGAAATTCACATGATTACCTGTTTTACACAGGTGTAGGTAGATACAATTGTATTAGTTTTAAAGCTCCAAAATATCGATATAAAAAGTTCATCCTACACATGAGTAGGACACCGATTGTGTTAGCATGTTTTAGACATGATTAGTCGTTTACACATGTGTAAGATGTGTTTTGACTTTGTTATATGACTTGAAATTCACATGATTACCTGTTTTACACAGGTGTAGGTAGATACAATTGTATTAGTTTTAAAGCTCCAAAATATCGATATAAAAAGTTCATCCTACACATGAGTAGGACACCGATTGTGTTAGCATGTTTTAGACATGATTAGTCATTTACACATGTGTAGCTACATATGATCGTTTTAGTCCTAAAGCTGAAAACATCACTAGAAAGGTCTGTCCTACACATATGTAGAATATGTGGATATCTAAATGTTGTGTGTCGTGCAGGTTCGGTTAACAAGCCATGTAGTAGCTGGTATAATAGTAGGATGATAGAAACAGATGAAGGTGAAATATGTTGGATACCAGAAGTAGAGGAAGATGTAAGACCAGTTAAGGGTCAAGTTTTTGATACAATAGATGATTGCATTGAAATGTATGAGAGATATGCGTACCAAGCGGGTTTTGACACTAGGCTATCCACACAGAAAAAAACAAACAGTGGAGTGGTTAGATTGAAGTACATTTTGTGTAATAGAGAAGGGAAACCACAAGGTGTAAGCATAGATACACTTAATCACGAAAACAGTGGCAAAAGAGTACGTATTTCGTCACTGCAAGTGACAGGATGTGAAGCACATGTCATATTCAAGCTGATTGAAGGCCGACAATCGTACATATTAGACGAGTTTGAGGAAAAACACAATCATCAGCTGAATTCGGTGGAGCATAGACACTTGTCGAGAAGACAAAGGAAATTGGGAATCTCTGAAATGACGTTTATTAATAAGGTTTCAACTTCGAATATAGGAGCGACAAGAGCTCATCATATCTACAGCAATATGCAAGGTTCTTACAAGAACACACACGGCACAGTGAACGACTTCAAGAACTACAAGAAGAAAATCAATTGTTTTATAGGCTCAAGTGACGCGCAGATGTTGGTAAATAAAATGGAAAACAGACGAGAGCATGTCCCAAATTTTTCCTTCGAATACAAGGTAAAAGATAACACTGAGTTGGAGTGTATGTTTTGGGCCGATGAGACAGCAAAAGCAAATTTCAAAGAATTTGGAGATATCATTTCATTCGATGCTACTTACAGGACAAACAGGCAAGTGTATGATTTTTTTATTCGGAATCATATTATTGTATTTACATGTGTGAAAGTGTCGTTTATTCGTATCCTACACATGGGTAAAATAACAGCCATTATGTGTGATTTCAGGTACAACATGATGTTTGTCCCATTCACCGGGATAGACAACCATAATAAGACTGTGTCTATCGGAGCTGGTATGCTTAGGGATGAAACTTCAGATTCTTACGTGTGGTTGTTGAAAGCGTTTTTGGATACATTTGGAAGCCAACCAAAGATGGTCGTCACTGATCAAGATGCAGCAATGAAGAAGGCCGTTGCACTCGTCTTAACAGAATCAAGGCACCGACTGTGCATGTGGCATATCACTCAGAAGCTGCCTATGAAGGTAAAAAATTGAAAACTGGAAAGTTGTATTACTTACACATGAGTAAGTTAATTATAAAGTTCAAAAATGGTTGCCAGAACTGGAAAGTTTATAACTTACACATGGGTAAGTACGACCTACACATGTGTAAGAAAGACCTGAAACTGGTGAGTTGTATAACCTGCCCATGGGTAAGTACAACTTGCCCATGGGTAAGTTATAACTTGCCAGAACTGGAAAGTTTATAACTTGCCCATGGGTAAGTACGACCTACACATGTGTAAGAAAGACCTGAAACTGGTGAGTTGTATAACCTGCCCATGGGTAAGTTCAAAATTGTTGGCCAGGTACAAAGACGTTTCCATATCATTGAGTACTTATGTGTAGTTAAGCTAACCATTTCCATATACAGGTAGGAAAACGCATGTTTGATAATACTGATTTCAAGAAGAAGTTCAACGACATAGTTTGGAACATATCATTGAGTACAAAGACGTTTGAGAAAAGATGGGGAGAGATAATGAAGGAATTCAAGTTGGAAGAACATCCATGGTTCACGCATATGTATGATATCAGGTCTACATGGATACCAGCTTACTTCACAGACTTACCGATGTCGGGTTTGATGAGAACCACCTCAAGATCGGAAAGCGAAAACTCATTCTTCAGCAATTTCACGAATGGTGGAGCAACGTTGATTCATTTTATGTTGTCGTATGAGTCTGCCATGGAGAGGCAGGGGAGCAGGTTAGAGGTTCTTGACCACCAGACACATAACAAAAGACCACCGTTTCAAACCCCTCTTGTTATTGAGGAACACGCGTGTAATGTTTACACGCGTACCATTTTCCTCTTGGTGCAAAAAGAAATATATTTGGGAAGTTGGTGGTGTTCTCAGCATTCCGTGACCTCGGGGATGCAAGGATGTGATGTGATTGTGGTTAAAGAGATAAGGGAATTTAAGAAAAACATACAAAAGGTGGTGGTCGGCAAAAAGAAAGACAAGAATGTTGAAGAGGTTGAAGACATCAAAACTGTGGATCAAGAAGAAGCTGAAGATGGAACGGAAGATGAAACCGAAAATGCAACAGGGACAGGAACCACGACCCAAACCGTGAAAAAAGTATATACTTTCCAGGTATGCTACTGAAAAAATCACTTAGCACATTTACTTACAAATGGGTAGGTACATCTAATAATATATGCTACGCATGGGTAGGACAGTTTATTAGAATCTTTTAGATGTAACAACGTGTCCTATTCTATTCTGTGATATTAAGGTGACACATAACAAGCAAGATGGAACCACTGATTGTAGCTGCATGACTTTCCCGAGATATGGATTTTTATGCCGACACATATTTTGTGTGTTCAAGAACTTGGATGTTCAACAAATTCCAGAAAAATACATCCTAAGAAGGTGGAAAAAGGATTTGATACCTCCAGGAATGAGAACACGAAGATATATTGGAGAAGGTGGAACAACTGAAGAATGTCAGAGGATGGGAAATGAGTTGCATTTTATGGTAGATGTTTGTGTAGATATATTGCAGAAGGATGAGGAAAAGCTGTCTGATTTTGTTGAAAAAGTCAGGGCGCTAAAAGATGAGATAGAGGCTGCACATCCAAACTCAAAATCAAAGAATCATGATGAGGCAATAGAGAGATTCTTAGGAGTTCCCAAGCCAAGTAACAATGATGTTCAAAATCCACCTGTTTTACCATACAAGGGATGCGGAAACGACAGCAGATTAAAGTCTCTAAAAGAAAAGGTGACTGAAAAATATCTAAAGCCAAAAAGAAAGTGCGGAAAGTGTGGGATATTGACAAGTGACCACGACGCAAGGAATTGTGAAAAGAAGAAAGCAGAAAAAGCTAAAGCAGAGGCGGTGGCTCTCGCTCTTGAAAACCTTGAAAAGAAGTAATCACTCAAATGTTTGAATTAGAAGATAGATGAATATATAAAAAAAGATGTAATTCATTGATAATTTTTCCTTTTTCTTTTTTCCGAATATTCAAAAATAATGTCCTACACATGCTTAAGAACTTTAGTGAGCAATACAATTGGATGATTTATTCTAGCTACTTGATTTACTTTTTGTTACTTGAATGAAATTCAATGTAAATTTAGGTTTTCAATGCGCAAGTTGTATTACTTGCCCATGGGTAAGTTACAACTTGCCCATGGGTAAGTACAACTTGCCCATGGGTAAGTACAACTTGCCCATGGGTAAGTACAACTTGCCCATGGGTAAGTACAACTTGCCCATGGGTAAGTACAACTTGCCCATGGGTAAGTATAACATACACATGTGTAGGAAAGACCTGTAACTGGTGAGTTGTATAACATGCCCATGGGTAAGTACAACTTGCCCATGGGTAAGTTACTTATGAAGTTCAAAATTGTTGGCCACTCTAGGGTTTAGGGTTTGAAGGTCGAGGGTTTAGGGTTTGAAGGTCGAGGGATATGGTAGGGGAATGACGCATTCTAAAACCCAAAATGCTAAACCCTAAAGATGTGTAGGTTTAGCAATGCATTTGGATGATTTACTATATCTACTTGATTTGCATTTGGATGATTTACCCTAAAGACGCATTCTAAAACCCAAAATGCTAAACCCTAAAGATGTAATTCATGGATAATTTTTCCTTTTTCTTTTTTCCAAATGTTCAAAAATAATGTCCTACACATGTTTAAGAACTTGTGTGAGAAATGCAATTGAATGATTTACTCTAGCTGGTGAGTTGTATAACCTGCCCATGGGTAAGTACAACTTGCCCATGGGTAAGTTACTTATGAAGTTCAAAATTGCTGGACAGAACTGGTATGTTTATAACTTGCCCATGGGTAAGTATAACATACACATGTGTAGGAAAGACCTGTAACTGGTGAGTTGTATAACATGCCCATGGGTAAGTACAACTTGCCCATGGGTAAGTTACTTATGAAGTTCAAAATTGTTGGCCACTCTAGGGTTTAGGGTTTGAAGGTCGAGGGTTTAGGGTTTGAAGGTCGAGGGATATGGTAGGGGAATGACGCATTCTAAAACCCAAAATGCTAAACCCTAAAGATGTGTAGGTTTAGCAATGCATTTGGATGATTTACTATATCTACTTGATTTGCATTTGGATGATTTACCCTAAAGACGCATTCTAAAACCCAAAATGCTAAACCCTAAAGATGTGTAGGTTTAGCAATGCATTTGGATGATTTACTATATCTACTTGATTTGCATTTGGATGATTTACCCTAAAGACGCATTCTAAAACCCAAAATGCTAAACCCTAAAGATGTGTAGGTTTAGCAATTCATGGATAATTTACTAAGGACGCATTCTAAAACCCAAAATGCTAAGCCCTAAAGATGTGTAGGTTTAGCAATGCATTTGGATGATTTACTAAGACGCATTCTAAAACCCAAAATGCTAAGCCCTAAAGATGTGTAGGTTTAGCAATGCATTTGGATGATTTACTAAGGACGCATTCTAAAACCCAAAATGCTAAGCCCTAAAGATGTGTAGGTTTAGCAATGCATTTGGATGATTTACTAAGACGCATTCTAAAACCCAAAATGCTAAGCCCTAAAGATGTGTAGGTTTAGCAATGCATTTGGATGATTTACCCTAAAGACGCATTCTAAAACCCAAAATGCTAAACCCTAAAGATGTAATTCATGGATAATTTTTCCTTTTTCTTTTTTCCAAATGTTCAAAAATACATTCGTTAACAAGTAGCACAATAAACGACAAAAAGATGTCGACCACTCCTACGTCCCAAGCTAAAACATCAAAATAACGATTAAAATCAAAGTCTAATAGTAGCAAAAAGTGTTAAACAACCAAGTTCACCAACTACAAACGATCAAAATGCATATTAGAGGCAACAGCTTTACGAATCGCCTCCTTGCCCGTAGGAACATGATAATCCTCCTTGAACGCCTTTAAATATCCATCAAATTTATGTTTGAGAATGTTCTTTGAATAGCACAAAATCTTGGTGCAGTATTTCGCCCTTAGGTTAGTAAGCTGAATTTTCTGAGTAATGTCACCGCTTGCATGCTCACTCTTAAATCCAATGTCCCAGTCTTCACGTGCTTGGCCAACATATGTGTCCATATGACACATCAAAAACACCCCACAGTCTGATTTGTTGTTTTTGGTCCTCCACTTCATCTTCATTATATTATAGTAAAAAAAAAAAAAAAAAAAAAAAAAAAAAAAAAAAAAAAAAAAAAAAAAAAAAAAAAAAAAAAAAAAAAAAAAAAAAAAAAAAAAAAAAAAAAAAAAAAAAAAAAAAAAAAAAAAAAAAAAAAAAAAAAAAAAAAAAAAAAAAAAAAAAAAAAAAAAAAAAAAAAAAAAAAAAAAAAAAAAAAAAAAAAAAAAAAAAAAAAAAAAAAAAAAAAAAAAAAAAAAAAAAAAAAAAAAAAAAAAAAAAAAAAAAAAAAAAAAAAAAAAAAAAAAAAAAAAAAAAAAAAAAAAAAAAAAAAAAAAAAAAAAAAAAAAAAAAAAAAAAAAAAAAAAAAAAAAAAAAAAAAAAAAAAAAAAAAAAAAAAAAAAAAAAAAAAAAAAAAAAAAAAAAAAAAAAAAAAAAAAAAAAAAAAAAAAAAAAAAAAAAAAAAAAAAAAAAAAAAAAAAAAAAAAAAAAAAAAAAAAAAAAAAAAAAAAAAAAAAAAAAAAAAAAAAAAAAAAAAAAAAAAAAAAAAAAAAAAAAAAAAAAAAAAAAAAAAAAAAAAAAAAAAAAAAAAAAAAAAAAAAAAAAAAAAAAAAAAAAAAAAAAAAAAAAAAAAAAAAAAAAAAAAAAAAAAAAAAAAAAAAAAAAAAAAAAAAAAAAAAAAAAAAAAAAAAAAAAAAAAAAAAAAAAAAAAAAAAAAAAAAAAAAAAAAAAAAAAAAAAAAAAAAAAAAAAAAAAAAAAAAAAAAAAAAAAAAAAAAAAAAAAAAAAAAAAAAAAAAAAAAAAAAAAAAAAAAAAAAAAAAAAAAAAAAAAAAAAAAAAAAAAAAAAAAAAAAAAAAAAAAAAAAAAAAAAAAAAAAAAAAAAAAAAAAAAAAAAAAAAAAAAAAAAAAAAAAAAAAAAAAAAAAAAAAAAAAAAAAAAAAAAAAAAAAAAAAAAAAAAAAAAAAAAAAAAAAAAAAAAAAAAAAAAAAAAAAAAAAAAAAAAAAAAAAAAAAAAAAAAAAAAAAAAAAAAAAAAAAAAAAAAAAAAAAAAAAAAAAAAAAAAAAAAAAAAAAAAAAAAAAAAAAAAAAAAAAAAAAAAAAAAAAAAAAAAAAAAAAAAAAAAAAAAAAAAAAAAAAAAAAAAAAAAAAAAAAAAAAAAAAAAAAAAAAAAAAAAAAAAAAAAAAAAAAAAAAAAAAAAAAAAAAAAAAAAAAAAAAAAAAAAAAAAAAAAAAAAAAAAAAAAAAAAAAAAAAAAAAAAAAAAAAAAAAAAAAAAAAAAAAAAAAAAAAAAAAAAAAAAAAAAAAAAAAAAAAAAAAAAAAAAAAAAAAAAAAAAAAAAAAAAAAAAAAAAAAAAAAAAAAAAAAAAAAAAAAAAAAAAAAAAAAAAAAAAAAAAAAAAAAAAAAAAAAAAAAAAAAAAAAAAAAAAAAAAAAAAAAAAAAAAAAAAAAAAAAAAAAAAAAAAAAAAAAAAAAAAAAAAAAAAAAAAAAAAAAAAAAAAAAAAAAAAAAAAAAAAAAAAAAAAAAAAAAAAAAAAAAAAAAAAAAAAAAAAAAAAAAAAAAAAAAAAAAAAAAAAAAAAAAAAAAAAAAAAAAAAAAAAAAAAAAAAAAAAAAAAAAAAAAAAAAAAAAAAAAAAAAAAAAAAAAAAAAAAAAAAAAAAAAAAAAAAAAAAAAAAAAAAAAAAAAAAAAAAAAAAAAAAAAAAAAAAAAAAAAAAAAAAAAAAAAAAAAAAAAAAAAAAAAAAAAAAAAAAAAAAAAAAAAAAAAAAAAAAAAAAAAAAAAAAAAAAAAAAAAAAAAAAAAAAAAAAAAAAAAAAAAAAAAAAAAAAAAAAAAAAAAAAAAAAAAAAAAAAAAAAAAAAAAAAAAAAAAAAAAAAAAAAAAAAAAAAAAAAAAAAAAAAAAAAAAAAAAAAAAAAAAAAAAAAAAAAAAAAAAAAAAAAAAAAAAAAAAAAAAAAAAAAAAAAAAAAAAAAAAAAAAAAAAAAAAAAAAAAAAAAAAAAAAAAAAAAAAAAAAAAAAAAAAAAAAAAAAAAAAAAAAAAAAAAAAAAAAAAAAAAAAAAAAAAAAAAAAAAAAAAAAAAAAAAAAAAAAAAAAAAAAAAAAAAAAAAAAAAAAAAAAAAAAAAAAAAAAAAAAAAAAAAAAAAAAAAAAAAAAAAAAAAAAAAAAAAAAAAAAAAAAAAAAAAAAAAAAAAAAAAAAAAAAAAAAAAAAAAAAAAAAAAAAAAAAAAAAAAAAAAAAAAAAAAAAAAAAAAAAAAAAAAAAAAAAAAAAAAAAAAAAAAAAAAAAAAAAAAAAAAAAAAAAAAAAAAAAAAAAAAAAAAAAAAAAAAAAAAAAAAAAAAAAAAAAAAAAAAAAAAAAAAAAAAAAAAAAAAAAAAAAAAAAAAAAAAAAAAAAAAAAAAAAAAAAAAAAAAAAAAAAAAAAAAAAAAAAAAAAAAAAAAAAAAAAAAAAAAAAAAAAAAAAAAAAAAAAAAAAAAAAAAAAAAAAAAAAAAAAAAAAAAAAAAAAAAAAAAAAAAAAAAAAAAAAAAAAAAAAAAAAAAAAAAAAAAAAAAAAAAAAAAAAAAAAAAAAAAAAAAAAAAAAAAAAAAAAAAAAAAAAAAAAAAAAAAAAAAAAAAAAAAAAAAAAAAAAAAAAAAAAAAAAAAAAAAAAAAAAAAAAAAAAAAAAAAAAAAAAAAAAAAAAAAAAAAAAAAAAAAAAAAAAAAAAAAAAAAAAAAAAAAAAAAAAAAAAAAAAAAAAAAAAAAAAAAAAAAAAAAAAAAAAAAAAAAAAAAAAAAAAAAAAAAAAAAAAAAAAAAAAAAAAAAAAAAAAAAAAAAAAGATTTCCTGAAATGTAACAGAAACATAAAAAATAAAGCATGTAATAAAAAATGATCCTACACGTGTGGAGTTGCTACACATGGGAAGGTAACACTTTAACATTTACTTATGAAGTAACTTCAAAAATAGTTGTATAACCTGCCCATGGGTAAGTTACAGAATAACTTAAAAATAGTTGTATAACCTGCCCATGGGTAAGTTACTTATGAAGTAACTTCAAAAATAGTTGTATAACCTGCCCATGGGTAAGTTACTATGAAGTAACTTCAAAAATAGTTGTATAACCTGCCCATGGGTAAGTTACGCTACAAATGTGTAGGAAAGACCTGAAACTAGTGAGTTGTATAACCTGCCCATGGGTAATTTACTTATGAAGTAACTTCAAAAATAGTTGTATAACCTGCCCATGGGTAAGTTACGCTACAAATGTGTAGGAAAGACCTGAAACTGGTGAGTTGTATAACCTGCCCATGGGTAAGTTACTTATGAAGTAACTTCAAAAATAGTTGTATAACCTGCCCATGGGTAAGTTACTACAAATGTGTAACTTAAAAATAGTTGTATAACCTGCCCATGGGTAAGTTACTTATGAAGTAACTTCAAAAATAGTTGTATAACCTGCCCATGGGTAAGTTACTACAAATGTGTAGGACTTAAAAATAGTTGTATAACCTGCCCATGGGTAAGTTACTTATGAAGTAACTTCAAAAATAGTTGTATAACCTGCCCATGGGTAAGTTACTATGAAGTAACTTCAAAAATAGTTGTATAACCTGCCCATGGGTAAGTTACGCTACAAATGTGTAGGACTTAAAAATAGTTGTATAACCTGCCCATGGGTAATTTACTTATGAAGTAACTTCAAAAATAGTTGTATAACCTGCCCATGGGTAAGTTACGCTACAAATGTGTAGGAAAGACCTGAAACTGGTGAGTTGTATAACCTGCCCATGGGTAAGTTACTTATGAAGTAACTTCAAAAATAGTTGTATAACCTGCCCATGGGTAAGTTACGCTACAAATGTGTAGGACTAAAAATAGTTGTATAACCTGCCCATGGGTAAGTTACGCTACAAATGTGTAGGAAAGACCTGAAACTGGTGAGTTGTATAACCTGCCCATGGGTAAGTACAACTTGCCCATGGGTAAGTTACTTATGAAGTTCAAAATTGCTGGCCAGAACTGGTATATTTATAACTTACACATGGGTAAGTATAACCTACACCTGTGTAGGTCATAAATTAAACATGTGAAGGTGATAAAAGGTTTACCTCGACAGAAGAGTCAACCGATGCACAAGCAGTGGCAAGAACAGTAACACCTTGATCAAATTCATCCTCTGAAAATGGAGGCTGCAAAGGAAGCTTACCGAAATTTCCATTGGCTTTAAGCTCCGCCTCGACTCGCTCTGACAAATAAATACGATTCCAGTACTTGATGGCTGGTCGTGAGCGAGGAACCCGGAAACTTTCACATATGGTGGAATCAACATACAGCAACTGCATCATCGTGTAAACAAATTTAAACACACAAACACATAAAAGGAAAGGCAGAAACGTAATGAATACAAAATATTACTTGCAAAAACGTCATCGGCCCAGACCAATGTGTATCCCTAGGCAGTGGCCATCTCTTCTTGCATCCTTTCATATGACGAATCAGAAAACCACACCAATCAATCGACTTGATGTCGGTATCTTCTGTTATGCGGTCAAGAATTGCCTTTTGGCAGCCAACAGTGTAAGCACCACTCATATCCAAAGTGACCATCGTGCCGACAAAAAGCATCAAGAAATTAAGCTTGAACGATAAACCAACCTCATCGGAATGTTTGAGAACATTCGCAACATTCTTAGGACGAACATTCGGCAAACCAAAACCAGATTTCCATCGATCAGAGAAAGAGACTTCATCATCATCAACATTCTTTAATGGCAACGACAAAAGATTTATATCACCCATTGGGATCCCGAGAATATCACGAACAGCTTCACGATTGATATTGATGGAAACAGAATCAAAAGTGATCTTCAAACCTTCTACATCTAACTTATCAACAACAAAAAAGCCTAACGAACCAGGAAGAATGTCAAGTTTCATATCCAGAAAACTATCGAAACTCATCTCTCTAATTTTTTCTATTGTTTTTTTTTTTTTTTTTTTTTTTTTTTTTTTTTTTTTTTTTTTTTTTTTTTTTTTTTTTTTTTTTTTTTTTTTTTTTTTTTTTTTTTTTTTTTTTTTTTTTTTTTTTTTTTTTTTTTTTTTTTTTTTTTTTTTTTTTTTTTTTTTTTTTTTTTTTTTTTTTTTTTTTTTTTTTTTTTTTTTTTTTTTTTTTTTTTTTTTTTTTTTTTTTTTTTTTTTTTTTTTTTTTTTTTTTTTTTTTTTTTTTTTTTTTTTTTTTTTTTTTTTTTTTTTTTTTTTTTTTTTTTTTTTTTTTTTTTTTTTTTTTTTTTTTTTTTTTTTTTTTTTTTTTTTTTTTTTTTTTTTTTTTTTTTTTTTTTTTTTTTTTTTTTTTTTTTTTTTTTTTTTTTTTTTTTTTTTTTTTTTTTTTTTTTTTTTTTTTTTTTTTTTTTTTTTTTTTTTTTTTTTTTTTTTTTTTTTTTTTTTTTTTTTTTTTTTTTTTTTTTTTTTTTTTTTTTTTTTTTTTTTTTTTTTTTTTTTTTTTTTTTTTTTTTTTTTTTTTTTTTTTTTTTTTTTTTTTTTTTTTTTTTTTTTTTTTTTTTTTTTTTTTTTTTTTTTTTTTTTTTTTTTTTTTTTTTTTTTTTTTTTTTTTTTTTTTTTTTTTTTTTTTTTTTTTTTTTTTTTTTTTTTTTTTTTTTTTTTTTTTTTTTTTTTTTTTTTTTTTTTTTTTTTTTTTTTTTTTTTTTTTTTTTTTTTTTTTTTTTTTTTTTTTTTTTTTTTTTTTTTTTTTTTTTTTTTTTTTTTTTTTTTTTTTTTTTTTTTTTTTTTTTTTTTTTTTTTTTTTTTTTTTTTTTTTTTTTTTTTTTTTTTTTTTTTTTTTTTTTTTTTTTTTTTTTTTTTTTTTTTTTTTTTTTTTTTTTTTTTTTTTTTTTTTTTTTTTTTTTTTTTTTTTTTTTTTTTTTTTTTTTTTTTTTTTTTTTTTTTTTTTTTTTTTTTTTTTTTTTTTTTTTTTTTTTTTTTTTTTTTTTTTTTTTTTTTTTTTTTTTTTTTTTTTTTTTTTTTTTTTTTTTTTTTTTTTTTTTTTTTTTTTTTTTTTTTTTTTTTTTTTTTTTTTTTTTTTTTTTTTTTTTTTTTTTTTTTTTTTTTTTTTTTTTTTTTTTTTTTTTTTTTTTTTTTTTTTTTTTTTTTTTTTTTTTTTTTTTTTTTTTTTTTTTTTTTTTTTTTTTTTTTTTTTTTTTTTTTTTTTTTTTTTTTTTTTTTTTTTTTTTTTTTTTTTTTTTTTTTTTTTTTTTTTTTTTTTTTTTTTTTTTTTTTTTTTTTTTTTTTTTTTTTTTTTTTTTTTTTTTTTTTTTTTTTTTTTTTTTTTTTTTTTTTTTAATTTCACAGATTTTGGTTGCGATACGTCTTTATTAGCAGTTTTATCTTGGGAAACTATAATAAAAAAATAAAAAAAATATAAGCAAATCATCAAATAGCTACAACTAGACTAAAACAAATAAATATAAGCAAGATAAGCAATTAAAATGAGAAATTTTCACATGTGTAGCAAGAATTTATCGTTAGCCAAATACATCAACAACAAATATCAGAATCATTATTAACCTAAATAAACATTATCAACTGCTTACAGTTAAACATTTCTAAAAAGTAACTAGCTACACATGTGTAACTAACTAAAAAACAAGAAATAATCAACAATGAAAAATATACATCACCTAATAACGAAACAACAACAATAACCAGAAGAATAACAACATAAATATATCTAAATAAGTAGCAATAAAAAATCATCAACTACACAAAAATCATATAAAATCATCAAATTAAATAAAACGTAAATATAAATGTAATGAAATAAACCGAAATGCATACCAGGAGATTTAGATCGTTTTGCGGACCGCTTCCTCATCGTTTTGAAATAAACCCTAATTTCAATCAGATTTTCAAAAATAAGATACTTTTCACCAGAATCTGAAGTATAATTTGATTATTATTATTATTATTATTATTATTATTATTATTATTATTATTATTATTATTATTATTATTATTATTATTATTATTATTATTATTATTATTATTATTATTATTATTATTATTATTATTATTATTATTATTATTATTATTATTATTATTATTATTATTATTATTATTATTATTATTATTATTATTATTATTATTATTATTATTATTATTATTATTATTATTATTATTATTATTATTATTATTATTATTATTATTATTATTATTATTATTATTATTATTATTATTATTATTATTATTATTATTATTATTATTATTATTATTATTATTATTATTATTATTATTATTATTATTATTATTATTATTATTATTATTATTATTATTATTATTATTATTATTATTATTATTATTATTATTATTATTATTATTATTATTATTATTATTATTATTATTATTATTATTATTATTATTATTATTATTATTATTATTATTATTATTATTATTATTATTATTATTATTATTATTATTATTATTATTATTATTATTATTATTATTATTATTATTATTATTATTATTATTATTATTATTATTATTATTATTATTATTATTATTATTATTATTATTATTATTATTATTATTATTATTATTATTATTATTATTATTATTATTATTATTATTATTATTATTATTATTATTATTATTATTATTATTATTATTATTATTATTATTATTATTATTATTATTATTATTATTATTATTATTATTATTATTATTATTATTATTATTATTATTATTATTATTATTATTATTATTATTATTATTATTATTATTATTATTATTATTATTATTATTATTATTATTATTATTATTATTATTATTATTATTATTATTATTATTATTATTATTATTATTATTATTATTATTATTATTATTATTATTATTATTATTATTATTATTATTATTATTATTATTATTATTATTATTATTATTATTATTATTATTATTATTATTATTATTATTATTATTATTATTATTATTATTATTATTATTATTATTATTATTATTATTATTATTATTATTATTATTATTATTATTATTATTATTATTATTATTATTATTATTATTATTATTATTATTATTATTATTATTATTATTATTATTATTATTATTATTATTATTATTATTATTATTATTATTATTATTATTATTATTATTATTATTATTATTATTATTATTATTATTATTATTATTATTATTATTATTATTATTATTATTATTATTATTATTATTATTATTATTATTATTATTATTATTATTATTATTATTATTATTATTATTATTATTATTATTATTATTATTATTATTATTATTATTATTATTATTATTATTATTATTATTATTATTATTATTATTATTATTATTATTATTATTATTATTATTATTATTATTATTATTATTATTATTATTATTATTATTATTATTATTATTATTATTATTATTATTATTATTATTATTATTATTATTATTATTATTATTATTATTATTATTATTATTATTATTATTATTATTATTATTATTATTATTATTATTATTATTATTATTATTATTATTATTATTATTATTATTATTATTATTATTATTATTATTATTATTATTATTATTATTATTATTACTATAATTCTGTTTTTGTATTATTTGTATTATTATTATTATTATTAATTAATTATTATTATTGTTATTATTGTTGTTGTTATTATTATATTATTATTATTATTATTATTATTATTATTATTATTATTATTATTATTATTATTATTATTATTATTATTTTTATTATTATTATTATGCCTTGTGGCAGCAGCTCAAGGAAACCTCCTTGGACAAACCTCCTGCAGCAGTAAAAACAGGTATATATTATATAGGGAAAAATGAATATAAGGTTGTCCGACACCTAAACTTAGGTGTGGAACCCCTCACATACAAATTTTCTAATATTTTTTTATTAATGATTAAATGCTTGGGCCCCCATGAATTTTATGGATTAAAAAAACAATATGTGTTACCTAACAGCCTTGTATTACCATCCCATTAAAGTATATATGTTACATACTTACTTACTTACGCATTGCTTGCTAAACCAGGCCCAGGGTTTATAAGGGGCCAAATATTTTTGTTGGGTCTTCAAACATATACACAAGTTGGAGAACTCGTGACTCGGGATCGGATCGGCGAGGGGGGAGTCACGAGTTTTTAAAAACTCGGATCGGAATCGGGGAGAACCCGGATCGGGTTTTTTATATATAAAAATAAATAAATTATAAATTATAAATATATATGTAATAGAAAATTTAAAATATAGTAAAAACTTCAAACATTAACATAATATTCCAAACTTCAAGCTATTACAAACTTCAAACTTAAAAATGCATAAAACATAATATTAGTCCGAGATTTCAAACTTCAAATAATAATAATAAATAAACACATATAAACTAATAATCAGATTTTATTGCGAGCAGAGCAAAAAGATATAGAAATAATCAAATAAATCAATAATAATCTAATATAAAAGATATATTATAGATTTATACTTACTTTGATCACTCAGGACCTCCATAAAGAAAGAAAAAAATAACGGCTGGATAAAGATAGTAGATGGAGTAGGGTTTTATAAATGAAGCCTTTTTGGGTTAAAATTTTTTGTTGACTTTTGTTGACTGACCCGAGTTGCCTGATCCGAACGAGTTTTGACCGATCCTACCGTGTTTTGACCGATCCGTCCGGGTTTGACCGGGTTTTACACGGGTCCAAGTCGTTGACCGAGTTTTGAGCCGATTCCAAGCAACTCGACTCTTTAACCCACCGATCCCGATTCCGATTCCGGGAACTCGGCCGAGTCGGCCGAGTTTTACAACACTGCATATACATATAACTAAACAGGGAATATATGACTATATTTTTTTTTGCTGTCTCCAGACGTGTCATCACTCATCACGTGTTGTCAAACTATGTATGATATACACTGACATTAATTTAGTTTGAAATATGAGTATGTGTTGATAATGTTAAGATAATGAACACGTTAAGATATGATTAACAACAAATGATATGAATGCAAGTTATATAAGTAGCTCATACATTAACCATTAGAAACGCAAACGCTTGGAGGATTAAGCCTGCATTACAATTACATATCATATAGTTACATATTTTTTTTTTTTTTTTTTTTTTTTTTTTTTTTTTTTTTTTTTTTTTTTTTTTTTTTTTTTTTTTTTTTTTTTTTTTTTTTTTTTTTTTTTTTTTTTTTTTTTTTTTTTTTTTTTTTTTTTTTTTTTTTTTTTTTTTTTTTTTTTTTTTTTTTTTTTTTTTTTTTTTTTTTTTTTTTTTTTTTTTTTTTTTTTTTTTTTTTTTTTTTTTTTTTTTTTTTTTTTTTTTTTTTTTTTTTTTTTTTTTTTTTTTTTTTTTTTTTTTTTTTTTTTTTTTTTTTTTTTTTTTTTTTTTTTTTTTTTTTTTTTTTTTTTTTTTTTTTTTTTTTTTTTTTTTTTTTTTTTTTTTTTTTTTTTTTTTTTTTTTTTTTTTTTTTTTTTTTTTTTTTTTTTTTTTTTTTTTTTTTTTTTTTTTTTTTTTTTTTTTTTTTTTTTTTTTTTTTTTTTTTTTTTTTTTTTTTTTTTTTTTTTTTTTTTTTTTTTTTTTTTTTTTTTTTTTTTTTTTTTTTTTTTTTTTTTTTTTTTTTTTTTTTTTTTTTTTTTTTTTTTTTTTTTTTTTTTTTTTTTTTTTTTTTTTTTTTTTTTTTTTTTTTTTTTTTTTTTTTTTTTTTTTTTTTTTTTTTTTTTTTTTTTTTTTTTTTTTTTTTTTTTTTTTTTTTTTTTTTTTTTTTTTTTTTTTTTTTTTTTTTTTTTTTTTTTTTTTTTTTTTTTTTTTTTTTTTTTTTTTTTTTTTTTTTTTTTTTTTTTTTTTTTTTTTTTTTTTTTTTTTTTTTTTTTTTTTTTTTTTTTTTTTTTTTTTTTTTTTTTTTTTTTTTTTTTTTTTTTTTTTTTTTTTTTTTTTTTTTTTTTTTTTTTTTTTTTTTTTTTTTTTTTTTTTTTTTTTTTTTTTTTTTTTTTTTTTTTTTTTTTTTTTTTTTTTTTTTTTTTTTTTTTTTTTTTTTTTTTTTTTTTTTTTTTTTTTTTTTTTTTTTTTTTTTTTTTTTTTTTTTTTTTTTTTTTTTTTTTTTTTTTTTTTTTTTTTTTTTTTTTTTTTTTTTTTTTTTTTTTTTTTTTTTTTTTTTTTTTTTTTTTTTTTTTTTTTTTTTTTTTTTTTTTTTTTTTTTTTTTTTTTTTTTTTTTTTTTTTTTTTTTTTTTTTTTTTTTTTTTTTTTTTTTTTTTTTTTTTTTTTTTTTTTTTTTTTTTTTTTTTTTTTTTTTTTTTTTTTTTTTTTTTTTTTTTTTTTTTTTTTTTTTTTTTTTTTTTTTTTTTTTTTTTTTTTTTTTTTTTTTTTTTTTTTTTTTTTTTTTAAAAAAAGCTTTTGATCAAGTTGTGATTGGAGATGCTCTAAGGAAAAGAGAAATGGGTTGTATGAATCGCATATAGATATCTAGAACAGTAAGCTGACTTGGTGGCTAATATTCTGTATAACCTATGCATGTCACGATCATTTCGAAGTTGCGCTGTTGACCCCCATTCACTAAGGGAAAGATATGGAACCCGATATCTGAAAAAATCTTTATGCTTACAGAGAAATCTTTTTAGCCTTACATTACATATCATTACCGAGTCACCACACATAATCAAACCCTCTGGCTAGCCAGTTCAAACTTACTTCATAATGTAGGCATATTTCCAGTTTTGTAATCAGAAATACACAATAATACAGTAGTATTGATACATTAAATACAAACCAACAAACGTGTATATACAAACTTTCTTACTTAGCAGTATGTATTATTTTTCTGTGTAATAAAAGGGGCATATCTAAATAGGTGAATTAAAGAAATGATAAACAAAAATCGTCATATAAAAGCTTTGGGGTATAGGTTTTCAGTGTAACTGAATGATCTAGATTTGAAATATGATCAGTTTAGAGCCAATATACATGAAATAAAATCCTGCTTAAGTGTTCATATAACCGGCCAAAAGCTAGATTAGTTGAAAATGATTAGATCCGCAAAGCATATCTTTGGGGGCTAACAAATGGTTAACACGATTACTACTTAAAAGATGATAATTAAGGCATTTTAGTTGCTCGGTTTTGCATCTAACTCGATTTTAGCTATGAAGAAAAGGAAGCCAAACTGAGAATGCAACCTACATACGATGATACTCTTATATGTTTGTTAATTCTTTATACCCAAAACCCTACATTATAAAAATAAGAAAGTAAATAAAGAAATTAACCATGACTATGAAATTAAAAGTACTCTGAATAAATAATAAGCTTGAATTCTTACCAAAAATATAACATGTTTATTAAAATTTCATAGTTAGAAACACATAATGTAATAAGGACGGTATCAAGTACAGAGTAACATACAATCATGGGCAAAGAGGAACCAAAAAGACGTGACAAGTCTTGTGCAACTTCCCAAACAACAGACCTAACTTGGTGTATTGATAATAAAAAGAAAACCTTCATTATTACTTCATTCTGATATACAATAAAAATTTTTAATGAAATCTAAACCAGCTAGTTCAGTCAGATACCGGCTAAGCAACCTCTAAAGCAGCTATCGGAGCAGTAGCAGCTTGAAGTTCGCATACCAAAGACGATGGAATTCCCCAAAATTGCAAGTCCTGCATACTTTTGGACAAATAGACTGCTGCCTTTTGCGGTTCTCTTTTAATATTAGCCAGTCATCCCATTATCCCAATAAGTATATTTTTTTTCAAGGAGAACTTGTTACAGAAAACACTCTTTTAGCATGAAGCTTGAACCACAAAACATAAATTTGCCAAAAAGGATATGTTTTTGGATTTCACTAAAATGATAATTTATCCAAAGTAGGTTTAGACAGCAGCCATCCAAGACAATACCAGGGAAATATCTGACCGATATAATGCATCTGCGAGGTGTATGACTTAAACACACCATATACATACGGTTTGCATGATGACCCGAGTAAAATCATGAGCGATCTTCATATCATCTACATCCTGTCAATGTCTATTCTCATCATATAATTTTCAAATTCCTAGAATATATATAAACATTATATACTTACATAAACCAGACCTATATATATATATATATATATATATATATATATATATATATATATATATATATATATATATATATATATATATATATATATATATATATATATATATATATATATATATATATATATATATATATATATATATATATATATATATATATATATATATATATATATATATATATATATATATATATATATATATATATATATATATATATATATATATATATATATATATATATATATATATATATATATATATATATATATATATATATATATATATATATATATATATATATATATATATATATATATATATATATATATATATATATATATATATATATATATATATATATATATATATATATATATATATATATATATATATATATATATATATATATATATATATATATATATATATATATATATATATATATATATATATATATATATATATATATATATATATATATATATATATATATATATATATATATATATATATATATATATATATATATATATATATATATATATATATATATATATATATATATATATATATATATATATATATATATATATATATATATATATATATATATATATATATATATATATATATATATATATATATATATATATATATATATATATATATATATATATATATATATATATATATATATATATATATATATATATATATATATATATATATATATATATATATATATATATATATATATATATATATATATATATATATATATATATATATATATATATATATATATATATATATATATATATATATATATATATATATATATATATATATATATATATATATATATATATATATATATATATATATATATATATATATATATATATATATATATATATATATATATATATATATATATATATATATATATATATATATATATATATATATATATATATATATATATATATATATATATATATATATATATATATATATATATATATATATATATATATATATATATATATATATATATATATATATATATATATATATATATATATATATATATATATATATATATATATATATATATATATATATATATATATATATATATATATATATATATATATATATATATATATATATATATATATATATATATATATATATATATATATATATATATATATATATATATATATATATATATATATATATATATATATATATATATATATATATATATATATATATATATATATATATATATATATATATATATATATATATATATATATATATATATATATATATATATATATATATATATATATATATATATATATATATATATATATATATATATATATATATATATATATATATATATATATATATATATATATATATATATATATATATATATATATATATATATATATATATATATATATATATATATATATATATATATATATATATATATATATATATATATATATATATATATATATATATATATATATATATATATATATATATATATATATATATATATATATATATATATATATATATATATATATATATATATATATATATATATATATATATATATATATATATATATATATATATATATATATATATATATATATATATATATATATATATATATATATATATATATATATATATATATATATATATATATATATATATATATATATATATATATATATATATATATATATATATATATATATATATATATATATATATATATATATATATATATATATATATATATATATATATATATATATATATATATATATATATATATATATATATATATATATATATATATATATATATATATATATATATATATATATATATATATATATATATATATATATATATATATATATATATATATATATATATATATATATATATATATATATATATATATATATATATATATATATATATATATATATATATATATATATATATATATATATATATATATATATATATATATATATATATATATATATATATATATATATATATATATATATATATATATATATATATATATATATATATATATATATATATATATATATATATATATATATATATATATATATATATATATATATATATATATATATATATATATATATATATATATATATATATATATATATATATATATATATATATATATATATATATATATATATATATATATATATATATATATATATATATATATATATATATATATATATATATATATATATATATATATATATATATATATATATATATATATATATATATATATATATATATATATATATATATATATATATATATATATATATATATATATATATATATATATATATATATATATATATATATATATATATATATATATATATATATATATATATATATATATATATATATATATATATATATATATATATATATATATATATATATATATATATATATATATATATATATATATATATATATATATATATATATATATATATATATATATATATATATATATATATATATATATATATATATATATATATATATATATATATATATATATATATATATATATATATATATATATATATATATATATATATATATATATATATATATATATATAATTTTGATTCAATACTTTTTGATTGTGTTTAGTTTTAGTTCCTTGAATGAATATTTGGGATTAGATGAAACTGATAGTATTGTATGGTTGATGCTTAGAGCTGGAATGAATGATATATGTGGTAGTACATTGCTTGATATAGCTGTAATTTATGAAAAGTGTTGATATTTTAAGTTTATTGAAATTTCGGTAAGCTCAACCGGCCCAGGCCCATAATAGGAGAGGTAAATCAAACTCACTCAGTGATCCACCTTTCAGTTGATTTTCTATAAATCCGGTATGTCCTTCATTCCGGTGGTGATTCAACCGGTGATACTTTCTAGATGCTCCCCTTCTTGGGAATAAACTAGGTAGAGGCTTACTTTAAGATTCAATTATAGATATTCGATCCAAGAAATCGTAATATGTCTATACTAGTTTATTACAACTTGAACGGTCACATTGTGTTATTTCTAAATATGTCATTATTACTGTCACTCATGTGAGTGAAACGGGTAAAGTATTGTGAAAGAATTAGAGAAGTATCACACTATCTGCAGCAAGTATCCTGTGTTTTTGATGAGACAGAGTATAGAATTAATGATGATGCTGGCAACTACCTTGTAATGTTATGATTCTGAGAGCATGCATAGACTTTGCTAAAATGCTTATTATTTTGGGATCAACAAGAAATGCAAATTAAGGGGTAATGTAATTGCAATATCTGTTTTACCCTATGTTATTTCTCTATAAGTTGAAACATGAAATTAATGATGCAGTGACATGTTGTCAAGTGTCAACCACATTATTCAGTGGTTTGATTTGTAAACGAAGTGTTTTAATTGTTCTGTTAGGAAGTTATAGCTCAAAGACTTGTTTCATAAGCATTTTACTTGTATATTGTTACGTCTTGCGTATTTGTACAGGTTGCCTAAATCTTATATTTGATTAATATTGTTTTGCCTAGGTATAAAGCCATTAATAATTTTGTCATCATAAATGGTAATTTCAGATTTGTGGAACTATTGTGGCAACTTTCTTTGCATGCTTTGAGAGAAGTTCATAGACGAACATATGCAGCAGATGTAGTCTCAAATCCACTACCAGCTTCACTAACCGACGTAGCTTTCTCACACGCAGCTACTCTTCTTCCCGTGACAAAGGTCGTCATACATCTTTTTGTTGTTATCAATATATCATATAGAAACAAACTTAGAATAACGGATTGCTTCACTGAAAGTAAATGGTAATAACACTGGATGTACCATGCTAAGATGCAAAGGCCTGAGCTGTAATATGTTTCATTAAATGTTACACTTGTATTAGACTATTAGTTGTAAACGTGTATCAGCACACATGTTGCATACAGTATTTCTGGAGAGGCTATAACACCATATTAAAGAACATGGATACTTATGTCTCATATCTATTATGCCATGGCTTTCTATCAATCTTGTTTTTCTAAAGAGTTTGAGTAAACAAAAAACTAATTTTGTGCCAAGATAGAATCATTGGTTTTCAAGACTGCTGGAGAATAGACCATTATGATGCCTCCTATGGATTTTAACATTTTTTTACAGCATGCATTTTAACATTTATTAGCATATTTATGTGAAAGCACCTAAATTTGTTTCCTTTTTTGAACAGGCAAGAATAGCTCTTGAGAGAAGAAGGTTTCTAAAAAATGCCGATACCACAGTACAGAGACAAGCCATGTGGTCAAATTTGGCTCATGAAATGACAGCAGAGTATCGTGAGCTTTGTGCTGAAGAGGTAAATGTGACAGTTTGTATTAAAGCTGGCAATTCCACTCATTTACTTCTAAGTTGGACAATGTGGGTTCTGTTTTTTCTCAAGAGGGCCAAATCGCACAAGTTATGTTTTTACCGCATACAACCTGCTGCGTCTTGTGATTAAAAGTTTTAATTATGTTTTTTCTTCTCAGTAATCATAATTAAAGCAATAACTAGGTATCAGAGAATTAAAACAATTGACGATAAGTGTGGGTAAAACCACCAAATGGAGGCCTACTCGACCCGTATTGAAAAGTGATCTGTTTCAGTGTGAGCCCTCTTTGACCTATCACAACCTGCCCACCTCACCCATCTCACCTTCTTTAGTTTGCATATTTATCTTGAGGGTCATATAATCTGTAAAGATAATGTACAGTTTGTGTAATATATATCCTTCATTTCTTTGGAACCTTTGAAGCTCAGGCTTATTTGCAGCAAGAGTTGGAAAAGTTACATGACCTGCGGAACAAAGTGAAGATGGAAGGTGAACCTTGGGATGAACTTGTATCTAGCTCAAGTCAAAATTCTCATTTGGTTCAGAGAGCTACTCGCTTGGATGGAATGGAATAGAATGTAATGGAATGGAATGGAATTGATTTTTACCTTGAAAATTGTTTTAGGTTGGGTAAAGAAGGAATTTGTAATGGAATGAATTCCTTTGATCAATAGAATTTTGTATTATATCAACATTCCTTAGAATTCTTTCATTTCTTCATATTACCCAACTTATAATAGTTTCTAGGATAATTTAGAAGGTAAAAATCCATTCCATTCCGTTCCATCAAATTCCATGAACCAAACGGCTCCTTAAACTCTATGGCCTATATATAAATGAAGTAATAATAGGTGGCTGCTACTGCTAGTGGTACATGACCTATCAGCATCTTTCCAAAAGTATTTGGGTCATGGTAGTTTTTTTTAGTGTGTAGTTGTTTAGTCTTTATTTTATAGCAGTACTTCTTGAAAACCACACTGTGAATATTTATTATACTTGGCGGTGAAACATATTTGCATAATGCGATGTGAGGGAACAAAATAACTGAATTATATAAAGCTACATAGCCAGAGAGCCTAGTCCCTATAAGTATTAATTATGCTTAAGATTCCTTAAAGACATTAACTTGTCGAATAGCAGTATGATGAATAAATGTCGATCAACCTAAAACACATTTTTCCTTTGGTTTTTCTTTCTAAAGTTTGATTCCTGTTATTTTCTTGCTGCAGGTCAACATGAAGTTCTTGCCTCAGGCCCCATTGAGGACTTGATAGCACATCGGGAGCATCGGTAGTTATCCCTGAAATCAGTTTCTATATGTCACTCCTTCTGGGTTCTGATTCATGCCATGTGTTCATGTAGCTGCTTTGTTTTCTTGTTAGATACCGTATCTCCGGATCATCTCTTCTGGCAGCTATGGATGAAAGTAGTCAAGTCTCATCTGGTGATCTAGAGAAAGAACAAGGTGATAGATCACATGTCAAAGTAAATAGAGAAAATGTGAAAGATGGTTTAAGTTCTTCTCATCCTGAAGCCAGCGATGATAAAATGTCTCGGGTGGATGATAGGAGTGCAAGAGGTCAGCCCACAGTTGATATAGCAGAAGTTCTGAGACGTTGGACTCATGCTCTACAGCGTATACATAAACAGTCACTTCAACTGGTATTTTATAATTGATGGATCTACATTAATTAGTTCTTTGATAAGGTTACTATCTAGTATAGTTTCAGCTATGTAAATACCTATAATATTGGCATATTGCTTCAGCTATGTGAACACCTATATTATAGTTTCTTAGCTATCTAAACACCTTTAGTATTGTTTCAGGACCTGGTGGAAATTCTCAGATTGTCCATTGATCTAAGATCATCTGCTAATTTTATTCTACCTAAAAGCAGTAATATATCTTGTTCAATAATGCATTTGTAATGTTTGACTTCATTATAGGCAAAAGCAAATGACGGTGAAGGTCCAGATCTCCTGCGAAGTGCAAATGATGGTGGTACAATTGGTCATGCTGAATCATTAGCTACAACACTTGCTGAACATCGACAACATTTGGCTAGTATACAGGCATGTCAACGTTACTCTCTGCTTTCCGCTGCACTGATCTGTGTTTCCGAAATGTGAAATATAATATTCCTGAAATTCAAATTTTATGATTTAAGTTGCTTTTTTACATAATAAATGTGATAAAATCTAGATCTATATCACTCTTTAAGTGGAAACCATTTTTTTGCTCTCAAAAGTAGAATATGCACCTTTATTATGCATGATTTTATATTCATGATTTTACTATCTGTTTTATACTGTCTTATGCATGATTTTATATTCATGATTTTACTATCTGTTATCTTACTGTCTTATGCGATCT